>VWZF01013054.1:1201672-1219440 GCA_013396755.1 Sclerurus mexicanus
GGGAGGGACGAAGGGGGCCCCCCGCCCCACCCCAAAAAAGAAAAACGGGGAGGGAAGAAGAGACCTTCCCCCCCCCCTCCCAACCCCCGGGAAAAGTGAAGCCCCCACCTAGAACAATAGGTTCTTGCAGCTCGTCCCCGTGCGACGCCTCCCCGGTAACGCGCCCGCTAAAATATAAATAAATCAAATTACTGTCATCGTTAACAATATCTTTCCTTCTCAATGACAATAAGCTGTTACGATTGGAAGAATATATAATATCACCACAAGGCCGTGCATTTGGGGATTTCTTGCTGCCTTGGGAAAAACACAAGTCTGAAACGCGAGATCTCATTAAATGCCCTCACAGGCAAATGTAAAATGGGGGGGGGGAAGTGGGTGAAAGTGGCCTAAGACATTCCACGATTACAGGACTGGCATATGGGATAACCACATCCAAAGTTATAAAGGGTATGGGCAGATCCTCTTCTTTAAAGGAATTAATTGACAAATTAGGGAAGAGGTATACTAAAATGCTGCCTCCTTCCTTTAGTAGCGGTGCGAAGGGATGACCTCATAAATCATTACCTATAGGTTATCGAATTCGAGCCAGACCTGCTACACCCTATATTAAATTAAATGCTGGGAGCCTATTGGAGGATGCTTTATTTGGGGGACCTAATTCTGTTATCGATAAATACAGATTTTAGAAATGATTTCTAATTAAGCATGACATTAGTGCACAGGCTACTTACAAAGCAAGCCAGGGCTATTGTTCAGTTAGGAAAGTGGCCTTATGCAACATGATCACTCATGATCAAAGTTCATCTTTCTGGGTTTCTCCCTGAAAATGGAATTAGAACATGGCAATAAATTTATTAAAGCCCACAGAGCTTGTGCTGAGGGACTGAAGCTGCTCGACTTGCAGGAGGAAAGAGGAGGAGGGAACTGTGGTATCTGGATGTGATTTTTGCTGAAATGCCATCCCAAATTACAGGATCAAATATTACAACAATATATTTGCTGACAGTTTAATGAGTACAGTTTCGTGTTGCAAGGATAATGTTCAGATGAACTTACCTATTTTTGGGGGTCATTTTGAAATCTTTTGTAAATTATACTTGGGGAAAATAGTGAATTTATTACAGCCCTCATCTGGCTAAATTAGCCACAGAAAATTGCTGGTTGTGTTTAGCAGTTTTGCAATAAACGCACACATTTCCCAAAGTGGAGGATTTAGTAAGCAATTTGGATCCGTTAAAAGCAGGTCGATTCTTTAAACTTGATATAAAATAACATGGAGGCAATCGTAAGAATAAACTAATTTGTTGACTGCAAGCCCCTGATTGCTGTAGGAAGAACATGACCTAAAATGTTCTCTTGAATTCTTCCTCTCCTCAATTGTGCTCCATGGTAGTGGGCTGATTCGGGAAGCCTCCTGTGCAGATCTATGAATTAATAGCATTGCTATACTTCATGAAAACCAAATGCCATCTGGTTTAAATCCTTGAACCAGCCCAGCCATTTTTTTATTTTCTCTGTAAAACTGAATCAGTGGGCTTCATGAAGGAAAGTATAAAATAAGAGCATGTATCTTCTAAGAGTATTTTATCTAGTTTAAGGGAAAAAAGATCTTTTACAGAAATCTAGGTCGGGAGGGTCATTTTTGAATTTTTTCCATTGCTGCAACAGTTAACCTTTAATAAAAATGACTGCTAAATATTTAAGAAAGTCAAGTAGATGGTGAAAATTATTTAATCATAAATATCTCTGTGGGATTTTAAACTTAACAGTCCTCCCTGTATGGAATATGTGTAGAAATAACACAAATAAAAGTATTATGCCACACTACATTTACTTTATGGGTTTAGGGTGCATGCATAAAGGGATCATATTTCCCCATATAGTTAAAACACAAGAACTGCAGCAGTAGTCATTTCTGAACATTTCTCAATTTAATTATACTTAAATCCAGAAGCACTTTAGGCAAGTTACAAATGAGAGCATTGAGTATAATAAAACCTGTAATAAAGCAACTTAGTACCATCCACCCGGAATCATTGAGATCAGGCACAATTAACAGGAGCATAAATCCAAGACAGAATGGAAAATGTTAGAATCAGTATTATTGTTGGACAAAGACTAGAGAAGGAAGTAATAGTTTTTTAAATGGTAATGCCTGGGTTTTGTAACGATTGCGAAATCTTCTATCTCAGCAGCACTGGTGTTAATTTGTAAACACAGCCAGACATTATATTGCCTGTCAGTTTTTGGAATTAGAAAACATGATTTCATTTGACTTTCTAATCACGTCGTGGCTCTGCCGCGCGAACCCCAGCTGTAGCCGCGGCCGCGGAACCTGCGAGGGGACAATAGTGGGGGAGCCCGGGGCCACTCGGGGTGCGTGGGGGCTCCCCAGGCACCGCACGGGCCCCCACTCCTTTGTGCTGTCCCTCCCGCGGGCGCGGGAGCAGGAGCAGCGATGGGGAAGGGCCGGGCCGCGCCGGGGCTGCTTCCCGGGGAGAAGGGAAGGGACGGCAGGAGGGAGCCCGCAAAAGCTGGAGGCCACTTGGGCCCTTGGGGGGGTTTGTGGGTGATTTGTCATATTTTTCTTGGCGATTGGGGCGAAGAGCTGGGAGGGATGCAGGATTCGTCCCGATAAAGGAAATCCCCGCAAATCCCTTCTTCTCCCCACCCTCCCCGTGCAGGATCTGTTGTTTCCCTCCCCACACCGTGCCCGGGAAGGAATGGGGGGGGGGGTGCACACAACTTCTCCCGAACCCCATCCCACCTCAGCCCTCCCTGCCTTTTGTTGTGGTTGTACATTGACATCCCTGCCTGTTCCTTTTGTTGCAGCACGTAGAAGACCCCGGTATTAACATCCCAGATCAAACTGTAATTAAGAAAGGTAAGCCGTTTCCTTGCGCATACCAAACATGTCGTCACAGGCTGGGGACTGCTCGCAGGGAGGACTTACCCGGCCTCCTCTCCTCTCCCCTCCAGCCCCCTGGCCCCGGGCTCCTTCCTATGGCATGTACTGTTGGCCAAAAGGTTGGAGGCAGAGAAAGAAAAGCGGGCGATGTGGGTTCAAATCCGCCCTTCTAAATGGCCCCGTTTGCCGGTTATTTTAATTATTGTTGTCGTTAACGAGGAAAATATTAGCAGATGATCTAGAAAATCCGACCGGGTCTTTTAGTGCATTAGCGAACAATTGGGTTTCATGGTTTGCCCCATGCATGTGGCTGAGCGGCGGGCTTGAATCATTGTTGCTAAACGGCGCTGAGAAAGTGAAATCGTTGTTCCCCCTCCTTCGTGTTTTCTTACTGAAATCACGGCGGTGATAAGGTGGGCTGGTGGTGAAAAAGGGGCCAATTTCTGAAACTGATGTATGTCAGTCAGGGTGGTTTGGTTTTCGTTGGCTTTGTGTGCTTGCTTCACTTGGAATTGAATTGTTTGGAAGCTGGTCCCCAAATCGTGCAAAATATTTACTGCATGTTTTCACTCTGTTTTCGTTTCCCGTCTTTCTTCGGACAACCGAAAGGTTAGGAAAGGTGGCACAGGGCATTTTGCGAAGGAGGTTCTCGGTGGAAAGTGATGGGTTTGCGTTTGGATGCTGTGTAGTGGAGCTGCTGTTGAAGTAGAACTGGCGGGGCTGAAGGCATAGCTAGCTCCTGCCTGCTCTGAGGGGTGCCATGGCTGTGCGGTCGCCTGGAATTTGGGTACCCCGGCCACGAACGGAGAGAGGTGCTGAGCGGAGGCACTCTCCTCTCTAACCCTAATCGCTGTACAGCCAGCGAACCTGAAGTTTCATTCCGCCCCCCTCCCCGTAAAGCCTTTGTCACGTCAAATTAGATGTGCAAGGGATAAATCTTAAGAGATGCTCTTTCCAAGTCGACATGATAATTGGCTCTTTTATTAGTAATCTCAAGAGTTCGTTTAACTCCTGTTGTATCTATTAGCCTTCCCAGAGCTATTAATGTCACAAGTGATCTATCCAAAACGCAGCGAGCCCCCCGCTTGGTTGGACTGCACCCGCCAAGCGGTGCGGGGTAAGGAGGAGGAGAAAGGGAAGGCATGCGGGCCCCGAAGCCGGCGGGCACCGCCGCCTGAGCGGCGGCACGGTCCGGCATCCCTCCCCGCCTGCCGCCAGGGACCGGGGCTGTATTTTGGGGCGCCACTTCCTCGCCGCGTTACGGGTTTCCCACGCCCGAAGTGGTGCGCTGCTGGCGGGACCCCGGGGAGATGCTCCTCCGCCCGGGCACGGCAGGGCACGACCGGGCGGCCGTCGGGGATGCGGGGGGACCGCCGGAGGGTCTGCCGAGTTTCTCCGCTGCGGGTCGAGGGTTGTCCAGCTCTCTCCCTGCGCCTCCCGACGGCAGAGCGGAGGGATGCCCCGCTCGCTGCCCCGCGGGCGGTGCGGGGCCGGGGCTGTCCGCAGCGAGCGGCTCTCGGGTGCTTTCCCTTCCCTCCCCGGCTCCCCGCCCGCTCCTCACCCTCACCTCCCTGCTCCTCCCTCCCTGCAGGCCCCGTGTCCCTCTCCAAGTCTAACAACAACGCCGTCTCCTCCATCCCCATCAACAAGGACGCGCTCTTCGGCGGGGTGGTGAACCCCAACGAGGTCTTCTGCTCCGTGCCCGGCCGCCTGTCCCTGCTCAGCTCCACCTCCAAGTACAAGGTCACGGTGGCGGAAGTGCAGAGACGCCTGTCGCCGCCCGAGTGCCTCAACGCCTCCCTGCTGGGCGGAGTGCTGCGGAGGTGAGGGGCGGGAGGGGGCGGGATGCCGCGCCGGGAAGGAGGGATGGAGGCAGGGATGCAGGGAAGGAGGGAGAGGAGCGCCCACGCCGCTAGGGGGCGGGGCACGCGCGGCCGGCGGGGCAGCGGTACCCGGGGAAGGGGGGGACCGAGCGCTGTCGCCATGGCAACGGGCATCCTCGCCCTGTCCCCAGTGCCCCTGCTTTTGGGGAGGCGCTATGTGTCCTTTGCCCTGTCACCCCACATAGGCATACCCAAGTCTCTCCGCAGCGGTTTGCTGGCGGGCACCCTGCCATGGGCTCCCAATGCTCTGCCTCGCCCAGACAGGGAGTAACTCCCAGGGTTAAGGCAGCTCGCATCTCCACAGACCTGCTTAGGATGGCTCTGGTGAAAAGACACAGATGGGCCAGTAGGGTTTGGTGTGAGGGCAGTGATGCTCTGAGGGCTGCTGGCCTCACAAATTGGCTTCCTCCTGTAACACCTGGGGAGAAGCTGCCCCTGGGTCCTTGGAGCCTTGGGAGCTTAGGCAGCCACCTCAGAGCTCCCCACCAGCCCTGGCCTGATCCAGACTTTAGTGAGGGCCCCTGTTCCCTAGACATGGAAACATTCGAATCACCTTCTCTATGTCTGAGACTCAGCTTTCAGCAACAGTTGGTCTTCAGCCACTCACAACCATGTATGTGCCCAAATCCTTTATGCCTCTCCATGGGAAGGTGATGTGTTGGGGGCATCCGAAGGTGGGAGTGCGTGTGTCCCCCCCAAAGCCCCATCTCTCAACGCCTTTCTGTGTGGAGCAGGGCGAAGTCTAAAAATGGAGGGAGATCTCTGAGGGAGAAACTGGATAAAATAGGACTAAACCTGCCAGCCGGGAGGCGTAAAGCTGCTAATGTTACCTTGCTCACATCACTCGTGGAGGGTAAGTGACTCAAAGAGCTGGGAGGGCTTGTTTGGAAAACGTGCCTGTTGCTTTTGCCAAATCGGAGAAGACTTGGTGTTGTGTCATTTGGGGTTCTTTTGGTCTTTTGTCGTTGCTCGTTGTCATTTGGAAGGGCGTTATTTTCTATGTCGTAGAAAAAGAACATGTTAATTGTGTGCCTTTGCTTTTGGTTTTTAATCTGAAATGGGCATGAGTGAGTCCTGCAGACTCAGCAATGCATTTGACCATTTATTTGCTTTTAAATTTCTGAGAGATGTTTTCAGGGCCCCATCTTGCTTTCAAGTGAGCAATCCCTCCACCTAGTAAGCAGATCTCATTGGGAGCAGCATGTGAACGATCTCTGTGAAGAGGGGCTGCAGGCTTAGCTCCATAAGAGAGCCCTGAGTGACGAATTGGAAGTTACAGGCAGCAGAGCCTCTAATACTTCACTGCTGTCCCTCTGCCACAGGTGGACAACCAAGCAGTTTTAAATGTCAGAAACTGCAGCTACTTTAAGTTTGTTCTCCCTCCCAGCCTGCAGCCACATAACAGTAAATCATTTAACTTTTCTGACATCTGCATTTGAGAAATGCGTGACCATTACTTCCTGAATTAATTTGGGAATCCTTGACCTCAGCCATGAATTAATGGTGTCCTGAAAGCCTCAAAGTTGCACCACCACCAGCCCCCACTCCCTTTTGGTTCTCATTTTCAGAACACATGTCCCCTTGGCTATATTGTTCTCCTCTACTTTGCTCTGGCCAGAAAAGGTGCAACTTACTTTTAATGCCTTGGGATGTCCTATGCCCCCTGTACCAGGGGGTGGGAAGATGAAAAGTTTGCAGTCATTTAGTTTTGAAGCAGCAGCTATGGCACAGTAATTGTCACAAGTATGCCCGAGGCCTGTAAATAGATCCTTGTCCTTTCCCCTTACTTATGGGTTCAGCTGCATTTTAGACCGATTCATTTTGCAAAGAGATTTTAAGCTCAGCCCAAGCGGTGCGGGTTTAGCATAAGTTTGGTTGCGTAGGTGAGAATCTGTTTTGTTGTCGCTTCACATTCTATGAGAAATGTTTCATGTTCAAAGGGACGGGAAGAGAAGCACTGGGTGATGCCAGGCTTCAACCATCAGGATTAGTGAATGAACTATATTTATACTGCGTGAAAATTACCGCATCTTCATGTTTTTGAAAAGGCTTTGCAATTGCATTGACACGCTGTAGTAAAAAATCACGAGGGGAAAACTTGTAAAAAGTCTAGATTTGGTAGATGCTTAACATTATTTGTGATGTTAATGAATATGGAGAAGGTTTTATGGTAATCTATTGTTCTGTTTGGCTTTCACATACAAGGGCTTTAAAATAATTATTTTAAAAAGCCCCAAAAAACCAGAGGCCTGATCTTCAGATAACTTAGTGATGGTGGCTAATTTTGGGGGGATGATAGTATAAACATTGCTGGGGCTTTGAGTCCTGTAGCGATGAGGCAGTTTCTAGAGTACTGTTATTGTTTATGATCCGCTCCATTTTATGGAAACAAGCTCACTGGACTGAGGCTTTGAAGCTCTAATTGGCGCATGCGTTCTTCCGGAGCTACAGCTAATGGCAGGAAGCCCTGCAGTAAAAACCAACTGGTTCAGGAAATTAAAACCAAAGATTTGAAAATCAACAAAACAGACAGACTTGGTGGAATGACCCTAAAATTCTCATGGTTAATCGTTTGGGGGTGAACATATAATTATATGCGATCAAGTTAAATTTTAAACACTTAGCTGTTTAATGCATTTTATTTAGAAGAGCTCTAGAGGTAATTATGATCAATATTAATCATTGATGCATTGCAAAATAATATAGAGATGTGGCTGAGGCAAACACATTTTCAGAGTAAATAGTTGTGAATAAAATGTACATAAATGGCTCTCTATAGGTATGGATATGTAAATCGAAGCACACATTCTAGGTGGATGGAGCCTGTCTGTCTAAAAGTGTTAGTCAATGTAAACTTTTAAAAAATCTTATGCGAGATTTCACATGTAACATTGTCATGAAAATACACATTTGCATTGCCTTCTGACTGAAGCAAAGAAAACTCCTGCAAGATAAGATGTGATTAGCATTTCTTGCCCTACCTTTTTCAAAGAGAAAAAGTCCAAGCCTTTTAGAAGACAAGCCCAAGTAGAATGTAGTGCTTCTTTTTTTTTTTTTTTTTTTTTTTTTTTTTTCATGGATTTTTGCTTCAGTGGGATGTGTACTGATGAGCTGTGTGTTTCTTTCCATTCCCACCCATGCCTCCCTATTCAGGAGAAGCAGTACATCTAGCTAGAGATTTTGGGTATGTTTGTGAGACAGAATTTCCTGCCAAAGCAGTAGCTGAATTTCTCAACCGACAACATTCCGATCCAAACGAGCAAGTCACAAGAAAAAACATGCTTCTAGCTACAAAGTAAGACATTTAACTTTCTGGCATGTTGCTCAGAAATGAGGGAGGGGGATAAGCCTGGGTTTGGGGCTTTTATGTGTGAACATATTTGTTTGCTACATAACCAGTGGCTGATAGTTTCACAAATTGTGAGGGGCGTGTATTTGCCTTCCTGATATAGGAGAACTCTATAACCCAGCTTGGTTTCCATCAAGTCAGTTCATGCAGATTACCTTGAAAGCAAGTCGTTAAAATTGTGGGTGGATGTTTAGTTACAGAAAAAGCAGTAATTCTTCAGAGCAAAACATTTTCTGGGCCCATTCACTTAGCTTATCAATTTGGGTGGAAAGGGAAGGCTTTCCATTGACAGTAAAATAAAACTGGGACATTATAGTGATTTCAGTTCGTTAAAATCGGTAATGTTTTTTTCTGCCTAAGCTCTGTTACTTAGCAAATATAGGGATATTAAAAATATATTTTAAATGACAATCTGTGTGCAGTTAAAATGCTAGCAGAGTTTATCATTGGTGAGGAAGCCTAGACTTCCAGGTGGTGTGTGAAAAAAAAAAGGATTGGTTTGATACGTTTGCTTGAAATTAAAAGGGTTGTTTAGTAGCCCTTAATTACCAATGGAAGTGTCACCAAAGGGCACAGTGCCAGAGGATATAGGCTGAAGATGGGAAACACTTCATGGCTGAAAGACATTAACGTGGGTTTTAGAATATAAACTGTTTCAACACGCCTCTCAGCTCTCTCGCTATAAGGTGTGTTATTTCCCCAACCATTTGTGCAGTGAGTGGATGATATAACCTATCTTCTGCACTGTGCCCTCGTATCCTCCCTTCCCACCTCCCTGGAAGGAAATTTCCAGACCCTGGTTAGCGTCAGCCTTCCCCTCTGTGGGAAGGTCCCTTTGGATTTGGAGATAGAGATGTACATATATAAATGTTTCAGAATACCCTAATTTAAAGCCTCAAGTCCCCTCTTTGCCCTCACTCATTCTTCTTGACACACTGGTGTGTTTTAGCTTGTGAAGGAAGAGGCCCATGCTTCTTTCCAGTTCCCTTCCCCCTCACCCCCCAAAAAAACCCCCAAAAACCAAGGGATCTCCCAAGATGTGGATAAATACCTTAAACCACCTTTGGGTATTGCAGCCCATCTATTACCCTCCAGCCTGCTGGGGAACTTTAAATTGTGCATATGCTCCAAACTCCAGCTGAGCCGGGATGCGTGATGGCAGAGGGTTTTGAGGGGCTGAGATATGGAGGTCACCAGGGGTAGGCAAGAGGCTTGTGTCTCTGTGTGCCTCTTATTTGCCTGTGCGTTGGCTGGGGCCGGGGCATGATGCGTAGTGTGCGGTCATGCGTGCATGCAAGGTGAAGGGAAGAGGTTTGTGCATGTCGGGGAAGTGTGGGAATTAGGGGGAAGGATGCACAGAGAGGAGAGGGATGCACAGAGAGAGTGTGTGTGCACTCAGGGGCAGTAGCCCCCTTGGTCCAGGGGCTTGTGCAATCTAGCAGGGAGAATGCACAGGCTTTGCTGCCGCCAGCGATGGTTCATTTCTCTCCCTTTCTCTTCCCCTCGCTCCCTCCCTCCCTCTATCTCTCTGCTCCATTTGTGCTACAGACAGATCTGTAAAGAGTTCACCGACCTGCTGGCTCAGGACCGATCTCCCCTGGGGAACTCGCGGCCCAACCCCATTTTGGAGCCGGGCATCCAGAGCTGCCTGACCCACTTCAACCTCATCTCACACGGCTTTGGGAGCCCGGCGGTGTGTGCCGCCGTCACCGCCCTGCAGAACTATCTCACCGAGGCGCTCAAGGCCATGGACAAAATGTACCTCAGCAACAATCCCAACAGCCACACAGACAACAGCACCAAAAGCGGCGACAAAGAGGAGAAGCACCGAAAGTGAGGATCCCCCCCCTTACTACACACTCCTCTCCCTTCCCCCTCATAGTCCATCGATCCATTCATCTCCCTCCTCCCTCTCCCCTGCGCCCACCACCCCAGGCTACAGCAACAGAATGAGCGTCCTTCTGCCAGTCCTGTTCTCTGACTCTGCAGGACCGCTCTGCCCTCTCTCCACACCCCTTCCCAGCATCCACATTTTCATTTGCTCCCTCTTAAACCTGCCCTTCCCTCCCCTGCTCCCCACTGCCACCATCGTTTTTACCCCACTTTGGAGCCTAAGAGAACAGAACAGGGGGACGGAGCCAGCAAAGAAAAAAAAGTCCTGTCTTGAGTTTGTGAACTTTTTTTTAAATAAAACAAAAGGAGGAGGAAAAAAAAACCACAACAAAAAAACAAAACAAAACAAAAAAGGACTTTTTTTTTTCTAAAAATATATTGAAAAATAAAAAAAAAAACCAAAAAGAAATAAATAATACTTAAAAATTCTATGAGCTTCACCGGACTGAATCACCACCTTCCCTTACATAAACTTCAGTTAAGATTGTAGCCATATTAAAAATGAAAAAAAAAAAAAGTGAAAAAAGTACAACAGCAACAGGAGACATACAAAAGGCAAAAAGGACTGATGACATTTTATCAGTATTGTGAATAAACTTGAACACAAAACACAAGCGGTTCCATGTCATATCTTCAGTTGTAGAACTTTTTCCTGTCCAAGGTAAAGCGACCAACTTGAACTTTCTATTGCAACACGATTCACGGTTATTATATAAGGGAATCAGTGTTCATGTATGTATATATTTATTTATGTGTAATTTAATGGGAATTGTAAATATGGTGAGTCTGTTTTAAGCCTTTTTTTATTTATCTGGTGATCTCGTTTACCTCTTGTTTAGTGGGTTTTAAATCTTCCCCTCTTAGTTCATCATGTGGTTCATGGTACTTATTTAGATATCAGAGGTTTTTTGGGGGTTTTTTCTCTGGGATTCATCATTTTTAGCCCTGTTGTAGCATGTTAAAGGCGACAATGAAGCAGCTGAACAAATAAAAAACCATGAATTTTTATATATAATTAGTATGACATTTAGTTTCTCATTGAAGATAAAATAAAGTGATGTTGGACCCTGGCAAGGTTTTTAAACATGTTAGTGGTTTTACAACCCTTATGTGTTGTGGAAAATAAAAGAAGTTATTTTTATCCACTGTCCTTCTCCCGAAAGCACCAACAGAGCAATAAATTAATATTGTCTTTTAAAACAAGAGTTAGCTTTTCTTTCCTTCCCCTCCCCTTTTTTTCATTCTCCCTTTCTTTTTATTTTTCTCCTTTTTTTCTTTTCTTTTTTTTTTTTAAATTTTTTTTTTCCCCAAGAACTTCAAACATTTGGAACCACCTGGTATCCTGTATTTCCACTGGCCATATTGGAAGCAGTTATAGTTGTATTGTATTGAGTTGTGCCGGCAGTAGTTTCCATGCCTATCAATGTATCATAGTCCTTTGTTGCCCAGATAAATAAATATTTGATACGCTTTATGTCGATTTTTTTATTCAGTAGCTGTCTTTACCCAGGCGTATTTTTGTTCTTGGCAGTATTTTTTATTCAGTATGGTTACAGTAATTGAGTTTAACTCTCCCTTGACAATTGCTCCTTGCAATAAGCAGCTGAACCCATTGTTTCCCTCAAGTATAATAAAAACTTACTTTCAACTTGGAGTTCAGAGCAGGGTATCATTTAGATATTCCACTGAGTCTGTATTCAGACAAATGACACAATAAAGCACAATGTATTCTTTTGGATAAAAAATTGTCTGTACTACTAACAAAATGACACACTATCTTTTCTTTAACCAAAACATAATTTTATTTAAAAAATAAAGTTTTATTTTATTTATGTTGACCTCTAGGTTTTTATTTATGTTTACATATAGCGTACAGAATTATAAGCCCATAAAGTTTTGTACATGTACTTGTCCTAACGGAGAGCGGAGATTAAAAAACACATCTCGAGAAGGACATTTTAAAAAGAATCATTACTGAGCAAATACTGAAAATTAATGCTATGAAAAAAAATTATATACTGATGAATCAGAGCTGGGTGCTCCCTCCCCCTCAACTAAAGAGAAAAGCTCCGTAGTCGATGCCAACAAAATCATCTCACGGTTGTGAACTTTAGTGAAATCTTGCAGGAGACAGATTATTTCTGATTGATGGTTCGTGTTTTAGTGGAATGCACAGACTGACATTTTGAGATGGTTGTGTCAGTTTATAAGGGACTGAAATTTTTATCTTGAGTTTCTTCTTGTGGAAACCAGTTGTGAAATAGGGAATTTTGGTTTTAAAAAAATGGAGTGTACATCTTGAAGATGGGCTGTAAAAACGTGAAAATTCAGATTTTGAATCTATTTTCTTGGGCCTGGGGTGTTGGTGAAGTCAGGATCAGGCTGGATTATGTTATATCCTAGGAAGGGAGACTTAATGCAGTTTAGAATGTAAAGGCATTTTAAGGAGAGGTTTTCCTTTAAGTGCTGATGGTGTTTTGGTGGTGGTGACTGATTTTTCTCTCTTTCTCTTTCCTTCCCTCCTTGACTCTCCTTTTTCCCCCCCCTTTTTGCTCAGGCAGAAATTGAGAAGGTTAAGAGGGAGGTGTTTACAATAAAGCTGCACAGAAAATTAACATTTACTCATATATTTTGACGTTTGGTAGAACTGGTGAAGCAAAGCATTAGATAAAGCCCGAGATGTTTCATTTTGCTTTGGTAATCTACTTATGGAAGGCAGTGTAAAATCAATCTTGCCAAGCAGAAAGAGAGTTGGTGGAGTCTAAATTCTATTTTCGAGAGCCAGCTAGTTTATAAAAATGGTGAATATTTTTTTCTATAAATTGAAAGTGGATCTTTTGAATGCAAAGCTGCAATTGTTTTAAAAACAGTTATTTATTATTTCCAAGAGAGACTGGTTAACCGTAAAGTAGATGTAACAAAATAATGAGGTGAATGAACCCTAACTGTACATATTCTTGACATAAATGAAATGCACAGTATTGTAGCAGGTGAAGTGAAGCATTGTCTATCAGGGCTGTTTTTCTTGGCTGCATCTCAGATTGTGTGTGGGATCCTAACCTCAGGCACAATAGCATTCATAAACAGCAATACATTGCTGCTCTTTCTACAGCAACACATAAATACTCATTTTTAAACGAAAACAATCTTATTAAATACCATTCATTCATATCTGGATTTACAGATGCTTGTTACTTTTTGAAACCTGTACCCAATATAATCATTTTATGCTGGGCAATGTATAAAGCAGTCTTATGCTAGAACATTATAAGGTCATAATAAATAATGTTTTAAAGATATAATTAGCTACTTTATGCTATGAGAGCGCATTTTAAGCATCCTGCTGCTGCATTAGCGAGCCACCAAAAACTAGAGATGAAATGACCTTGCATAGATTTCTTTATTACTATTATTTCTAAGGAAGGATTTTACAGGCGATAATGGAAATCAGACTAGCTTTGGTTCAGCCTCTTCTGCTGTGACCAATACACAGTTACTAAAACGTGCTAATTACTTTAGCTTTCTTTGGATGCATTTTTAACATTGTGATTGAGGTGCAGCAGTGAAATTCTAGGTCATGCTTTTATAGATACTAAACAAAAATCTGTTGTCATATTTTTTCTCCCCCAGATCGGTTGAAATGAGGGTGAGTGGTGGCTGAATGTTAGACCGTTGCTGCCACGCTAAACTAATTCCTACATGTGAACCAAAATACAGCTTGGTGCTCTTTCACCGTGAACAAGGACAGCCCTCCTCTTTGTAGCGTAATTTACCCCACCCTCCAAAAATCAAATATTAATATAATTTGAGATTTAACTGGTGGAACAGCCATCAGGACAGCAATGCCCCGCAGCTGAAATAATATTTAAAATAGAAGGGATTTGACATTTGAGAAGTCAGTGGCTTGAAATACCCAGTTGTACTTAGCTAATTCAGTCCTTAACCTCTGGTTTCAAATAAATCAATTACAGTCGATTCCACTTCAGTTCAGAAGTGCACAAGGTTTTTAGTTAATTGAATACATTTTATTCACTTGCTAGGAGTATTCATTTATCCAAACCCTTACATTTAAAGGCAATTTCTTTATTGTCCATTATAAATTCGACTGCATAATCAGATCATCTCCTTGTTTGTTCACTTGTCTTTTGCCTCCCATTTGAATTCCAGAATGTGCACTTCTCTTTCCCTCCTTGGTACATGCATGTCTCAGCTCAGACCAGATTCCCAGAGCCTCAGCCCTCGCATTCACAAAGTGCAGCTAAAATAACCAGCACCCTTCCAACCGGGAGCAATGTGAAGCCCAGCCAAGCTAGTGAGGGCAGAGTGATTTAAAGTGGCTTCCTAATCAAATGTGAAAGGTCAGGAGTATAAAAAATAAATGGTGCCTCCAATTCTGTCCCATGCACCTCTTCTGCATGAAAGGGCTGTTTCTGCTCCCTGCCCTGAAAGCAGCTGGAGCTGTTAACTCTTCAAGCAGATTTGGAGCTGGCTTGGTGTCAGCAGGATAATATTTTTTTGTCGAGCACTGGGCTATGAAGTTGTGTCCCTGATCCACTTTGAATGGATACTGATATATGCTGTACTTTGTGTGTGTTGTTTGCAGAATCCTGCTGGTGTTGGTTTACTGTTTTGGAAAGGAAAGGGGTTAATTAGCATCATTATCAATCACTAATGCTTGTCTAACATGTCCAAAGAATAATCAAGTTAGGGGACTGCATGAAGCTAACATCTGCTTCATTCCAGTTAAAGATTTTTCCTTATATCGTTCAATTATTGGAAGTCCACACCGGTTTCAGGCTTTGTCAGGGCCATAAAGAAGGGTCAGATCATTAGAAATCTAGAATGGAGGGGGAAATGCAATATAAATAACAAATGGCTTCATTATTTGAGTTACAGGTGCAAGAATGGCCATGAAAATGAGGAGGGATTACTAGAATGTGTTCCTTCTTTTTATCTCTAATACAGAGGAAAAAATAAATCAGCCAAGCCCAGTTCTTAAATCATTTATTCTGCATAGGCTGCAGCCTCTCTGTTTATAGTATTTAGTTTACTAACCCCAAACTCTCCAGAAGAAATAGTTCAAAGCAAGCAATTGGAAACAGAGGAAAAGTTAAAGTCTATCATGACCCATTACTAGCAGAGCAGTATGCTCAGAATAGAAAAATAGCTTTGTTTTTCTTCATCTGGTTGAAGTTTCCAGGCTTCTTGGCTGGATGAAACAGCTAACATTTCAGGCAGGGTAAACATAGCTTATATAGCTTATAATGGTGGTAAAGTTTGTGTCCTTGAATTGCTACTCTGTTCTGGTGCTGTAGATACGAAGGTGACAGATCTGTGGTCTCTTATTCCCTCTTACAACCACTGTAGTCATGTCTCTCTGATGCTGAGTTCAACTTCAGTGGCCCAAAGGGCCAAAATTTTTATCATATCAACAGAGAGGTTAGACCATCTTCACTGAGTGAATGTAGTGTGGAAATCAGGGTAAGACTATGGAGAGCTTTCTGGTAGTGTAGGAGGGACCCGCTGGTTCCCTGTGGCACTTTTCTTTCAGGCTCTGATTTTGCAAGGCACACGCCAGCACTCAAAGGCTGTGGGTTTCCCCATGCAGGTATGAGTCCCTCCCTCTCGAAACCAGGGCCCTGAGGTTACTCCAAGCTCCGTGGTTATCGTCCCGTTCATAGTCACAGAGCTCATTTGCACAGATGCTCTTCGAATGAGTGTAAGGAGGGTAAACTGGGAAAGCATAACCTAGGTGAGGAAGGAACTGTCTTGTGTTGAGCAGGAAGGTGGAGGACTGTTGAGTGTGAAGTGCAAGTGCAGCGCTGTTCCTCAAGCATGTTGTGCACACACAGAAACAGGCATCCTAGCTTCTGTAGGACATCTACAGCATCTACATGAAGACCTTTTCTGTCCAAAGATGCTCTCAAGCCTTATTGCTGTTGTTGCCTGTGGTATAGTTAATTCCCTTCATAATACTTGATTGAAAGCAGATGCAGGAGCTCTGAACAGAGAGTTGTTTTCTGTTGGGAGTGTGGGCTGAACATTTACACTCACAGGCTCAAGGATGCATGTTGCTTCTACACAGTGTTTCTGGTTATGTTCCTACTTCTTCATCCTGCAAAAACTTCCTGCTGCCGCATTGCTTTGGGCAGAGTAGGCCCCCTCTTCCCTGTGGATGATCTGTCCTGATCTCCAAAGCTAAGGATAAAGAGGCGGAGGTGTGAAATATTTGGGGCACGTTTCTGGTTGGAAAGCAGAGCATTTCTTGGAGCTCTTATGAGGAACGAAGAATGTTCCCTTTCCTTCTCCCTTTCTGCTCCCTCCTTTTTAAGTTTACTGGTGGGCTCCCTCCAGGTTGTGCTCCTTGCCCTGTCCCTTGCTGCTGGATACTGCTCCCTGTGCTTGTCCTGTCTCTCTTGACACTGTGGCCATGCCTCTCCTGTGATGGAGGTTATCCCTCTCCCCTGCAACGGGGAGAGCTTGGACAAAAGCTGGGGAGACATCCTTTGCTGTGGCACATGCTGATGTGTCCAGACAGGAGAAGGCCAGGGGGGCAGTGCTGGGGGGAAAGCAGGGTCTGTGCCTGACCTCAGTGCTCATTTCCTCATTAGGCCTAACGAGCTACACTATAATAGTGATAAAAAGGTGCTCCTGCATCCCTGCCTGGGTTTTGAAGGGTGGGTATAGATGATCTAGGACAGCAGCTGATGGGTGTCCCATTGCCACACAGCCTTGATGCAGGCTGTTTCTGGCATGCTAGCTTTTGGGATGGGGGCTGGCAGGCTGGCTGCTGGGGCTTCTTCCCATCCCCATGCCCTTGTGAAAGCTTGCACCTGTCCTGCTGGAGAGGATGGAGTTTTGCAGGGAGCTAGGGAGAGGGAGAGAAAGCAGGAGGTGGATGCAGCATAGAAGAAAACCAGATGGAAAAAGGGTAATTGTGGGTTTTGCCTTGTATTTCCAGGATAGTCTGGAAAGGGCTCTGGGAGGGGGTATGGAGATCATCCTGTCCCTTGCTGCCTCTGCTTTTGGAAAGTTTCCTGGGAAAGGACTGGGGAAAACTGGAGCCTCTAGCAGAACTGGCTGCTGCTCTGACCCTCTCAGAGGCTGTTTATTTGTTCACATTGTCACACCCGGGGAGGTTTTTCACCTAAGGCGCCTCTTCCTTCCTGTCTGTGTAGAGCCAGTGTGCAGAACGGTGTGCATGCATGGCTGTACGTGGAGGTGTGTGTGCATCTATCTTTACGGGTGTTTTTGTGTGTGTTCATATCTATCTGTTTATCTGTATGGGCGTGTGTATTTATCTCTCCATCCCTGAGACTTTTGGAGAGGCTGGGAGAAGAGGGGGTGGGGTGGGCTGTCTCCTGGATAGTTGATATTCCAGGTTCAGCCTCTTTCTCCGCTCTCATTCTCTAAACCCAGCCAGGGGGAGTGTCGCCCCAGGCCGAACATATGCTTCTTTCCATTGCACTAATCCACCTTCAGCGTGGAGGAATAATTGCTCGAGTGTCCATGGCTCCTCGGCGCTTTGTCCCTCGCTGGCTCCCATCAGCTTGGCACACGCCATTTCAATCAAATCCTTTCAGAGCCCTGTCTCCTTTTATCACGTCCCCGCTCCGGCGAAAGGAGGGAGGGGAGGACTGGGCTCCCCGCAGCCCCGGCGGGGCCGAGCCGAGCTAGACCAGGTCCCCCCACCGGGAACAAAAGGGCCACCGAGCAGCACCGGGCTGAGATT
>VWZF01013054.1:1219464-1591964 GCA_013396755.1 Sclerurus mexicanus
GGGGGGGGGGATAAAAGAAAAGAAGAAAGAAAAAATAAAAAAAAAATAGAAGTGAGCCATCCCATCGGGTGATTGAGCTCTCTTTCCCGTCGTGGTGGAGAGGGACAGCTACGGTAGTCAAGGAGGGCACTGGGTTATAGAAAGGTGTGTGGAACGCCCACCTGTCAGTGGTTGTGCTGCTGGTGACAGGACAAGGGCTGGGAATCAGCGGCTGGAAAACTCCCGCGACTCTCCGTAGCCGGGGGAATGGGGGATTTTTGCAGGAACGTGCCCTCACCCCGAGTTTCCTTTCTCGCCCGGTGGAGACAGCCTTAACTTGGCGGGACAGGGCGACCGGGCACGGCAGAGTGGCAGGGATGCTCCTGCCCTTCCCGGCCGGCTCGGGACCCTGTCGGGGCGGCGTGGGGCAGGCTCTGCGCAGCGGCAGAGAAAGGCTCCATCTTTTGCTTATTTATTTTGATTCCGTTCGCCTTAGGGTGAGGGGGTCGTGGATGCTGCGAAGAGGCTTAAAAACTCCTTCTAGAAGCTCCGAGCTGAGGAGTGGAAGGCAGGGTAGTTAACCGGGGGAGATTTAAAACTAAAGAGAAAAGCGGGGAAAAAGAGAGATAAATGCCCGCGATCTTAACATCCTTGCGGGAACTATTTAGCTCTTTCTTACTTCTTGTTTTGGCGCAGCTGCCTGGGATGGCTGATAGGGGACAGCCCACCCGCCTGCCCGGGCTGGCCCCGCCGCCGACCCTGGGCCCGCTTTTGTCGGGAAGGCCGCCGTGCTCCCTAAGGCAGGGGGACTGCCTGGTGGGAGGCAGAGGGGCTCCGGGTCGGGGTGCTGTCCCTCCCATCAGCTCTCCTGGGTTCACCGCAGGTGAGGACCGAGGATTTCCCAGGAGAGCGGGGTGCCGGGAGCACCACCCGGGATGCTCACATTTCACCTTGCCATCCCTCCATCCTCTCCGCCCTACGCTCAGAGGGAGCCCGCAGAGCCCCGACTCGAGGGGAGCAGCCGCGGGAGCTGCGAGGGGCTTTGCTGCGACCCACGGGCCGGGGCGGGGGGCGAGAGCACCGGGGAGATGCCGCGGGGGCAGAGCCGCCCGGCAAACATGCGGCCGGTCGGGAGTGTGCCGGCGTTCGCTCCTCGCAAGGTTTGCCTCCTGAGTCCCTGAATAGCTTTTTTACGAAAGCACGGGTCTTTTCTGCTGTTGAGACAAATATCGCCCTTATAAAAAAAAAAAAAACAACAAACAAAAAAAAAACAACCCAGCCAAAAACCAACAAACAAAAAACCCCAACCCCTTTCCACTATTCCCCTACGTTTGGATTTAACCGCAACATCCACAAAAACTGCCTTATGAAAACCAGACTTTTCTGTGAAAAGACTCTTCTGGCAGCAATTAGTCTGGCTTTCTTGAACAAAATTCTTTGTAATGTCATTCAGCGGAAAAAAAAATAATCCCAGGATAATTTTGATTACACAGTTAAAAAAAAATTAAAATTAGCATATTCGAGTTTGCCCCGGAAAAAAAAAAAGTTAAAATTTCCCATTAATCGGAAAAAAACCCCACAAAACCTCGCTGAGATTTTGCGAGGGTGGGCTTTCACGGGAAATAGACTCGTTCAGTTCCTGTGTGATGGGCGTAGAGGGCATTAACACACACACTCGTTACCGACTTCTTTCAGGGGCTTTGCCTCAGCCTCTCAGCCCCACCTCGGCTGCGGAGAGGCAGGCAGGAGTGCCGCTGTCTCCAGTGGGAGGCTCGTGTCGGGCCCCACGCAGCTGCGCCCGCCCCTCGGCTGAAAATCGCGTGTCTGCTCGGCGCGCAGGGAGAGGCGCTCCCTTTTCCTCCACACCCTCCCGTCCCTGCGAGCTGGCTGTCCACGCGTGGGTCCGGCACCCAGCAGGGCAGAGGGGCTCACCCTTGGGCTCGCCCCCTGCCCACCGTAGGAGGATGAGGAAGGAGAAGCAGGGAGAGGGGAAAGAATCTGTCCCCAGGAGGCGGGGGAGGGAGGGGGTAGCTGCCTACCTGGAAGCCTGTCGCAGATGCTCGGGCAAAGCCAGTCCCTCCGCCTCATCCGTAGGTTTTTGCTACTTTCCCCCCTCCCTCCTTCTCTCTCTCTCCATGCTCTGGTGAAAGGTTGCATGTTCCAGCTCAGAGATTCAAACGTTAAAATGCTAACCCAGAGTAGGAAAGGAGGGGGCAGAGGGCGAAAAAAAAAAAAAAAAAAGGCGTGTTTATATTTCAGATATTTTAAAAGGTCGGCTTTAATTAGATTAAATACAAGTATTATTGGACCAGAAGCACATACTGCAATAAGCTCGTTACAAGCCTAATTGCAAAACAAAACAAAACAAAACAAAAAAAAAACCAAAAGCGCACACACAAAGAGGAAAAGTGCGTGTGGAGAGAGAAGCCGTACTCTTTCGGCACGACCCACCTCCTGCAGTGCGTGGGGATGCCGCCCCACGCCGCGGTCACCGCGCATCCCCACGCGGGACAGCCAGGGAAGGCTGCACGGTGCGCATCCCTCCCCAGCCTCTATCCTTGTGGAATGAGTTTTGCATTTCCCCGCGGTGCTTGACCGTAGTGGGGAGGCTGCTTTTGGGGCTGAGTGAGGTGTGGGGTCTCTGTGCGTGAATCTGCTCTGAACTTGCCGTGGAGCTCGGTCTTTCTCGACCCTCCAAAATAGCTCTTCTCCCCAGATGGTTCTTCTTTCTCAACCCTTTGGCAGCACAACTTGGGGAGGAGGGGAAGTGGGAACCATTTGCCCTGAATCACAAATTTTCATGGCTTGGAAAGAAAAAGGTAGCCCTCATGTCTAGCTCAATTAATAAACATGGTGATTTCACACCCAAAAGGAGGACATTATTTCACGGGAGTGCTATCAGCTCCATCACAAAGGGTCACAGCGCAGCTGTGGCGAGCCCGGGGTTATTATGCAGCCTGATGATAGGATCCCGCTTGCCATCTCGGCTCCTTCCTCGGGGCGACCAATAGCCCCCGGCAGGGCTTGTGCCACCTCATGATAAAGGACTTACCCGATGTGTGAGGAAACGGAGCTGCTTTCAGATGAGAGGTAATCAGCTTGCAGACGCAGCCCCAGCCCCTCGCTTCCCCCTAACCCGTCTCCTGCCTTTCCATTTAACTTTTTTTTTCCCTCCTCCTCCCCCCAGACGACAACAGCAAGAAGTTATTATTCATTTGAACGCAAACCTGACGCTCCTTCTCACCTTCTCCAGCACCCTGCGGGGAGCAGAGGCGGGAGACCCCCGATCCCCCCTCCCGGCCAGCCCTCATGGCTGCCCGTGGCAAGAGGAGCTGCCTCCCCACAAGGAGGGACAGTTGTGGCTGATGGATTTCTGGTGTCAGGAATTGGGTCCAGAAGCTGTGAGGCAACATATTAACTGCGATCCCATAATCTCTTAATCACATTACGTTTTAAGTGAGCATGTGTAATTTCACCCATCAATGATTTATTTAAGCAAGGGAGCACAATTACTTGTCTCGCACACAAACGCTGGCTGGGGGAGCATTGTTTGCCAGAAATAAAATCTGTGGTTTCAGGAACTATCTGTTTCTCCGTGCTGACAAACCCCAGACCCTCGTTTCTGAGCACAGGAGTTAGGGGGCTGATACTCCTACTCAAGCAAGGCTTCTTACCCTTTCCATCCATCCCCTTTCCAGAATCAGCCCGGCAGCGGTATCTGACTCTGGTGCGGTGAGAAGTGCCTTCAGCTGGCCCGGTCCCCCTCCGGTTCTGCCGGCAAGCTCTTGCTCGGGGAACGTGCTGGGGAAACTAGGGGGAGGTTTCCTGGTGTGTGTGGGATCTGACCCTTCTGCACCGTTTTGACTAATGCAGGTACAATTTATCCAGTCTAGAACCCGATCTTATAGGGTGTTACTCTTCCTGAATCCTACATCAAGGAGGAGGGAAAGTCGAGTAACCTCTCCTGGCACGATGCTGAACACTAGTCTGGGCATTTGACTGCTCTGGCTCTGGCCTGTGAGAGTCGAAGAACGCCCCCACATTTCGACACGCTTGTCCCCTCTGCACCGGGCCGATCCTTTAAAATTGCCCCGTTTCAGCGGGAGGTCAGCATCCTCCATCCTCTCTTCTTTTCGGCCCGGGGGCCAAACTTGTCACCGAACGGCGGGTGCCGGGACCCGCTTTCCCGGCTGCGGGGTGACATCCCCGCCACCTCCTGCCTGGGGACAGCAGCCGCCGGCGGGCACATGGCCGAGTCCCACCCTCCGCCCGTGGAGAGGGTAGGAGGGCCCGCAGGCGACCCCACCAGCTCCCCCAGACCACCCCCTGGCTCCAGGCCCCCCAGTCCCGCCGTGCAGCTTGGCCCAGCACCAGGCTGGAAACACCTCGACAGCTTTATTGTCATTATCGTTATTATTGGTATTATTACTATTATCCCCCTGACAGACCGCTACGTGCGGGTCGGCCGAGGAGGGAAAGCCACCCGAGGAACGCCGGGGGCTGCCCGGGAGTCGATGTCTTCCTCAAACCGGGCTGGGGTTCTACACGTGCTGGTATTTTTACGGAATAGTCGATGGAAGAAGGTGCCCGAAAGGGAAAATCTTCGACTAAAGAGAGAGAAAGAGACCTCCTCTTCTTCCAGTGGCTTTAATTTTTTTTTTCCTTTTTTATTTTCTGGAGCTGCCTTAGTCAGGCATTTGGCAGCTTTAACGTTGCAAAGGAAACAAAGAAAAAAAGTAATTACATTTTTGGAAAACAAACAATAATTACACGATACAATCGGTGTAACAGTAAGCGAAACACAGCAGCGGGAGTTAAAAACAATATTCTATCCATGGAGATGGGCTCCGCCGCTGACTCAGCGGTTTTGAATACTCCAAATTATCCTTACATCGGATTTCTGTAGCGCAATTCAGCTGCAGTCTATTGGCTTTTAAATTAAAACATATCTCGCTGATTAGGCACGTACTAGCGTCTAAAAACGCGTAAACTCCAAGGAAGTAGGTTTCTTAAGGTAAAAATGATTCTGGTGGATCAGGAACATTTCACGAGCCCCTGTATGCCAAGCGGAGGGGCAGCGTTTGCAGGGGCAGCCCCTGCTCCCCGGTTCCCGATGCCCGAGGCGGGGGCGGGAAGGGAGCAGGAGCGGCGCCCTCGCATCTGAACTGCTGCAGCACCTGTCACCTGGAGAAGTTGTGACTTCACATGCCCCGCGGCTGGGACTTCACGTTGGGGCGCGTTATTCCATCACTGAGCCGTGTTGACATAAACATTCCCTCCCCCTCCCCGCGACGTTCTACTCCCCCTCCCCCGGTTTGCCCGACTTTCACACGAATATTTGGTATGTTCTCTAAGGCAGCAGAAAAGTTGTGCATGTGTATTTTTTTTCTAACTAGCCATTTTTTTGTATTTTTTTTTCAACCGACTCAGTTTTATTTTAATCGAGAGCCCTTAGGATTAGTTGTAATGATATGAATGGTTAAAGTGGGAAGAGCTCAAGGCTCGAGAATGCTCTCTCCTCGAAAGAAAATATCAGACATCCCACAGAAACAGCCATGAAGAACCTAGGTCTTATGTAAATAGAAAGAAATCATAGGCTGTTTGTGTAATGTGAAGCGTACGTGAAATCTAACATTTATTCAAGCAAACCTTCGTTCTGCTTCCCATTAACTGCTAATTCAAAAAGAAAAGGGGGAAAAAGAAGGGGAAAGAAAGGAACAGAGAAAAAGAAAAAAAAACAAATCAGAAACACAAAACCTGATTGCCACAAAATTCTGATTCCGAGCACTAAAACTTGTGTATCCCAGAGAAAAGTTTTGAGTTGTGCTGCTGCACAGTCCTGGTACTGCCCTCAGGACTCCCAAATTCCCAGGCAACAAGCACACAAGCGATGATGACAACAGCAGCAAACACGAGGCTCCTTGCTTCCTGCTCTTTTTGAAAGCAAACCCGCTCTATTTTTTGTCAGGCAACCCCAGACAGAAGTGGCAAATAAAGCTTTAAACCCTTTGGAAATTCCTTTCTGATTTAAGAGAGCCAGGGGGCTTTCGTCCTCTCCCTGCCGTTGGTTGTGAGGAAGGGCAACAAAAGAGGTAAAATGCCTTCTCCAGCTAACTGGCTCTGCGTTTCATACGCATCAAAGGGAAAGGAAGAGCTAATCCGAAAATGACCACTTTAATGTACACGAACCCATGGCTACAGCAGCAGAACCGAGGAGGATTTTTTGCTCCCCACCACAACAAAACCCTACACTTAATGTCATAATAACAGATATTAAACAAAGGGGAATGAAAGGATCTCACGCTGAGTTTTCTGCATTCTTGAGTCTAATTAAAAATATACAGAAAAAAGACATAGTTTGGGTCAAAATGGCATGAGAGCCGCCTTGTGCCAGTGAAGAGGCTGCAATTATCAGCTTAGAGGCCAGATCCTAGAGGTCTTATTCTCTCCTCAGCTCCATGGGAGCTGAAAGCCAGTGCAGGGGTGCAGCAGACAGATGCACCCAACCAGGGCTGGGAAGGCTTGGAGAAGGGGGCTGAGGGACACTTACCCTCTCCTTTCCCCTTCCTCCAGACAAAAAAGTGGGAGTAAAACAAATAGAAACCCACCCTGCCCCCTACTCCCCTTCCCCACCCCCTCGCAAGATTTTTTTTCTTTTTTTATTTTTTTCCTGAGGCCACTTGGACAGCCCTTCCATTCAAACATTCAGATGGAGCCGGGGTGTCTACTTCGTGTCAGGTTGTATGACACTGCCTTCTGCCTTTGAGGCTGGTGTCGCCAGCTGGGAGGGGAATCCTGCGGTGAGCAACAAGTGCCCCGCATGACAATACCTTCCTGGGGAGAAAATACCTCCTGCAGAAGGGACCTTCTCCAAAACTAAAGGCCAGAAGCTGGAGCCAGACAAATTAAAATGCAAGATAAGGCACAGGCAAGCGATTAACCCCTTGAATAAGCCACTGAGGGCATCAGCGGTCCCATTCCTCCCTGTATTTTGGCAGAGATGTGGATGTTCACACTGTTGATGTGGCTGAGTCTAATCCAAGTGATTGGGCTCAATATAGAGTGTAGCCTAAGTATGAGAGAGGTCTGATGAACCCTCAAAGCTATGATGAATAAACACCTTCAAGAGTTTGTAATTTAGCCCCTTATAAAAATCCATAGTGCTATTTTGCTTGCATTGGTGTTTGCCTGGTGTTACTTAAATGTAACAGTAGGCAAACTGTCTTTTCCTCAACTCGTATGAAAACTAACCTCTTTTAATGCTTGTTTATTTTGCTTCCAGAGGAGCCAGACTTGGACAGGTGTCAGGAAGACTGATCTCTATTGAAGAGTCACCAGCATTTCCACTCTCCATAGGCCCTCTACCATCTTTGAAGGGGACTTTCTTGGTGCCTGCAGGCATCTTGGACTGTACCCAAGGTATTCCCACTCACCAGTGTGGCAGGCAATGGGCAGGGGTTCCTTCAGACAAAACAGCTGAGACCTACGGATGGTACTCCAACCCCAGAGAATGGACTTAATTGTGATGAAAGTCAAAACAGAGAGAGAACAGAGCATTGCTTCTCATTCCACGGCACTCACAGGGAGCAAAGTACACCTGAGCTCCACATCCCATTTATCCCTCCTCAGCTGGTCAAATAGACCAGTTTAGAGTGACTCAAAGTATTGAATTTGATGTATAAAGACATAGCAGAGAGCAGCCCTGACTCTTGCTACCAGCAAGAGTGACCTGCATGGATCTTTCTTTCTTAGGTTCATTCTGTGCCTTGTGCTCAGAGGCTTCAGCTGCCCAGGCCACCCTGCCTTAGAGCTTGTCTTGCACAAAGAAGCAGGGTCTTTCCAGTTTGCCCGGTGAGACCTTCCTAACCTGAAGGCCTTTGCAAGAGGCCCAGGAAACCTTCCCCCATAATTGCAGGGTACTCAGCTCAGGGCTGTATGTGCAGTGCAATTATTGTTTACCAACATGGTGGCTCCTACTAACCCTGCAGCATAGCTGCCTCGCTGGAGCTAAAGATTAAGTATTAATTATTGCCTGTAAATTCAAGAGGTCTTCTCCAGGCAACATCAATAACACTGCTGAGCCTGGCTGTATGCTGAGTTTTTGAGGAAAAGCTGTAAAAGAGAGGCTTCAACTAACATCACTCCTCAGCCTGTAAAATTGCATAGGGGGGACAAGAATATTTGGTATTTGAGGATTTGAGCTGAGGCTTTCCACCTCCTGTTTTCTTTTATGGCTTTTGAGTGACACCTCTGAAGTGGCGTTTGAAACATTTATGTGCTGTTTTCAGCGAACACCTGGAGAGTGATCCCACTGCCCTTGCAGGGAGTGCTGGCAGGACAGGAGAGGGAGGGATGCTGCAGCTCATTTTCCCACTTGCAGGTGTAGGTTTGCACTACTTAATCCCATAGTGGTCTTTGCCTAGTGCACTCCTGGGATCTGAACCACGATATTTGTCATTGCAGGGGTGCTCTGCACACACTCCCTGGAATGGGTACTGCTCTGCATCCCTCCAGGATGTGCAGGTTCCTGCACTGGGCTGATTGAAGACAGACTATCAGGTCTGGCAAGGTGTCTTGGTTTTGGCCAGGACAGGGTTTAATTTTTGCATTAACTGTGAGGGGACATGGCTCGGGCCTGGATGTTATTCTGTACCACCTCACATCATTGCCAAGTGCAGGGGGAAAGGGACACTCTCTCTCTCTTTTGGGGAGAAGGGAGAGAATGGGTTCCTTCTGGTCGAGAAAACATGTCAGATGGAGTGGTTCAGTATTGTTTATTGTCAGGGGCTTTCTGTGTAAATCCTTTCTTATACCTTTTGTTATTAATATTGCTGCTCTTACTGTTTGTTTTCTTATCTCATTGCTATTTCCAGTAAATTGTTCTTAACCTCAACTCATGATCTTTACCTTTTTGGCCTCCAGCTGGAGGGGAGGGAGGAGAAGAGGAGCATGGTTTTAGTGAGAGTAAAACCATTCTAAATGGGAGAATATCATTCCTAAACCACAACACAAGGGAAGAAGCCCTACTTCAGATAGGGCTTCAAGAACCCGTGTGCTGCAAGGCAACCCTGACACTGTGATGTTTTCATTTGTGGTAGGGGCTCAAGAGATTTAGGAATTAAGCAGGAAGCTATGAGCATTCCCAGACCACTCTGCCTGTCTTCTAAAGACACGATTTAAGTGAAGCTTCTGGTCTAAATCACTGATTTTGGAGGAGCCGAGGTGTGTTTTCTCAGTCTCTTTTGCATGAGGCATGGTGTGGTGGTGTGAGTTCAGTTCTCATCAGGATGAGTACATTAAAACTAGCAACAAACAGATGGATTTGAAAACAAAAGCAATTCAGTGCAACAACAGCAGCTGAGAGTGAGCAGCAATTCCTTGAAAGAGTGACTTACTTAAGTAACTACCCCGTTGTAAAGCCAGTTGGACTCTTGAGATAAGAACAACAGGAAAATTCTACTCTAACAATAACATTATCATCATCATCACCTTAAAGGAAATGGTAAGTGAGAGCTGGAAGGAGCTTGATCATCTTTCCCAGGCTATTAAAATAATCTGCTTCATTTTGCTCATATCTGATTAACATGGTGTCTAATTGTCATGCTGTTTGCAGTTCCATTGCCAGTATAATTTTGAAGCATTTTACTGTGTTTTTTGTAAAAAAATTGTTCTTATGTGAGTCTTCATTTATACATTACTCATCGGGAAGTGTAAATTTTCTTAACCAACACTACAGACAGTCATTAGTTAAGTCATGAGAATAAATGCTGACAACATTTAGGGCCCAAACTTTTCAACATTTCACTTTTATTAGAGAGAACACTCATGACATGTTCTGCATGGGCACATTTTTAGTGGGGCTGTTCATTCACCCCTTGGCCAGTGTGATGGCTTGATGGGTGTGCTGGGATGGGCATGTGGGTGATAGCAGTGGGGAGACTGGGAACCAGGCTGGGACCTGGGAAACTTACACTGTTTTCTGTTACCTCCGTCACAGGGAATAGGTAGGAGGAGGTAGGATCATAACACAGTACACAAGCACCGTGCTTTTCTGTCTGTTTGGGGAATATAATTGATTATAACCAATTAGCACAGGCTCCTATACTAAGATTGTTCCCAGCACATGAGGCTGTCTACTGTGGATTAAGTTGCAGAATATGACTTGCAAGATGTTGACACGTCAGAGTAATGAAGGGCACAGTGTCCCTTCTATAATCTATCGTTTGTTAATCACATTTTTCCAGTATAGAGGTACTGGGATTACATTTACTAGGCCGTGCCCAGTTCTGCACTGAGAGCATTGGGAAACAGCTAGGTGTCTCTCTGCACTTTCAGGTACTTCAGTGCTTTAAAAATCTGATCCCTGTGTGCCTTGTGTCTATGTCCTTTTCTTAAGATCAGCCTAACTGACTTGGAAGCAGGTGAAAATTTTACTAAAAATACTTTCTGGCCTGTTTCTAAGAATAAGTTAGAAAATAAAAAGGGTACTTTAGGTCTTATGCCTTTCAAGTTTACATTTGTCAGGGGAGCATGTAATAAAGCCTTATGGAAAACTGGATTCTGCAGATGATGATATATGGGACAGTCTGCACCCTCTGAGTTCAGAGGGACTAATCACTTTAGGAAAGCCACTCCCAGGCCTTGCTATTTGGAGATCTGGATGAAGATACTGAGCTGCCATGGCATCGTGTCATCCCTCGCATCCTTACTGATAGATCCTTCTCTTTCAGTTTTATGGATAAAATTAATGAGAAAGAAAAATTCTTAAGGAAAGGAAGCAAACCCCACAACCCTGCATATAAATAACACCAAGGTTTGAACCCAAAGTTATGGGAAAGTCACATTTTAAGCTGTGCCTGTGTCCTGGATTCACCCTGTTGAGCGAGAAAGTGGTACTGTCACTTCTGATTCCCTCCTCGCTGTTGCCCTGGCAGTGTCCAGGGTGGGAACAGTTGCATGCATCCACTGCTGTGTTCCTTCTGTGGCTGTGTCACATTTCCCCGTCTGCTCTTCAAGGGGGTTGTTTGTCCCCAGACTCGATGGCCTCCCCCAGACCCAGTCTCTGGTTTTCGACAAGAATCCTGCTGGCAGGACGCATCCTGGCGGCCTTTTCCGTGGGGTCCTCTGAGTGGCAGGCAGACCTGTGGCTCCCCAACCGCTGCCCTTCGTCCTGTCCCTAAGCGCCTCCTGTGAACTTCCAGGAAAGGACTCTGAACATAGCTGAGCAGTGTGATACGTCTTGGCATCCCTGCCTAGGCCTCTTCAAAATGTGCTTCCCCTTGTTCACAGCAATCAGGCCATTCCTGATGATGGTTCAGCAATGCCTCCCAGGCAAGTGAGGGCATGATCAGTCCTTCTTCTCCAAATTTTGTTCTGAGTGAGTCAGATAAGTCAACTAGGCAAGGAGAGGCTCTGCAAGTCAGGGGAGAGCAACGGCTTGCAGTGTTCACATGCCCTTCATAGCTGTGTTTGGAGAGAGAAAATCACTTCTGGAGCCATGTACCTGGGAGCCTCTTTCCTGATGGGGTGCAGGGGAGCATCCTAACTTGAGAAGCATAAGGTGGCCAAGCTCTGTAATTGCTCCTGTTTCCTTTCCAGTGTGTCTCCCAGGAAACTAACGAGATGGATCCACTGTAGGTGGGGTCTTGCTACCAGGAGACTTTGCTACTTTTTGGGTTTACCTAAAACTAAATGAAAAACAGGTGTTACAAATATCTGTGCTCTTTTAAAGGTGCTTATCTATATCTCTCTGTGTTGGTCTAGTGTTGTATTTTGGTGTCTCTGGTCCTAGGACTTTTGACATCTTGGAGATTGGCAGGTTCTGAATTTAGTGATTTTCATGGGTCCCCTGACTGTAAAAGTAGAGCTGTCATTGCATCCAGCTGTACCTTCTGCAACAATGCTGATACCTGGAGATACAGTGATGTATTAGTAAGTCTACCACAAAATCCTGAAGAGACTCATCTGCCAATTACTGGGAAGCAGCCACCAAGGTAGGAAGGAGTTTTTATTGTAAAAAAAGAAATTTCTCTTTCCAGTGCTATTTGGTGTTTCAGTCAATCAATTAATATTTCAATAGGAATCCTGTTGAGATTGTATTTTATTTGATCAACTGTTAAGCACAGGACAGGATACTGTATGAAAATAAGCCAGGGAAAAAAAGGATGGGGTTTTCCATGATTATTTGCTTTTGAGACAGCAAAAGGCACACATATCCTATCTTGTCCTTAAACAAAATAAAGGATCCTCCAGCTAGGCATTTTGCATGGTGATTGGGCAGAGATTTTAGGTGGCTAAGTGACCACTATGGTACTTGATTAACCCTAACTATGGCTCAGCATGAGCACTACTCCTCTTGCCATTGGAATAATACATCTTAGGTACAGGAGAGCTGATAAACTTCATCAGAGCCAGAAGCAATTTTCCTGGGAAATGCATAGCCTGCAGACCCCACTCGGATGACTTACCCTATATTAGCCTCTCTTTGGGAAGGAAAAGGCCTTGGGAGCAGATTGTCTGTGTTCAGGGGTGAGGAGCAGTCTTGAATGGAGGAAACGGGACCTTTTGCTGTTTCATTCATCCATAGAGCAGTTCCAGCTGAAACAAATGCCATGTAAGTGCTGTGCATTTACAGTATACAACACTCCTCTATTGCAGCAGGCAGCTCTGTCTTGCCTCCACTCTATCCTGCTGCTGGGGTGATATCGCCTTGGACTGGGCACCAGAGCTCAGGACTGGGCACCAAACTGTAGCTACAAGCCCATCACCACCAGCCAGCACAGTGGGGATTGAGGGGAAAAACACCCCGAGAGTTCACTTTGCAGCGTTATCATAAAAAGTATACATGCACAAGGGGCTATTCTCTCTGCTGCGTTTATGTGGCTCTCCTGTTCGTGCTAATAGCAGTGATGTTTGTACGTCCTGTGGTGGGAACAAACCTCTCAGTGAATAAGGTCGTGTTCAATTCTGGGTAAGACATTAAAATGCCAGTAAAACCAGTGCAATAAGATTAACTTGGGCAGCTCCAGCTTGTGACCAAGCTACTTTTAATATTAACAAATCTGTATTTTGCTCTTTCAAGTCAGAACATGCTTTCATGAATTCCTTTCTCTTCTGCTTCCTTTTTTTATTTGGATATCTCAATACTCTCCATGTCCTCTCAGCAGGACAGTAAAAATAAGAATTTAAATATTCAGGGAAATTAAGACACTTGTATTTTAGTTTGCAATAGAGACCCTGATATACTTTGAAGGTGGGCTGGGTGTTTGATGTAAACCAAGAGAAACTGTATGAGTAGGTATGCTTGTGTATGTGGTACCTACAAATACCATGTGCTTATTGATCTGGGGTCTCAGCAATACCTGAGCATACAGAAAGTGTAAGAACCATGAGAAAAGGCCATGGGAACAGGAAAAGGCCCTTTAATTCCACTTTCCTGCTTTTCCATCCTCCTCCCCCATCCCCTCCTTCTGCAGCAACAAGCCTAGGTGTCTGTGGAACTCATTTACATGGTTTGCTTCCATTGCCTACTCCCCTAATTTATTCCATATGTTTATTGCCCTTTGTGTGCAATACTCCTGCCTGTTTGCTTATAATTTCCTAATTTTTCAGCTTCTACCCCCTGTGGGTTTTTCTTTTACTTTTTTTTTCCTGCTCTGCTCATCCATGTGAAATTCCTGCTTGAAGCAAAGGTAGCAGCACCCACCAGTGCTACGAGGAGCCTTGGCAAAGCGAAGCTCTTCATGTGGTGCCTTATTTGGAGGCACTATGCTGAGACTGCAGACAGGCTGGGATCTACTGGGAGATTCAATTAGTACAAGCCTTGCTTCAGTGAGTAATCGCTCCCCGTCTTCTCTGCTGATTTGGGAGCCATGGCTTTCTAGAATGTGCCCATAAGGAGAGGAAATATCAAGACACCTCTCAGTACTTGGCTTGGTTTAAAAAAATGCACAGCAGCTCGAACTCAACAGAAAAACACTTGGAGTCTGAGAGTGTAATTTTGAGCCCAAAGTTTGTTTTCAAAAGTACTAACTGTGCTTTTTGAAAGAAAGCCATGGTACTTGCCACTGCTGCAGTTCTTTTATGCCCTGGTACTCACCAATGAATTTTTGTTTATGGGCAGGGACTGGGCATCATCTATTCCATATCTTGTGAATACTCCTCAAATCAGACACATTGATGGAGATCTTGCAAGCATGATCTTCACAAGACTTTGAAATGCTTTGGCATCTGGATGCCCTAGGAGGGGTTTGCCTAAGCATAACCTTTTGGATTTTCAATGAAACTGGCAGCTCTGTGTCCCTGCACAAAATATGATGATTCTAGAAGCCTTAGAAATATGGCAATGTGGTACATGATGGTGGGCACTCTGCAACAGACACAACTTTGAGTGTTCAGCCCATCTACGGCAAGGCATGAGCTGCCCATGAAGCTGTTGAGAGGGTAGATGGACTGCAGGATGGGATACACCTTTGTCTCTCACACCTGGCTTGAGCTGCTGAGCCCTCACAAGTCTGTGACCTGTCTTAGCAGCTACCAAGTTTAACAGACAAAGAGATGCTGCTGAGTGCAGTTAGAAAGGCCTGTAACTCATGGCTGGTAAAAGAACTACAATTAATTTATTTTTTTTTAAACTATGGTAGAACAAGCAGTAAGTTTGGGGTGTGTGCACACATGTATGGGAGCATATTAGCAAATTACTACTTAGTTTCTTAGATATGATCCTTGGGTTTCTTCCCAATGATGCAAGAGTACAAGTCTTTGTGGTTTTTTCCATGCCATCTTCAGTGACTCTTCTTTCCAAAAGGATGGTGGTAATTGCCTCAGTGATGGCTGAATTCTTTATTTAGAAACACTTAAAATTGTCCTTAGCATTAAACTTGGAAGTTATCTGTTTGCCTGTGGGATCAGCCCCATGGATTATGCATGTGCTTGCATACCATCACTTGTCACAGTGTTGGGTAACCTCTTCATAGATGTCTTTTATATCTATATCTCTATCTACATCTCTATCAAGATCTAGATCTATTAGGCATGTCATTCCCAAAGTTGCAGTATTATGCAGACGTAGATAAATGGATAGGCACAGACACACAAATAAAACCAAAGCATACAAATATACTTTGTTGGAGAATTCTGGCTGTAAAGTCTTAGAAAAACCTGGATATGCTAAAATACCAGGACTTAATTGTAGGGATTAATGATGAAGGCCAGTGATCAGTGCCCTGCATGCTGGTACTGGCATTCACTGGTGGCTGCACAACCCAGTTCACCTCTTTTTATCTCTTATTCCATGAAAGTATTGGGTGCTGGATTCCTCAAACACAGATTCCTCTGAATTATTAACAAAGGTCATTATTGGCACACTTGTACCCAAAACAAGATGTTGATTTCTGACATTGTACCTATTCCACCTTTTTGATTCTTTAGAGAAACTGGGGAATTAAGTAGCCTGACCCTGCTTGGCAAAGGAGTAGCAGAGGTGGGGGCAGACCATTGCTGTCCCCTTTGTTCCCTCTTGAAGCTCCAACCAGCCAGCAGCTCACTACCACTAACTAGGAGTGCCCAGCCAGGGAAAAAGGGTGGGGGTGGATGGAGGGCACCCACAGGGGAAATAAGACTTGGTTCTGGAAGGAGGGAAAAGGGAGACAGCAGGGAAGAGGTGCCCAAAGTACACATGAGCATGTTAGAGCCACCACATTGCTAGAGGTGAGAGAAACCAACAGGTGAAATGCTGGTCCTGAAGAAGTCCAGGAAAGCATTTTTATCTAGGTATTTTCTTACTTAGGATGCAAATGCATCCTCTTTGGCCATTGCTATGGGGTTTCTATTGAAAACAATCTCCAGAGCTTTACTGTGATTTTCAGTTCAGGGACTGCAACTCCATAATATTCATGTTACCTCTGACTTGAGCTCAAATCCCTGTGAGGACACGGGAGGTGTTTTGTGTTCACCTTGATGTCAAGCTTTGCCTCTCGGTACATGATAGCAGCTGCCATCAGGGGTGTCCTTTGTGCCTCTGAGGACTTGTCCTTTAAGGTTGTCTTTTGTTAAAAGGGTCCCAAGCAGTGCATGCACGTACAAGCAAATACTGTGGTTGCGTAAGACACAGGGAGAAATGTGCTTTTCTGCATAGTGGAAAGGCATGAGGTGTTTATGTGGAGCACAGCTTGCTTTTGTGAAGCCAGCGGGCATTAGCCTGGTTCCAATTCACATAACACCACAAATTTTGGCTGGGCCCCTGCTGCCCCACCACTCCTCACAGCTGGCGTTACACATCTGCGCGTCATGTCTCAACACCCGCTCCTCCATTTTTTGGAGCAGAGGCCATCCCCTTCCCCTGAAAAGTGACACTTTCCCTCATGTCACCCTGCCCTTTTCTTAGGGCAGAGCACGCTGCCCGGACTGCATGGGGGAACTGGGCATCACCCTGTGGGACACAGCCTGCTCTGCCCACTGCTCCTGGCTCTGTTCCCCAGATTTTCCACTCAGCACAAGTTTACACATGCTAGAGTCACATACACATTATGGGAGGTAGCCAAACCAACACTCTCTTCCCTCCTCAGCCCCCATGGTGGAACAATGAAACCCACCATTACATTTTTCTGTTACCCTGCAGAGTTTTGCTGATCTATTCAGGTGAAAAATCTGAGCTGCTGTTCAGATGCTTGTCTGCAAAGCCACCTTGATAATTTTTCCTTTGTTTCATTAAACACACCAAATTGAGGATAAGGGTTTCATCCTTCTGGTTTTTTTAACAGTTACTGATTTGACCATGTTTGGTTTGGCAGTTAAAAAAAAAATCAACAGAAGGATTACATTTCAGTGGCACAACACCCTAATCCTCAGGCAAATGATTTGTCCAAGCTTAATATGAAGTACTTAGGATGTATTGTTTGATGTAAACACTAGTTCTAATAAAATGGTGCCTGAGGTACAGTTCTTCAACTTGTAATACCCTATTTGCGTTGGCCTGTACACATTGCATTTGAAACCATTATGATAAAATATATCCTCCTTTAGCCTGATAAAAAAAAAAGAAAAAAAAATTAAAAAATCCATAGAAATCCACAGCATAGGGCCTGCTTTCCAAGGAAGGACACCGAATGTGGCAAGGAGCCTCCTGCAGGCACTGTAAGTGATGTCAATCGAAGTTATGCCCCATAGTTCATGGGGTGCATCTAGGGCAGAAAGCAGCTATGGGCAGTGCCTGTGGCTTGGTCTGTTCTTGAGCATCCTGGGGAAAGAGGCTCCCCTGCCCCACAGCTCCATACTGATATTCTGGAGTTTGTCTGAAGTTCTTCCTGACTTTTCCCTGTGTCACCCCATCTATTTGAAATTATTTGTGTATGGCAATATAAATATGCTCCAAGTATGACCAAAAGTCTTACTGAAACGCTGGATTTTAAAGAATCTCTTAGTGGGACTGACTAACTAATTAGGGAGGGTCTGCGGGCGCAGGGGCAGAAACACAGCTCACCAGGCATCCCTGTACCAGTCCAGCCCCACGGAAGAGCAGCCAGCTTAGCACCAGAAGGCAAAAACATTCAGCACGTCAGGACGTTACATTCGTCTTACCACTCCATTAATACACCAGTGACAGAAAGTCACTTTCAGCGACCTCCCCTGCTGCTTGTACTACCTGGGTTCCTGTGAAAGGTTTTCACTGAAATATGAGGAAACCCTTGGTTCTGGCACCATTGTGACTCCACTGCCGCCTGAGTGTCTTTTGCAAAGGAGTAAATACCAACATTTTGGGTAGGCTTCCTTGTTCTCACCCAGCCATGTTCAAAATAATGCTGCCTTTATGCCAGCCTTTGAAGCCCTTTTACTGAACCAGCTTACAAGGGTAATGATAAGGATAGCAAGGATACCCCTTTCATAGAGAGAGATTTGCTGTAGGAGAAATGGAGATGGAGAGAAAAATGATTTAAAGAAAGGGTGTGAGGAAATGCCTGGAGACTTCCCTAGGTACTAGAAGGAGGAAAAAAATTTACAAGCACGGATGTTAGAGACCAAGTGCACTTATTAACTGCTTGTACAACACATTGAGTTGCTCCCTATTAAACAGCACCAGTGGAGAATGCTTTAGTGAAGAAAACATGGAAGTTGGCTTCACATGACTCTGTGGTAGAAATTCCCAAACTACACAAAGATCCTCCTGCAAACTTTGGGCTTTCTTCCCCCTTGCTGGAGGACAGCTCTGCACAGCTGTGGTGGTCTCCCCTGTTTGGGCTCCACTCCTGTCCCAGCTCTCACTCCCTGTGGGTTGTCCATCACCAGAGCTAGCCTGGATGTAGAGAGTTGATCGTGTGCTTCTTGGAGAAACATTTTCCTTCATTGTAATTTTGATGGGTTGACCCTGGCTGGATGCCAGACGCCCACCAAACCAGTCTATTATTCCCCTCCTCAGCTGGACAGGGGAAAGAAAATACAACTAGAGGCTCATGGGTCAAGATAAGGGCAGGGAGAGATCACTCATCAATTACTGTCACAGGCAAAGCAGACTCAACTTGGTGAAAATTAATTTAATTTAATTTTTTACCCATCAAGTCAGAGTAGGATAATGACAAATTATTAACAAATCCTAAAACACCTTCACCCTATCCCTCCCTTCTTTCCAGACTTCATGCCCGATTTTCTCTACCTCCTACCTGCAGCAGCACAGGAGGATGGGAAATGGGGGCTGTGGTCAGTTCATCACATGTTCTCTTTGCCATTCCTTCCACCTCAGGGGCATGAATTCTCTTACTCTTCCCCTGCTCCAATGTGGGGTCTTTCCCCCAAACCTCACCATGCAAACCCAATACAGCAATCTCAAGGCATCCAGCAAGCAGGACCTTTTGACACTGACAGAATAGCTCCTCCATGTCTGGGCCTGCCTTGACCAAGCAAGAAGGGACCCAGGGCATGCCGAAGGAGGATGCTGAGCCAAGTCTTGGAAGCTGAGAGGGAATAGCTTAATGCTGCAGATATTACAATGCCACTGGGAAGCAATTATGCTGGTTCCCAAATAAGCCTTCTATCTGCAGTGCAGTGCAGTACATTTAAGGATAGAGATGTTGCTTTCACTTTAATCATGACTACTTTGCACCACAGGGCCAACAGACAGCTTTGCCATTTGGGGCTCCCCTTTTCCCCTCAACTTTTCCCATGTTTCTAGTATTATGCAGTGACCAACATGAGACCCACATTTTTGCTCATTAGAGAGTGGGTTGTGCCTTTCAACCTCTTGGAAAGCAAGGCTGAGAGTTATTCCAACCTGCCTTGCAGTGTGTGTGAGGCCCCCCTGTGATGAGGGACAAGGGGACTTCACTTGGCACAAAGGTTTCAGGTTTGATGGGAGACAAATGGTACTGCACACCCTTGTAACATTTCTGTTTTCCCCAAGAAGATACCTGAACATTAGTTGTGTATCAGGAAAATGTTCAGGTTTCTTGCTCAGTGCCTTGAGTTAGATTGTGGGACAATATCATCAAAGTCAAGTATGACCAGATATTCAGGTGTCCAGGGCTCAGCATCTACTGTCACATACAGCAGGCCATGAGAGGCTGCGTAACTTAGCTGAGACTTTGTATAAAGTACCGTAAGAAATGCCATACGATGATTCTGGGTGTCCCTGCACCCAATCACATAATAAAAGAGGCCTGACTTGCCTTACTTGTCCTGACTGAAGTGTGTGTGCTGACACACTTGAAAAAAACCCCAAAAGCGAAAGAATTAACCTCTTCCCTTGCTTTAGGTTTACGCTTGTGGAAGCGGAACCGAGTCAGGGAAGGGCTGGTGAGCTGAAAAATGCAAATAGCATCTGTTCTTCCTCCCCTCTCTGGAGCTTGGTTTCACAGTCAGCCTTCCAGTGAATATAGAAAAGGGTGTGAAAATCTAAGAAGCAACAACAGACCATGGGTTTCTACCCTTTCCTCAGAAGACACCACTCAAGTCCCAGCTGGTACCTGATGCTGCCCTTGGCTTCCAATTTTGCCTTTTGCAGCTATCCATAAGCTCCTCCCTTTTGGAGGTCCCTTTTCCAATCGTGGTGTGACCAATTATTTGCTGCTTTGGGGAAAAATCTGGCAGAATGTTTTGGGAAGGTGACCAGGCATTAGGATTTGCTAAACTGTTGTGAGACACCCTGTCCCAACTCCAGCACCGTGACAGGAGCTGTTCTTGCTGCTGCTCAAGGCCACTGTACCCACAGAGCCTGGGCACTCTCAGAGTGACCCTGGGCAACACCACGAGGCTTAGCTCCAAAACCCTGCATGGGGAACTGCACCCACTGATGGCCATGCAGCTGTTGCCACCGCTTTTTCTCCAGCCCCACGTGCCCATGGCCAGAGGTTGCACTCCTGAGCCTATTGCCAAGCTCGCTGTGACCTGGGGCACGTTGCAATCTCTCTATATCCGCTTAGTCATTTTGAAAACCAGCACAGCAATGCTTAGCCCCAAACCTACTAGGGAATTACACACGGAGGCTGATCAGATAAAAACTGTGCCTTCCACTCCGGGAGCAGGGGCTGAAATTACACCATGTAATTATAATGTAGTTAACCTGTGACTGCGCTTTATATTTTTTTTTCCCTCCAAGCCAATTATTACTAAAAGTGTAAACTCAGTATGACTGAGTTGTTTATCACTGCCCTGAGAGGAAATCATCATCTGGCTTCACACTCCTCAGAAGCCAGGTACACTACTTACCTTATATTTACACTGTCATTAAGATAACATTATTATTAATTCTGCTATTTTCCTGGTGTTAGCGCAATATTGTTGGTATTAATAACACTTAATTCAGGTCCTCAATTCCTTAGGAGGACTCACAGCCCATGGTTATTATTAAGCTTGCAACTGGGTAATAAGCTGTTTGTCCCAGCAAAACTATGGTCTGTACAGCGAGGTGGCAGTAGACTATGAAAGCCTCACCTGCTTGACGAAGCCAGTTGAAAAATACTCCCCTGGGCTCTTTGAGCTTTGGATCTGGCTCCCTGCAACTGAAAAGAGCCAGGAGGGAACACAGGATCTACAGCCTTGCTATTACCAAGGTTTCAGCAGCCCCAGATGGGGCTGCTGGTGTCACCTGTGATTGTGGTCAACATGCATCGGCAAAGGTGAGTCCCAGCAAGGGGCTGACAACAAGGATAGGGGACTTTGCTCTCCTTAACTTATGCAGTGGAGAGTAGGAAAGGGGAAGGCAAAGCGTACTGTCAGGGCTGGTGGTGGCTCCTGAAAGGCCATCTCTCACATCACAGCAGTGTATCATAGAGGTCATTATGACAGGTTGATGTGTGTGCTCCTGTCATATGCACTGCCTGGGCTTGTTCACATGAACCAGCAGACACTGCAGTGGAAAACTAGGGTTGGGTGCTGGGACTGAAAGTACGGCTTGATCCTTCAAAATATTTCTCATGGATTATCCTTTGGATTTGCTCTTTGGCAGATTATCTTATCTGCAGAAATGTAAACTGTACCCTGGTCCTGCAGGAGTTTCTGCAGAGTACTTTTCTCCCGCATGACTTAAAAAAGTGACAGCACTTTACTGGGGACGTTCCAAGTTTCCAAGCAAGGATACCAGTATGACCTCAACTGGGACACACTGGGAGGTACAGCTGTACATTCACAAACCTTACATTGCAATTTATCTCCCAGGTGACCTCAGAAAAGCAGCCTTCATTCCACTCCACTTTTTTCTGAACTCCTTAGTCTTCAGAGAAAGGGGTCTGTTGCCAGCTAAATAATTTACATGACAGAAGTTTATGAAAACATTATTTTTGCTGATTTATATTTTTCAGCCTTTCTAAACGTAACCTTCCCCCTCCCCCCCAAAGAACTCCACTTGAGATTTCCTGCAAAAATCAGACAAACCCTTTCTTCTATGCCATCAGATACGAAAACACATTTTCCCCTTCCATGCTGTTAAAAAGCTATCTATTTTGCTCTCAGTAGCTGTATGCTTGCTGGTGCTTCCTCTTAGAGAAACCAGCTTTGTCTTCACAGCCATTTGCACTCCAAAATGCCCAGGCTGAGCAGAGGGTTCTGTGCAGGGTTTATTAATCAAACGCCCCTCTCCCACCACTGTGCTGACTCCTTGCAAACCCAGCAGTGGGCAGAATGTGATCAAGGAAAATGCATTGATAGATGCATCTTACCAGAAAGCTTCCACATAATTAACAACATTTGCAGCCTTAAGTTGGAGTGCACTTTAGAGGAAGTGTGTGCCTATTGCTTTCTGCTCTTCGTGTGAATTCAGCTTATCCTAAGTGGGCTGGCTTTCAGTATTACAATGTTACCACTGATAAAAAAAGGGGTTTTTTGTTTGTTTGTTTTTAAAAAGAATTGGGGATGGGGGCATTGGGTTGGTGGGTTTTTTTGTTTGTTTCTTTTGATCTTTGGTTTTTGTTTTGTTGGGTTTTGTTTTTTTTTTTTGTTTAGTTGTTGTTGTTTGTTTTTAACGTGCGTGGAGAAAAAACATACTGTGTCACGCTACTATCTGCCAAATCGCCCCATTTCTTTGTTCATGGAATAGCTTCTGTGCGGCTGAACCTCTGGCAGCACAAGAAGCAGAGGTCAAATCACTGTCCTCTGACTCAGGTTGCAAGCTGTGACTTCCACAGGTAGCCGCCTCGCAGCCAAAAAAAAAATTTTACTTATGTGAGCAGCTCCTCTTGATGGTGTGGGCGGAGGAGGTATGAGCAACCTGGCCTGCTGCAAATGTCACCAGCCAGCCTTGTCCCTATCGGAGCTGGAGAGACCCAGCAGCTGGCTGAGCCTCTGCTAGTATCCACTGGTTACGCTGAGCTCATTAAGAAAATATTGATCGCGCAGAAGTTTACGCAATGTTTGATCCAGCTCGCCTCCTTTGAAGCCGCACAGATTGGCGGAGCAGGAGAGGGGAGAATGCGCCTGCACATGAGCGAGCGAGTGAGAGGGGTAATCAAAACGCTCTGAATGGAGAAATCTTGCCAAAAAAAAAAAAAAATATCTCTGGGTCGGGTTTGGGCTGAGAAAGCGAGCATCAGATAAAAATAACAAGTCACACGGCAGAGGACAGAGCGCAGGGCTCCTCTCTCGCCCGGGGCCGCGCATGTCTCCTGAGCAGGCGAGGGGAGCCCAGCAGAAGGCTGGAGTAAAGAAGGTCTGTGTTTGATGTATGAGCTTTGGCTTGCCATTGTGAGTCACCCCAGAACTAGCTGTAGGCAAAACAAAAATCTTTTGTGATTAATTAGAAAAAACCGGACAATTATGAATTGACTGCACACAGCCAGCGTACGGTAATATAAATAGTAATGAAGCCGGCTGGATGTGATGAACACACTGTGTTTGTGTGAGATCGCAGAAGAAAGGATACGATTTAGGTGGTGTCAGTTTAAATAACGTAATTTCTGCTCTCTGACTCTTTGTTCGGTCTTTACCCAGCATTAGATCTGAAACTTTAAAACTGAGTTTTAGTTGTCTTATCTAAATGTCTGGTTGGTCTTTTGATGTCTGCCCGAAACATATGCTTCTCTTCAACGACCATCCGAAATTATTATGTTACGATGAATGAATAAGTCTAGCAGCGCTGTAAGTGGTGTGCAGTTATTGTTGCTCTTTTGTGTTTGTCAGTAGCCCTCGCACAGGGTCTGACAGGCTCCATCCACGCACAGGGATCGGAAGAGTATTTGAATTCCCCAGGTTCTTGGTAGTTTACAGAAAGGGAGGGGGGCGGATAAGAAAAAAGATCTATAGGCGCTTCTCTGCAGCACAACGGATAATTACATCCACAATGTTCTACATCACTCTTCATTTAGCTGCCACCTAATTAAAAAAATATATCGGCGATAAGATGACGTCAGTGCTAGAATTTGCCGCCGATGTCGGGGGCGAGGAGCGTTTCTGACAGGAGGCAGAGCGGTGGGTTTGCTTTGGGGCGCCCTGCCCGCTGCTCCCCTCCGGCCCTGCGAAAACAGATTCTTACCTGCCTGTGCGTGGATGAGCAGGTTGCCGTGACAATCGCGACAGAGGGTTAAACCGCAGCCCGCCCCCTCTTCTCCCACGCCAGGGGAGGTGCACATCACCCTCCCGACCCCGGCGGGGCTTTGTTCCCCCACGGGCGATTTACCCCAGGACTGGTGCCCGCTCCCATCGCCCTCCCTCCCCGACCCGCTTTGTTCTGCGGTGTCGCCGGCGGGGACCGCCAGCGCCGCCGCCCGCCCTCGGGAGGGAGCCGGTCCCTGTCGCGACATGCGGCTTATTCCGCTGTCACGGGAGCCCCCCGTGCTGGGAGCGATCTGTCCCACGGGGGGGATGTTGGTGGGAGCTTCTTATGCCCTCTCTGAAAGGGGAATAGGGCGAGGGAAGGGATTGTCCAGACGGGATAGTTGCTAACGCACCAGCACACGTTCCCCATTTGCCACCTTCGCACCTGAATTTTTGTGGCCGTTTCGTTCCACGGGGAAGATTTTAATCCGAGTATTTCACGTATCCAGGCTAAAAGCACGGCTGGTGGCTTTTGTATTACTTCTTCATCAAGCGTGCAGAATTACCTATGGGTGTATTTCTTGAGAAGATTCCTGGAGGAGAAATGCTCCAGTCTTCCAGCTCGAGAAGTAGTAGTGGTAAGGTACACGTGGCCTTTAATCAGCATTGTAATGCTGCAACAAAAGAAAAAAAGCCCAAAAAACAACACTGTAAGGTGAAGGCATGTCTCTGTTGTAGTTTGCTGCACTTTTACAGCCTCTGAAACAAAGAGCGAAGCTACGGTGGGGCAGGTGTGAGGGGCAAGGTGATAATAAACATTTCTTCACGATTGCTATCGATCTTTCAGTAGATACTGTTGACAGAAGATGAAGATAACATCATGCACAACAGAGTGAATGGCTCATGAGGTATTAAGTGTTCTCAGATAGTATTCGTTGTGGGGTTTTTTACACTTTTGACACCGCCTGCATTAATGGAGCGCTGATTAAAAGCTTTGAGTACAGCTGTAAAGTGCTGCAGATAATAGCACAAGCGCTGTGGGTTTTACCCAGTGAAGTGTCCCACATACATGCAGATATGCAGGGTGATGCAGGGCTGTATCTTTGGCCAATACATTCCCTCTAATGTTAAATGTAATGAAACTGTGCAGTAGCCCACACCATTAGTGAAATGCACTAGTCTCACAAGGCCTTAATCATGTACGTGTTTGAACATTAACAGAGCAGCCTAAAACTTTGGCTGAAGAATCACGCTGCTGTCAGACTCCTTTTGAATTCCAGCTGGAAACGTAGGGTGACAAGGACAGCGATATTAACCATATTACCATTTCTCACATCTCTACCAACTCATCTAGCCTAAAAGAAAAGCTGGGTCTTTATCCTGCAAATCCTCCATGCACAAAATTTTCATTGCAGTCAATGATATCTGACTTAGCAATTGATTTTCTCATTATTGTTCCCATGTCAATTATTTCCCCAGTCTGAGTCTATCTGCATTGCAACGAGGAGTCTGACCTCAGCACCAAGTATTGCACGTTAGTTTTTAATCTAGTGAGCTGGAGTGCCCCTAAATGCTAAGGCATGGCAGCAGCAAGGGCATCGACCTTCCAAACCACATGCCCTGCACCTGTTGGGTTTTTCATTTCTCTTTGCACATTGAATTCTGATCACAGCATGGGCAGCATCCACACAGTTAGTGTGTCAGGTTTATGGTGTGCTCTCTGTGAAGATGCCTCAAAAAGCTTCCCCTCTCCATGATGCTCTGTGGCTGCTCTTCCTGCAGGACTCTGGGCTGATTGTGTCCCTGTCTGCCCTGAACAACTTAATTCTTCAGAAATCTCCAGGCAGGTAAGTCAAAATGCTTTACAATGCACTCGGTGCTTTTTTTGTGGGTGCTGCTGTGCAGACCTCACTCCAGCCTTTGTGTCTCATGTCCATGACATGGTCAATACTGAGAGCACTGTCCCCAGTCTATCCCTGGAATGTGCTTGCCCAGCAGTGAGCCAGATCCAATTGCATGTCATTACATTTCCTTTTTAGGGTCCTTTTTCTAAAAAAGCCCTATATTAGGCTTTTAATTTTATCATATGTCATATTATAAGGAAATTCTTTTAAATAATAATTGAGAACTAAATGCACTGGTTGCTGATCACTATTGCTGTCCCTTTTCTTTAGGAATAATGGAAATACTTTTTCAGGCTTTGAAACATTGCACTGCCACTTCTGCCACTTGAGTTGTTTTTCACCAGGTTTTGGATGATGCCACTTGTTATAGCTTTGAGAGAGAGGAACTTTGCTAAGCTTGCTCCTTGAGCTCCTGTCCTGGGCCAGGAAGAGGAGGACTATGTCCTTCCCACAGGGCAGACATCAGTGGGTCTCTGTTTATTTCAGTGACTTCTGTTAAATCATACCCCTAAAAGAGGAAAAAAGAAATTGAAAGCAAACATGACAAAATAGCAACAACCTCTTTTTACTGCACCCAAAACATGTACTCGAATGCACATGCTGTTCATATGGGCATGGGGTGGAGGAGAAGACCAGAAACACCTTGATGCAAAGAAGCTGTTCAGCTTCCCAGGGCTTGGATAAGCAACCACATCCTGAGCATCTCTGGGACTTTCCTGTCCTGCGCTCCATTCCTCATCTCCAGCATCTGTTCAGCAGCACCTGGTATCTGTGTCGCCTTCGCATTTTGGTTTTTTGTCATGAATAGCGGGGTGAGCATGTGTTGCTTTGTGCCAGCACAAGAACCATGCCAAGTGAATTTGGATGTCCTCAAGGTACAGCCGGCAGCTCCAAATCCTCCTGCAGGCCTTCCTGTGTTACAGGCTTCTCATATTTGACTTTGGCACAGACACAGTAGTCATAAGTATGTCAGGTTCCCAAATACTTACTTGCTGAAATCTCTCCTATTTAGATAGTAGCTATTTGGCAACTTTGGATGTTGCTCTTGTCATGGCATAACCTTCTCCTCTAACTATACCTCAGGATTAATGGTATTTGCTCAAGAAGTTGGCAGGATTCTGATTTGCCTTCTGCCTACTTGCCCCAAACTGGTGAGCCTAATAAAGTGTTGTGAGGTGTGTTATGATATTGTAACGATGACAAATATCAAACTTTTTACTCAACCAGGACTTTTTGTCATCGAGTTCTTTATCATTTACCATCTGCCAAGTTGTTTGACATTGTATTGTGTAGACTTGGCGTGGTGTTCCTGACTCAATATCAAAGATAATGTGGTCAGATGAACCGCTTATAATCTATGCTAGTTGTTTCTAACTTACATGGAAATTCATGTGGAGCAAGCTACAATTTATACTGGGTTAATCCAGTGGTATGTGCTGTGCAACACCTTATCAAAATACTCAGAACTGAGCCAGAAGAAGACAGCAAATACAAGGCAGCTTACTCAGTGACCTTTCTGGTTTAGCTTACATAGGTATCCGTCAGCCAGGTACCAAAAACTTTCAGGAATATCTTGTTGTTTCACCAATTCTGTTGGATGTTGCTCCTGCTATTTTTTAACAGAATCACTCAGTTATCTTATCTTTGGTGGGTGCACAAAGGAACATCTCCAGTGCTGTTTTTGTTTCTCAGTTGAAAACTGAAGGCTATGACTAAGATTTCGGACTGTTTTAGGATGATATGCTATTCAGTGTCTTTATCTTCTGCTAGCCAAGGAAAGATGCTTATCTTGAGGGACCTAGACCATCTGTCTTGGCTGCTCATCTGGAGCCACGCTTTCAAAATCCAGTCAGGTTGGGTCAAGTTCTGAGTCTGCCCCAGCACACATGTAAGCTGACTTTAGTTCAAATAGGACATGAAGAAATGCAGGGCTAACATTTGCTTCATATTAGACTTTCAAAATTCTTTGCTCCTTTTATATTGAGCATGAGCTTATTTTGCAATTTTCTGGACAGATTTGTGCATTTTGGCCAGATTATGATAAATGGTGTTCTTAATATGATTTCTGATTTCCAGCACTTTATGGACTCACTCATTTTCACCGTGGTTTATTTCTACCCATATTCGTGAGCAAAAGACTTTGATCAGCAAGGTAATTTTCTGTTTTCTTTTTCAATTGGAGTGGAGTCCTATTGTGTCTTGCTGACAAACAGCCTTCAAAACCAGGTGAGGTTGTATCACACTCTTTGTTACTCTCCAGTTGCTTCATTAGGGGTGCTTCTGAGACTTTTGCTTAATTCCCAGAACCTTTTCACTTGCCAGGCATCCTAGTGGCACTCTGAATTATCCCAAAGACACCCTGAATAGAGCACTTAACTGAAGCCAATTAGAGGATGAATATGCTTAGGTATGTTAACCTTCCTGTGAGTGTATAGGAGACTGCCTTGTTTTGGTATCTTTCCATTACATAATCTACAATCCTGCCAACCAAATTCCTTCTCCATTTAATACCTGTTTTATAAGTTAATGCCCTAATTTAGCTTTTCCTCTTCTTATGTTTTCAATTTCACACTCATGCTTGTTCCTTTTTCTACACCTTGTGACTATTTTTGACTTCAATTCAAAGGATCATTCAAAACTGTGTCAGCTCATCTGAAACCTCCAAGACCTGAAACATCACGATTCTATACTTAGCCTGATAATCCTTTATGTTGGCTGCATCGATAGTTTGCTATATAGATTAGAACAGTCTCTAGATATTATTCAAATTCAAATAATCATTACTACCACTTTGCCCATCTCCAAAAGGAAATAATTTGTCCACATATCATACCTACCATAAAGGGTAGAAGCAATGGTATATTTTTCCTGTAGCACAACAGATTGGCTAAAGACATTTGCTGGCCCCCAGCAGTGGAAGTATTTCTCTTTAGTGCAGCTTGGGCACGGGATCCTCTTCTGTTCTTTACTAATGCCAGAATAAGTGTCAGTCTGTTGAGAGACCAGGAACTAATCATGCCTCCAGTCTCCTGGTATGGGGCAGGATCGGAGGTCAAGAACCCACAGCAGCTGGGACCAAAGTTATGAGAGGGAAACAGTTCATATCACCACACTTTCTGGCTGGCATTGGTAATTAGATCATCCAAACTTCTTGCCACTGACTCCAGCTAAAAAGAGGGAAGTGGAGCCCTGAACTTTGCAATGGATGTGCTGGTATTTGGCTGGGATAAAGTTACTTTCTTCACATTAGCTAATATGGGACTATGTTTTGGATTTGCAGGGCTGAGAACACAGGGATGCTTTTGTTACTGCTGAGCAAGCCTTACACAGTGTCAAGGCCTTTTCTGCTCCTCACACAACTCTAGTGAGGAGACTGGGGATACAAAAAGAGCTGGATATTTCAGACCATATGGTGTCATGCTCAGCATATAAAGCTGGGGGAAGGAGAAGGAAAGTGGGCACATTTGGAGTGATGGCATTTGTCTTCCCAAGTAACTGTTAGGTGTGATCGAGCCCTGCTTTCCTAGAGGTGGCTGAACACAGCTCAGATCTCTGAAGGTCTGACCAGCTGGGTGTGCTGTTACTGAAGATGACCAGCAGTGGCTGTTTTGGGGCAGAGTATAGGAAAAGGGCTGAATCTGGAGGGAGCCTTTGCCTGCTCTGCTCTCCCCTAACTCTTGCTGTTCCTTAAAGCCTTGGGTGTACACCCCTGAGCAAGGCCATCTGCTTTGCATTGGCAGTGGAAAGTCCCGAAACCCTCCCCCTTTGGGGTGCCTGATTTTGTTTGTGGGTCTCACCAGCAGTGGTTTGTGTTGCCTTCTCTTTCTGCAAGACAAGATCACAGCAGCCTCTATGCTGGCACAAGTGTCAAACAAAGAAAACATTGCGAACTGCAAATATTAGATGCCTCAAAGAGATGGCCCAAGTGGTATATACACCCTTTTATGTCAAGCTTAATTTTCCCTGGAAAAAAAAAGGGGAGGACTCAAACCATTGTTTGCAAATTGGCAGTCAGATCACTGGTTTGTGTGGTGCTGTTAAATCAAAAAGTTGCACCACAAGTGGGTTTGGCCCAATGTTCTCTAACAAATTTATTAATGATGCCTGACAGGCTGTCTATGTTTGGGGATGTTCAGTTATTAGTCAGAAAATTAAACTTAAGCTGTGTCACCCATGTGAAAAGAATACAGAAAAGTACATCTAAAAGGAATCATAAAGAACACAAAAATCAACATTGTAGGGGTAATAGCATGTTTGCTAAATTCTTGGTTGCTGGGAAAACTTGGCTGTTTTCTTTAAAACTAACTTCTTATTGTTAGTTTAAGAGCTTAACCAAACCCAATTGAGTTGCCTTTGGTTTGGGATGATAGAAATCCATGAAGAAAAGTATATGGAAGTTTTTATGTTATTACTCAATTTGTTTCTCCCTTTATTCCATAGAAATATCATAACTCCGTGAGTTCCACCTTCTCCCCAGTGAAGACAAGGGGAATTTTGCCCCTGAGCAGCCCCCAGCCTGGTGAAGATCCCAGCCACAGCAGCATCAGCTCCTTCCACTCCCAGTGCTCAAGTGCCACAGGATTTGGTGGGAACGAGGGGGGATTTCTGTGCCCCTGAGGACCTGTGCTCCAGTTCCCAAAGGGCTGCAAAATGCAGGCAATACAGAGGATGTTATTCTCTGAATGTTTGCCATCTGAGGGTAGATGCTGACACTACCTTATCCCACTGAAATCTCTTGGAGAAGCAGTGGATTTCTAAAGTGGTGGGCAAAGTATGCGTGCTTCTGGTAAAACAGAAGAGGCCAATGTGTAGGGCTTTTACTGCCTCAATTTCCCAAGGAATTTCTAATGAGTCAGAGTTAACTCTAGTGTTTAAAAGTAAAATATGGTTATGGCTCTCAAATGCAAGCTACATTTAACAACCATATATTGATTTTTTTTCCCTGTGTAATTTTATTTCTGTGAACATTTCTGTTTTCTTAATTAGTAGCCTTTTAAAGAGAGATTTAACATCTTCATTATCAGAGGGTAACTTATGAAACAGCTGTATGGAGAGAGAGGGAGAGACAGAGAGGGGGGAGAAAAAAAAAGAGCATTGGTGAAAGACTTTCTATCTGTACTTCAAGGGGCAGTGTGTGTGCACATGCACATGCATGCACACACATACAGACAAGCTGACCCTGATGTTACAACTGAGACAAAATAGCAGTGGCAGAGCTGGTGACAAAACTCAGCAATTTCCAATTGCACAGTCACCCTGTAACGGGAAGAACTGTTTACCCCATGTTCCTTATTAAACTGAAGTATTTTATTTAATGAGCATGACTCATGCAAGGTGTTCCCATAAATCATCAGCTGGTTTACAAACTCAATAACTAGGCTTCCTGCTATAACTAGGCTGTGCACACCTTAAATTATTAACACGCCAGGGCCTTAAGGCAGATCTTTGATGATGATGATATAAACACTGTGAGGACAAGGTGCTCTCTCAGCAAAAGATTATTGACTCTAATTACCATTTACCACAGGAAAAAGAAAAGAAAAGACAATAAAAGATGAGGGAGAATTTAAATCTCAGATTTAATTTTATGAGGAGTTTTAAACCCCCAAACTTTTTGTTGTTGTTTTTGCTGCCGCTGCTTTCGGCTGCTGCTGTTGCATGATATTCTATAGTTGGCTGATCTTGAAAGCATGACAGTTGTTAAGCAGAAAAAGAAACAAAAAAATAAAACATGAGAGAATGTTCAGTTGATGCTATGTACATTCTTTGAAATGGATGGAAAAAGGCCAGAGGGAACAGAAAATGATAATACATTGGAAAGAATCCCAGCCTTAATTGTTTTCATGTATGTAATGTAATAAAAAGGTTAAAGCACTAATATGCCTGACTACAGTCATTTGGTTTGTAAACCAGAACTGCAGGTCAGCCTTTAAAAAAGGAACTGTATACTATTATTATAGGCTTCAATTTTACCCAACCCTCATTATAAGAATTCTGGAAGTAATGGTAGAAGGGTTGAAATGCAGTTATTTCTGTCCAGGTGAAAGAGCAGAGACAGCCCCACACGCAATGCACACTTGAGTTCTGTCAGTGCAAACACCATTAGAGAGTGGCACAGTGAGGATGCAGAATCCGGATTCAGCATAGTCACATCCTAACCAACAGGTAAAAATAAACCATGCCTTTCACTACAAAGAGGAAATTACTTTCATTTCAAAGGCATGTTTACAATGTCGTTGCTTTTTCAACCTAATTTTTGAACCTGTGTTTTTATTAATACAAGCAGCAACTTCTTACATTTTTAATGATCCTTCCATGCTGTCAGATCCCAAAGGTACTTGGCAGATGGTACAAGGGCTCACTTTATACCCATTGCTGAAATAAACCAATTGAGGCTGGAATAAGGCTATCATCCTGCCTTATTATGGTAATAGGACCATGTCTGTAACTCTGCTGGGAAGAATTTTCTCCTTCTCAACTGCAGGGCATCAAAATCTTACCAGTTGTTAATTTTTATTATTTTATCTGTTGGTTATTTCTGGGTGGAAACAATGGTGTCCCCAAGTTCACTTCTTATCTGACTGTACTTTGCAGCTACTAATGAAGAGACTTTTTGTGGACTGACTATCTGACTTACACATGGCAGTGAAATTGAGGCCAAACTGCAAAAATGGAGGCAATATATTATTATTTCTCCTCAAAAGAGATCAGAACAGTGATTTAATTTTTCTTTTTAAAACTAGCACCTCTATCACTACCAGTGGGTCACAGCAGGAGTACTGGTTCAATATTAAGGCTTAGGGATATACACTATGTAATAAGTCATTATATACCATGTTCTGCCATATTAAAGCTTTCCTTGGAGGTCCTTTACCCAAGCTCTGATCAGTCCCACTCCTACTTAACATGTGATACATGGCACAATCTGAACCAAAGCTTGTAAGATATGAACAGTCATCCTGTGTTTCAGTGTGAAAAGTTTTCAAGTACTGGTGCTGATTCAGTTCTCCTATCAAGAGATACTGCTGTGGAAAATACAGATGTATTTTTTAAATAACATTCTCCCTCAGTATTGCATAAGACAGAGAGATAAGTGCATGATGCATGATATCCAGCAACATCCATAGGTTTATGTGTGCCATTTCATCTAGATGTTAGTATCCTGCAGTCATATCAGTACTTAGAAAAATGAGTTTAATGCAGTGCTTTCACATTCTTTGAGGTTTATTGTCCCAACATTGAACAGGAGAATTCTATGACTAACTCTTGTTAATATTATTGGGAGTTAGGAAAGCTACATGGTGCACATTGTGTATAAAACATGTATAAAGTAAAAAACCGCATGAACATGTACCAGTCAGAGAGATGAAGTGAAAAGAGAATGATAACTGAAAGTGTTCACATACAATAAAGTAAAAAAAACCCCACCAAATAATCAACATTTCTTTGTCCCCCAAACCCCATTAACAAGGGATACGGTTAATTTTAATTATACAAGTCAGGAAATTCTGCGTTTCCATAGAAACCCCATCTTTGTTCCTCTTCACGCATATATTTCTGCCTTGTCTTTACTTATTCACAGAACATAAATACAACTGCATGGCACAAGTTCTCTCTAGTAATAGAGATGAGTGCTCTTCCATTGCGTTCTCTCATGACCACACTGTGGGCTGAATACGCAACTCTGGTCTCATGTGTGACAGGTTCATTTCAACAGAGTTCCTATAGAGTGAAACTGCAAGGACAGAACTTTGAGTCTGGCCCTGCCCTTGTGTTTATGGTGTTGTTGTGTGATTTACCTCACAGAGTGTCACCTTGCCCAGTAATGGCATCTTGAGAAAGTCACAAAGTGACGAAAACAACTTCTGTGTTGTGCTGGAGTAGGAGCTATGTCAATCAGAGACAAGAAATAACCAACTAATTATTGTCTGGGATGTACAGAAAACAGAGGTGGCCGCTGATGGAGCTGCCACAGTTGCTGTAAGCAAAGAGGCAGCCTGCTGAAAGCACAGAGAGGGAGTGAAGGGTAGCAAGTCCTGTGAAGGCAGTTGACGAAAAGCTGATTTCCATGTGTGTTCTGGGCCTCTTGTGTTAGCCATTTATTTATGCAAGGAAAGGCTGAAAGAAGACTTCCCTGCAGCAGAGAATATACAGAATTTATGATTCTATGATTCATAATCATAGAGACTTAACCAGACCTGCACAGACAGTCACTAAACTAATTTCTAAACTTCTGCTGTGCTTCAGTGCTATCCCTTTCCTGCTGCTGAAGTGACCTGCCACATATTGACTTGGTTTTGTGCTCCTGGCTGACTCCATGACTGCTCTGGGGTCATGGAAGCATGCACTGTCTGTTTTCTCATGTTCTTTAGCAGCAGCATATTGTCTCCTTCCCACCTTCTGCCCCATGCAAACCTCTCCATATAAACATACACCTGCCAGCTCTTCCCGCAGACCTCAGACCTGTTAGAGATGTAGCAACATCTTCAGAAGGAAAGCCATCTACGGTCTCAAACCAATGGATAAAATAGCTGCATAGTTTCATTCTGTCTCCTTTCTCCCCACTCAAAAAATATGTTGGAACCATAATCGCTTCTGTTTTGGAAAAAGCCACTTACAAGCAGCCAGCAGAATTGAGGCAAGAGGCAAGGAGACTCTCTGCCTCAGAGGACTAATGGCCAGGCTGCACCATGTGCAGGGAGTGAGACGCAGTCTGCTTCACTCCACGGTGAGGGGTTTGCTCTGGGTGAGATGAGAGTTTGAAATAGAAAGTGAGAGCTTCAGTTCAAATCTAGAGTTCTCAGCTTTCACAGCAAGGCAAACCAACCTTCATCACCCTTCACGTCTGTAAGTGGTGTGAACTAGCTTGATTGCAGTAAATGGATGCCCATACTTACCATGCAAGTGCTTTTGGGGCAGTCTAACCATGACTTTGACCTATGCTTTAGGGAAACCTTGGAAATGGTCACAGCCATGCCAGAGAGGAGAAGTGACATGAAGACAGGTGATGCTACAAGCAGAAGAAATGTCATTACCATGAAAAGCAGATTAAGCAGGGCAGTGATTGAGATAAATCTCTCATTTCTGTTTTTGTATACAGATGTGCTCCAGCGCTGGCTTTCTTTCTTTCACTGATTTACAATCTATAACAGAGATTTATTCTTGAGTTCTGTGTTTTTTTCTTTATGTGGAGGGTGGTTGGTTGCTTCCCATTAGGCTATTGACTTCAAGAGCATGGCTGTTGTTTGAAGCTGCTGAAAGCTTTGCCTCACTGGAAGGCCTGGCAGATACCATCCAGCAGAGCACATGGGGCTATCACAGCCTCCAGTTTAACCACAGGACTGGTGATGACTCCCAGTTTACCTAGAAAGGTACACACCACTGTCTTGATAGAGAGAAGGGTTCTGGAAAGAAGCACGGGTACACCTGCAAGTACAATAAATGCTGTATGTGCATTTAAATCTGCCCATCATCTTAAATGATTCTAGAAAGAATGCCTCTCTTCTGTTGAGGAAAAAAAAGGGCACACCTTTCCAGATGCAGACCAATAGGCTCAGCATGAGCAACGAGACATGCTGAACTTCCAAATATGCATGCATTTGTGAAACTGAAAGCCACGCAGTTCACCTCCCAGTCTAAACCTGGAGGAAGTGCTTTCAGGTTTGCATTCTGGCTCTTTCATTAAACATGTGTAATAAACACTGTCATAACTTGCCATGCAAGAATGTACTGCAAAGTAACAATATTAACTGCTACTCTCACTTTTCCCTCCCATGTATTTAAATATAAGAGGGGTTTTTTTTAAGCTAAGTGAAAAAAAGGGAAAGGGAAGTATTAGGAGTTCTGTGCAACTTGTACAACACGACTCTGTGTGTGGGAATGATACGGAAATTTTAATCTCTACAACTAGTTTGTTGCTGCTCTGGGAGGAAACAACAACAACAAAAAACCTGCCTATAAGTACTTGTTGAAATAATGGCCCTATCAAACCAGATGTTAGCCAGATGAGCAGTCTTTTTGTATGTGTTCATGTTCCCCCTGCTAATATTTGATTTCTGTGCAAAAATTAAACCTCACTTAGTGCTGCCTACAGTCTGGCAGGCCTCCAGATTATTAGGATATTTTAACGCTCTTACATTTTAAACAAAAAGATCAAAAGCATTTGCTGTACCTTTATTTTTATTTATTTATTTTAAGGCTGCTTAAGCAAACAACAACAAATTCAAAGGGGCCAACCTTGACTGAGTTAGCTCATATGGATGATCTTGCTGAGGAGAAAGTTTATGTGTCGTGCAACGTTATGGATGTGCTCTCATGCTCTGCACAGGAGATGCCCCCTTGAATTAGGTGTTAAGGCACCACTGAAGAGTGTTGACTTGCTACCAATCTCATGCATTAAGTGCCTTTCAGTGAAACATGCCAAGTAGTAAACTAGTCATGATCACTTGACTTTCTAGCTCTTGCCAGAGAAACCTAATTCTTACACAGTAGCACAGAAAACATTTTTGCTATGAAGATTTCACAAGTCAAAATACCACTGTTTTTGTGACTCTGGATATCCCAAGGGTAAAAAGTGAATGAGTCATTAAGTTCCTGAAAAGCAATATATTCATGTGGGTTTAAGTATGTTCAGAAAACAAGCCTTTTTCCTCCTGTCACGACTCTCTCCCATTATGAGAAGTTCAGAGTCCTTCTCTGACAGTAAAGCTGCCACTTCTGAGAGATGAACTCAAGCAAACATGATGAAGCATCTTCTACTGTCCTCCAAGGCTTTATCCTGATTGTGTCTTAGGATGTGTCTCAAAACAACAGGGAAAATTTGTCCAAGGAAACATTATGTCCCTACAGGTATTTTCTGGATGACATAATTATATGTTGATGGAAACTGGGTTTCTGGTTCATTGCATGTATTTACACGAGTGTGACTGGGTCAAAGACAGTGCAATCAATGGATTAACACTGGTCTGTGGCCTTTGGAAGTTAACCTTGAGACTTTGGGGTCTGATGTATTCCAAACAGTAAAGAATCTTCTGTTCAAATTACGGTGAATGTAAACTCTGATTCTTTAATGATTCTGGAAATTAGGCCCCTTGGTGTCTCAAACAAAACACTAAAACGACAAATTCCTAAAATACTAAAGCATCTTCTCAGTTCTCAACATTTTGACATCAAAATAATTGTTGGGCTCAAACCAAAGCCTATACTAGGAAACTGCTAAATGCCAGGAGACTTTGCATTTTACGTCCTATTCAAGCAAACAATTGATCTAATTTCTCAAAATACAAACATGGTGAACTAGTCACCAAATTGACATTCTGTTACTCAGTTTAATAAGACCCCTTGAGCGTTTGCATCCCAAAGTAAACTACCCTTTTTTTCTTGGGATGATGTAGTGATCACATCAAGTCCTGATGCTGGCTCAACTGTATGTTTATATGAAAGTTCACAAACTGTGGCTGTGACTGTTTTCACTTCCATAGGTCCCATTAGTACCAAATGAAGTGTTCAAGTGATATTTGGATGCTTAATGCAACTAGTAGACTCATACCTGTATGTTGCTGTGGTACTTTCCCAAATGAATGACAAAATTTTGGGATTTATCCACTCTGTGTGAAAAGCAGTCCTTCTCCGTGGCCTTACTATATGCTAAATCCTCGCTCCTTAAGGGGTGTGTTTGTAAAGTGGCACAGATTTAATATAGCATGTGTTTTATTTTAAGCAGACTCTACATTATAATGCAGCAGTGTAATAGAACTCTTCTGGTTGACAAACACTCTGGTGTAAATGATTTAATTTACTAGCTGAAGCATGAGTCTACATATTATTGTGCTGATCAGTCATTGCATACTAAAATCACTCATCCTTAATGTAATGATTTGGTATCCCTACAGAGAATTTGAGTCATCAGAAAGTCATTAGATACAGTAAAAAATGAAAATTACTATTACACAGCAGTAAACACTATTAACTGTTAGTTAAAACAGCATTTAATTTAGCAATGCAACAGTTTACAAATTTCTGCAGTTTACTTAGTTCTCATATAATTGTAACTACAAACCTAATACTTCCAGTGCCAATAGCATGACACAAATACGAGGTGGGAGAATATGACCAACTATTTCAGCTCTAAGTGGAGCAACTACACATCATTACAGAGCATCATGTTAATTTTTATCTTAATGGTTCATTCATATGATGTAGAAGCCACGGCTGATTGTAGAGGAGGCCAATAAAGAACTGTACCATTCTGTAAGGCATCCAGGCGCTGAACTGTCCCTCAGCAGTGGGGTGGTATCTTATTTATTCTCCTGTGGGAAATGGGAAATTTGCAATGACATGTAGATGAAAGTAGAATACAACAGATTTCAGAGCTCTGTTATGGTCTTCAAGCTTTTACTGGTAACGTGTCCTCTTACAGGCAAGGCCCACAATAAAGGTCTTCTCCTTTCTCCTTCTCCTTCTTCCTGCTTCTCCTTTTTCTTTTCATATGTGAAACTTGTGGCAAACCTCTGAGTAGAAACCGTCTCTCTCAAGTCCAGGATTAGCTCCTTAACCACAGGGCTGTGGTTCCTTTCATTTTTTTTCTTTTTGTCACACAGTGTTGTATAAATCTTGGAGGCTAGTTTTATTTCTTCCCATCATAATCCACACAAGTTGAATAATGGACTGTCTTTTGCTGTTTTGTAATTCAGCTGAAGTTGCTGGACTAACACCAGAGATGAATCTGATCCTTCCCTTTGCATATGGATGTATATTCTTTGTGGGTTCTATGTATCTAGAAGCCTGGAAAGTATTGACTTTATATGCAGAGTATCAAATGTATGTGCCTAGACTTCACTGATAAGATAGAATTGTGGGAATTCTCTCATTTTCATATGTTTGAATGAAGAATTGGCTGGAGGGGCATTTTCTGTTGGTATCATATGAATGTCTGGTGATACTTTTCAGTTAGCAATAATTACATTACATCTGCTGTGTACAGAACAGGAAACTAATTCTTCTTATGAAGCTACAGTACATGGATAGAGATTTTGAGTTTTGTACTGTTACATTTACTAACCACATAATTGCATATTTAGTTCTATTACACCAGAACCTGAGATGTTATGGTGCAGGGTATAATTACACCATTTACTCTTGAAGAAACCCTGAAGATATAATATAAATAACAGGATTGCAGATTCATAGAAATTAAAGATGGGAAAAGAGCCTATTAGGTCATCTGCAACCCAGTGAGAAAAATTATAAACAGTTTGCTGGAGTGCATCTTTTCATAGACATTGATTGCCCTTTCTATCTCCTTGTGCAAGAATTCCCCCAGAATCCTGCAAAAGAGCTGCTTGACAGTGTGGGAGAGGGACTGTGAGCCAGCTGACAGCTGTGTAGGAGAACTGGCAAAAGCACACCATTTCCTCCCAGCAGTGGAAAGTCTGCCCAAAAATTCAGGTAAAGATTTCTTTTCACCAGAGGCATCAAATCTAGGGGCTGCATTGGTCAGTGGCAGACGCAGGGATGATGAAGGCTGTTCCATGTCTTGGGCTACACTCTGTGCAGAACTTGTGCTGAAATTTATGCTAGCCGCATCATTCATCTTGCCTGAAATTTAGACCCTGGTCTTTTCTTCTACGTAGTTATTTAATCGGCGTGTAACTAGCAAATAAAAAGTAGCCACAAATATTAACAGTAGTTAATCTTTCAACCTTTTTTTTCCCCTCCATAATGGACAGCAGCTTTCTAAGAGACACAAAAACTCCAGAGATGGCAATGAACTGATCAAGAAGTTGTCCAGATTGCTTCTCAGTTTGGTACCCCTTGTCATCATCACTCTCTGTTGTCTCCTTGTAGGCACAGCTCCCTCCATCCTGTGGTTTCTAACTTGCTGGTTTTCTTCTTTCTTCTCCTCTCTTCACTTTCTTACCACTCTTTAAGAAGCTGGTTGTCCTGTTTTTCCTCCTCCTCCTCAGCGTCAAGGAGAAACTGTGTGGGTAAAACCACTTTCTGAACACGCTCACCCATTGTGCATTAGATGAGAGTAGAAATAAGATAATTGGAGTTTAATGGCTTAGTTCTTGTTGTAGGTACATGAGGGAGAAGTTACTACCACCATCCCTCCACATCATCCATGTGTGTCTTTAGACATGTCTTTCAGTCCCATGCTGTTTCCATGAGCTCTCACATGCTGCCAGTGCAGTCATTGCTTACCCTCTCTCCTTCCCATGTCAGGGATGGGTGCGAGCCCTGAGGGCTCTGAGGTACCTGACCTGGTGGAAAGCAGTCCTGCCATGATGCAGCACCCCTGGGGGGACGCTGACTGCAAAGGCCATGCCTCAGGGAAACAAATCCTTTCCACAGGACAAAACCAGTGGTGTGCTGGGGATCTCATGGCGCACCCATGCCCACCTCTGCATGCTAGGTTGGTGGAAGGTTGATGCTGCCTCTCCCTCTTTGTGGTCTCCAGCGTCAGACATGACCTGCTGTGGAGCTTCATGACTTTGTTCACATTGGGGGAATCTCTGCTGGAGATCTGGCCCTCTCTTATTAAATCCTGAACCTGCAGCACAGCATTCCTGAGAGATGACTGCAGTGATGAGGCAATTAATTACAAAGCTGACTTAACTGTGTGCTCAGGTTTAAACAAGTTTGCATCACCAACATTCCCTTGGTAATTGCTTTTAAAGGAGCAGAACTAGCTCTGAAGCAAAAGCCATCTGGGCACATGTGGCTGTGCAGGACAAGGGTGGCAGAGAGTCAAGAGCAAGGACTTGGCTCCCTGTGAGGAGAGCAGCTTAAGGGAGACTTCACAGTTGTTCGTTCACTGTCCGTAGTTGCACTGTGAACTGGTGAACTGATTCTGTGGAGGATGGGTCCTGTATGGCAAGCCAGAATAATCCTTGAAATCCCAACAGACCTGGTATCGTACCCCTAACAGATTAATTGCAAGATGCTTTGGAAAGACTGTTTCTTCCTGATAGCTTCCAGTGTGAAGAGCCAGATGAGTGCGACTCTCAAGAGCTCCATGAAGTCAAGGATCACTACAGCTAATAGTGGATGACCCTGCAAACGTGGAAACATGCAGGTGCCCTTCACCTGTGGCAGTCACCTCTTTTAATATTACTGCCCTCCTTGCTGCAACAAAATAGTTTAGATGGAAGTGCGTGTGCAACAGTCAGTTAATAATTTTTTACAAAAAAAGAGGAGGAGCAAAACGTATTAGCAAGAAAAAAACCCCCATTTGGAGGTGCAGGAAGCATGGGAAAGGGCCTATTTTGAACTACTGTATCACCTTGCAACCAGTATCTTCTGCTGCCATCCTTTGGGCTTTTTAACTTGTGCTGAAAGTTTGACTTTAATTAGCGTTTCTGTGGAGCCTTTACAACGATTAGTAAGTCGCCTTCAGCCCACAAAAGTTGATCACTACAAGCTGAATGTCTCCATCTGAACAAAATTAGGCCCCTGTAAAAAAAATAAAATAAAAAGAAAAATAATTTGCACCAACATCTGCCCTTCGTGGTTTTCAGAGGAGGACTAAAGAGAGTTGTTCCAGATATCCAAACTTAACAAAAGAGCAGGTTAGGTCCGTGCCACCCATCAAGATTAGAATGCACTGTAATTCTGATTTCAGGCTGTGTTTTTATTTAAACCCTATCTGTAGATGTATCTAATAAACACTACTGGAAACTAATTTACATTCTAAAATCTATTAATTTAATCATAGTCATTACATAAGTCACCAATAAATAGCAAGTAAAGCAAGCAGAGTGAAACAACAAAATGAGATAACCAATCTAACTTAAATAATGACAAGCGCTGCAATCTATAACAAAAAATCACACAAGTTAACACTTTAACAGCATTTGCATCCCAGTCTATTAGATCGTTCATACTTGGTGTGACGAAAGCGTGGGATGAGTAAAAACAAGTCCTTACGGGTAAAATTCAACCACGCATGGAAAACCTGGATAAAATCTTCCCCATTCTTTCAGCCCTATGGAAGGAGGAACCAGAAGAGCCACTGGATAGAAAATGTGTGTTTCTCCAAGGCAAAGAGGTATGGCAGTACCATGGGGACTGGGAATGAGTCCAGACACAGTGTGTCAACACCTTGATATGGAGGACGCTGTGTTGTTGTTGTAGTCCATGAGGTTGAAAGAGCAGATGTTTCAAAGCTCTGCAGCCCGCCCATGGGGAGGGACATCTTCTCTGCAGTGATTTCACACTCAGATGTCAGCCAGGAGATTTCATCCGAAAGAAAGGAAAACCTGGTACTTGGGGCAAAGAATGAGTTACTAGCAAATCTGGATTTTGGTCTTTTTACTCACTGAGTCTCTTTCTGATGAGAATTGTCTCTAGGCTAAAGCTTTTCCTAGAGCTGCAGAGCTCCAGACAGGTAAAGGTGACTGCTGCCACACAACAAAGGTAGCAGGAGGGGTAGTGAGGACATGCGTCAGACAGGACTGGAGAACCCGGCCTCTTTTGAAGAAACTCCCTGATGTTGGAGTGCCCTGCATGAGAGAATGACAAGATTTTATAGTTAACGCTTAGGTGTGTTTAAATATCATACCTTTCAAACCCACCAGATTGCTGCTGTCTGCTGCTCGCTCCAGGCCTGCTTCCCAAAGCAGTGGTGACCCCTTTGGCATCTGTAGGCAATTCCACATCCTTCAACAGCAGTGTCAGCTCCATGTGTCACAGACAAGGTACAGTCCATAGTTCATCCGCTGCTGGTTAAGAAACAGCCTTTGCTCCCAAGAGCTGTGCAGCCCTTGGACTTTTTTTGAGTGCTGTGTCTATGGTTTAGAGAATTTCTCTTTATTATTTCTCTCTGAGTCTCTCACACCAATTTAGTTCTGTTTCCAAAAATCAAACAAGTCCTGAGTGTTATGTCTCCTCCCTGAGGGAGGAGATTTGTTGTTTTGATGAGAACCACCCACTGGCCAAGCAGTTGCATAGGTCAGTTCCTGAGTGGCAGAGACTATAAATAAATGAATGTAAAGATTTTGTGATGCCCCTGGGAAACTTTACATCAACATGTTTCTGTAAAGACAGCTCCAGGCCCATGCCTCTCCCATTCCTTTTATTTTTAGGTACTTAATCCCAAGAGCAGAAGACTTCTTTCTCGGGGCCATATTTTTTAAAGTGGTCCTATCTCTGCATCCAAGTGTGAGACTATAATAAAAATAATAATAACAACAGCAATAACAACAACAACAACAGCTAATGATGATGATAAGTGTAATACCTTTCACTTATGTGCTTCTCATTGCGATGATTTGCATTACATCAGAAATGTACAATAGGGGCTCTCTGCCAAGCAGATAACCAGTGTTGACCTGAAGAAGCTATGCTCCAAGACATAAGCAAGCTCCAAATAAAAATACACATGCAAAATTATATACACTCACATATATGGCCTCAATCTGATTCATCCAAAGAGATGAAAGCAGTTGGCAAACAGCAATTAACTCATTTTCATGCAACAGATAAGCATCATCTTTCTATCTGATGGATGAGCAAGACAAGTTAAATGACTTGCCCAAGGTTACACAATGCATCAGGGCAGAGCTTGGAAGCAGTATAAAGAAGTCTTCATTCCCTGATCTAACTTTCCTCTTTTTGACTTTCATCTGAATTTTCAGTGTACAGAAGAACAAACTTTCAGAAATGTGCACACACATACACATACACTTGTGAACCTGGAAGATAAAAAGACATTAAGGTTGGACTCTAACTGCATCTGGTTAGCAAACTCCCCTTGAAGACCTGTATGTCCTCCACAGCCTCTTAGCTTGCTTAGTTTAAAATGCTGGAGAGAATTAGCATTTGATTTTGAGTAACAAATTTTCTCTTCCAACATAAATTTGATCTGCATCTCTCTTGATGTTTTAATTCTCTGTTTTAATGTCACTAAATTTTGGCTATGGGTAAAGAAGCAGCAAGAGTTACTGGACAACTGTGAATGGTTGCTTTTCTTCACAGCAGGGAGATTGCAATCATTCAACCATTTAAATAGCTTCCTTTTTTTTTTTTCTTTTCTTTTTCTTTTTTTTTCTTTTTTTTTTGTGTCTACCTGAGAGGAAAGCATTTACTGTTAATCTCATAGCAGTAAATTACAGAGAATTTGTTCACTTCCATAATGTTATCTACTCGAAGATCTTTAGAAATATTATCCACTAATTCAGAATGACAGCACTGCTATAAAGGTATATGGGGCTTCTCCACATTTTACAGAGGAAAAAATTATGGAGCGAAATTTGAAGGTCTGCTTGTTAACAACTGTGCTGTGTGGATGGTATGTGTGGGTGTAAAGAGCCAGGCATAAAAATGTGATAGTCCACTTCCAGGGACAAATTCTAATATACATATAAACTGAACTACTGTACCAATAGCTATGAAATTTAATATCACACAAGTAAGTGACTTACCCAAGATCTCAAAGGAAATCTGTGGCAGAATCAGGAAAGTGTCCCGCTCTTGTTCTTGAGCCACAAAACCACTTTTCCCTTTGAACCTCCAATCAGTCTTTTCTTTGATTTAAGGTTGAGTGAGATGAGCTGATTAAGTTTCCATGTATCATCTGGAAGCTTCAGAACAGGCTTGTTTTGCTAGACATTCCCATCAGCCCCCATAGTTTCAGGCCTTTTGATTATAAAATGCTTTTTACGTTAGTCTTCATGGAAACTCCCTTTTTCTTTTGTTTTAATCATTTACAAGCTGGAGCCTTGCCAATTTATGTAACATGGTCTCATCCTACTCATTATTTCATCATACTCCTGCCAGATCTTTATTAAATATATTTCTTCCCCCCTTTAGTAAAAAAGGGATGGGTGCCTGGGAACCTGGATATGCAAAATGAGTGGGAATTCAGACTTTTTTTTTTCTTTCTCTAGGTTTTTCACTCTCTTTCATTCCAGACTTAGAAAGATTAGTGAGAAAGGTTATCTTCCCTACTTGTGGGAGAGTAGTGCCTGTCAAGTTTAGGTGGGTTATTAGTGAGCGGTGGGGGTCTTACTCTCTCTGAGCTCCAAGGGGAGCCAAGCCACAGACTCTGAGATCTTAATCGTGGTCTTAGCAAACAAAAACCTCTAAAATTTACTCTGTAGGTCAGTGAAGCAGGTTTTTAGCCTTCCTAAATACCTCTGAAACCTAAATACCTCCCAAGCCTTTTGTATCTGCAGTTCAGGTACTTTGGTTTTCCCATCACCTTTCACTGTTTTGATACTTTCCATCTCATCTGTTCTTTCTAAGGCGTATGCCTTGCTAATTGAAAAAGCGACATAGCTCCCTGGGAATTTGCACCACCCACATTTGCCTCTCCGAATGCCATGAGTACAACATCTATCATGTGACACTGAGAACTATGACCAAGTCATCCTCGAGGGACCCAGTGATGCTCTTGGCTTGGTTGGGCAGTTCAGGAAGCAAGGGCATTGGATACAGCTGAATCCTGCTGGTGAGGCTTGGCCACAGGGCTACATCCATTTGCAACACCCATGGTGTTACATCCATTTGTAAGGACTTATTTGAGGACTCTTTCTGTCTAATAAAGACCTATCTTGTGAGGAAGTAGTCACAGGAGGTTAGTCTAGGGCTGTAGTCTGTGCTGTCTGTGCTTGATAAAGCCACAATTTTCTTTACGTTTGTTGTTTTTTTCTTTATTTTTTTTAAACTCAAACAAAGCCATTGAGACACGAGTGATTCCATACATGGACTGGCAATTCCTGGGCCAGTTTATCCATCTAACTGCCCTACCATCTCCATTCACAGCCAAACAAGGAGCTGCCATGGGATCCTCTAACAGCTCCCTGCCGACAGCTACTGGCAAGTGATGGGCCCACTAGCCTTTCCCAGACAGTCTTCTCTGCTGTGGTCCTTGTCCATGAGAGGATTTCCCCACCCTGTGTTTGCCTCCCATGAGCACAGACTGTTGTGCTTGTTCCCAGGATGGGAATTTTATGATGTATTTTGCATATATGTTGAACCACGAGCTTTTGTACAGTTACACTAACTTGTGGTTTTCTATGAGTGTGAGGTTCTCCTTACCCCCAGTGGTTTTCCAAACCTTTTATTGCTGATAACTATCAGCTCTTCTTGGTTTGAAGAGAACAGGGGCTTCCACTACTTAAATTTTCTGCTGTGCTGCAAACACTTTAAAAAGCAACTTGCACAAACTTTTTGATGAAACCTATTTTAGTGACAGAAGGGGACTTTGCACCACAGAATCCAACCGTACCTTATTGATGTGTTGACTACACATTGTACAAGACCTTCTTGAAAAATATGCCCCGTGTATATATAATCACACATGATGTTGTACTTCTGTCATTGGAATTGTGCTGTCAGCTGAGATGGGTTGGTGTTTCAGGGGTATTCTCCTCGAGACACCCCCCACTGTCCAACCCTCACACATGGCTTATTTCAGTGCATTTCAAGTACAAACATGACTGCTCTTCAGAAGTACTTTTATGAGCCTTGGGGGTAAGTCATCTCTGGCAGGGATGATTTAGCAGTATGCCTTTGAGAAGGTGAACTCCAGCAGAGGAAGGCAAATCACCCCAAACCTCTCACAAAGGTGGTGGCAGACCTTTTAATGCAGATCCCGAGAGCCTCTTCTCACCCCTCTCTGGCACAACCCCAGGCAGAACTAGAGGATACACTTCAGGACTCTACAATCCTCATCATATCAGAGACTTATAAAAGTAATATAAAGTGTGTTATGTGCTAGAGGTAAGTGCCTGTCACTGCCAATGGAAAACATTAAAACCTGGATGCTTGAATTGCATTCTGTTATTCTGTCTGAATAACAGAAGGGTAACATGGAGACTGTGCCAAAAAACCACAAATATGCGCTTACCTCCTAACAGAGAGGGGTATGAAAACATCTTCAAGAGCTTTGGCCTCAAGGAAGTGCTCACTAGAGGCAGAAAATGGTGCAAGCAGGCCAGTGGGAGCTGGGAACAAAACCTCCAATAAAATACAATTGGGAAACCCAAAGGCCTGTAGTGAAACATGGGTCAATTGGCTGGAGGGAGAGGGATGAACATAGGGTCCCAGTGTTGTCAGAAATTGTGCTGAATTATAGTTAAATATCTATCATGACTTGGCTTCTGCCTCTGTTCAGAAGCAGCTCAAGAAACAACAAAATACACTGGGATAACAAAGGTACCATGCCTTTTTCCCAGCTTCCTTTTCACTTGCCTTCTACTTGTCTCTGTGGTAATTGCTGAATTTGTGCTCCAATTTTGTCCTAATTCATGGAATTAATGGTGTGGAAAATGTGAATTTCTGAGGATATGCAGCAAGAAAGTAACTTTTTCAGGAGCTGAAGTTATTGCATGGTTATTTGTTTGGCTCAGACCTGAAAGTAATGTTGTTTGTGGCTGTTAACTTGGCAAATGGGAATCCCAATACTGAACTGTGTGATGAAAATACCTTCCAACAATCTCAGTGTCTGGGAGGGAAGTAACATCAAGACTGGCTTCATGGCTTATGTTTCTAAAGATGGCTTTTACCTTTTGGTGTTCAGCTTTTGGATGCCAAACTCGCAGACCAGCTCTTTGTCTGTAAATGAGCAACCACGAGAGCCACTGAGTTTCTGCCAAAATGCTGAGTTGTGGTGTCCCATTACAAACACAATCCATTTATTAAAGTTGAACAGCCTCTAAATAAGATGGATGTATGTGAGTATTTAAGTCTATATAACTTCTCTAAGCTAATGTTGGGAGTCAGTTTTCCTTCCTCATGTGGTCTCACAAGGAAACTGGCAATGAGTCCTAGGAGAGCGACAGGATTGTGAGTGGGACAGTCAGACTCCAGGTTTTCTAGGGGTGATGAAAACAGGGGATCATGGACAAGCAGACAAGCATGGACACCCCAGTGTGTGGGTAAAGGAGCAGCAGTCCCATGGACGTGTCTGGTTGCATTGTGTTTTCCCAAGCCAATTCTGCATCTACCAGTTTATCAAACTGAATCAAATTGCTTCCAGCACAACCTTAGTGCAGAACTGGTGGTTTGAATGGGGGAACATGTCAAAGAGAGACCTCAGTACCATGAAGGGTGTGTTATTTTAGCTTCAGACCCCTTCTGAAGACATAGCTCTGGTTTGTCCTGTCCCCTTTGCTGTAGCATCCCAAAACCCCCAGTCTCAGTGCAGGCTTGGTGCTTCCCCTTTGGCAAGTGTTAGTCTGCAAACAATCATCTTGTAATTTTAATACTTATGTATTTGTTTCACAGTGGGGCTCTAGAGGCTTGCAGCCATCTTTCAGGAGGCTCCAGTTCAAGCTGTAGTTGTTAGTCATGCTATGCAATGGAGCAGCGCTCACACAAACCCAACATGGCAGCTGGTGCTGGGGTTTCATGGACACATAACAGCCCAAATGCCAAAAAGACGAGGGGGAAAAAAAAAATCTATTTAAGCAATTTTTCCCTCTCTATAGGAACTTAGTCTGTCAGCAGCATAAACACTTGCAATCATGCACTTCCTAGGATGCATGTGCTATCGAAAAGGGAGGTGTTAATTGCTGTGCTAATTACAACATGATTGCTTTGCACTTGTTTTGCACTTGCAGGTGATTAAATTTTTAACGAAGCATATTACTTGGCACTGTTAGCACAGTTAACACATTTCTCTCTCTCTCCCTCTCTCTCCTCCTCCCCCTTCTCTCCCTCTCCCTTTTTTATGCCTTGGGAGAAGTCCTGCGCTGCAGACCCTTCGCTGGCTGTGCTGCTGTGCTTGGAACAAGGCTCAGTTTGGGCTGTCGATAGTGGTACCCGGGCTTCCCGCTCGGAAAGAGCAGCAGCCTGTTATCATCAGGCTCAGCGTGGCGGCGCCGGCCAGATGCGAACGCAGAACCCACCAAGGTATTAGCTAAAAATTAGGCAAGGCTGTTGATGCCAATCTCACAGATTTCATTTAAAAACTATGCCAGCTCGAGCCAGTCAGGCGGCAGCAGCGGAGGGTGTGCAGGAAGGTGGGGAAATGACAGCAAGTTCCCCATGATTTATTTCCGCTTTGCCGGGCGGGTTCCCAGCTGAACGAGAGCAGGGGAAACTTGCATCTGTTCGGCGGGCAGGCTCATATCTCTCCAATAAGGCAGCAATTATACGGCCCAGTGAGGCTGCATGACCAAAGGAAAGCTGGGTGAACCAGCCCATTGGGTTTATTGATGAGCGTAGATGGCTTTACCTTTCTGGCTGATGCTTTTTTCAAGTTCCCTGAAAACTTGTTGATTCTGATGGGTTTGAGCTCATCAATCCCAAATGAACGATGATTTATCTTCGGTGGATTTTGTCCAGCCTGGTTATTGCTTTTGAATTGCTCAGCTCTGTGGGTCTTTGTGTTTCGAGGCTGTCTGGTCTATTTTTTGTAGCGACATAAACTTCTTGAGGCTCTCGGGGTCAGGCTGTATGAGTGGACTGGATGGTTGATGGTATTGTACATAAAAAAGGGGCATGATCTAGACCTGGAAAGTGTTTCTCACAAGCAGCCAAGAAGGGCCTTCTGCATCTGTTCAGGGATGACATATGTAAAAGGAGGGAAACTGTGTGGACAATGAGAAATACTGGTAAGGTTAGAAATGATAATCTCAGCTAGTTTTTTAAAATTCATGAGTAAGAGTCACTCAATAAGGAAGTGCAAGAGGAAAGATTTGAAACCAATAAGGAAATATTTTTAGATAACAGTTAACTCTGGGAACTTACTGCTGCGAAACACCGCTGAACCCAAAAGATTAGCAGGATCCAAAAGGGGTTAGGTGTTTTTATGGATAACAAGAACTACATGAGACTGGATTCAAAAAGTTATAAGGGATGCAAACTCTGAGGCTTCATGGTGTTGGGAAACAGCTAACTGGTGAGGAGTAAGAAAATACTTCTCCTATGGGCAGATCATCCTATGATGGTTCATTGGGGGTTTCTTGCACAGCCCTGTGAGGCAGCTGGTCTTGTCACTGGCAGGGATGGGCACAGAGAGTGGCAGAACAATGGCCTTATCCAGTACCCAGCCACTCCTTTGTTCCCATCTGCCTTGTTCTGCATCTGGGCTAGGCCAGGGATACCTTTTACAAATAGAAAGGGGGAAACTAAAGAGATTATGAAGAGACTACATGGATATTCCTGACATAAATCCTTGCCTCTTAGACATGCACACACCCAGTGAATTAATAGGAACAAAGGAAAAAAGTTGCTGCTGGGATTGTTTACGTAATATGAATTAAAAAGTGCCTGGGAACACCTTCAGAATGAATTAGCTGAATTTACTTCAATTAGATGTTGGTGGACCATTTTTAGCTACATGTGCTGAATTTTACTGTGTATAGGCCCACGCAAGCAAACCTTGATGAGGAGTGAAATCCTGAAGGATTTGGGACAGCAGGTTTGGTCCCTGAGGAGCTGAGAAATAAGACTGAGGAGTGGTACCCACAGAGGCAGAGAGCCTTGTGCCCTGATTTGTCTTTAGCAAATAAAATGCAGACTTATAAATTGCTGTGAGGTGATACCCTTACCAAACTGTCATGACTTGGCAAGTTCAGTCTAGAAGCTCATGGTCACTGACCCTTACATATTAAATATACATAATGTAAATAGATTTGTCTATTGGCATTAAGGAGCCAGAGTCAAGTACCTAAGCTTCACATTTTCTGTGCCACGTCACTGTTCACATGTCACCATTCACATAATTGGAGAATCAAGAGGCCAAAGGGGGATGAAAATGAAAACGGGAGTATGTTTTCTGCAGAGCTGGAGAGCTTGCCTTAGCAATTTAGAATGCTGGCAAGGCTCTCTTTAATGTTTCATGCATTCTTTTGGCCCACAAATCACAGGCCTTCACCTTTCCCATCCCATTGGCCCTGTGGCTCTGCAGCAGGTCTGTTATGCAGGAGTGAAGGTGAATGGTGGGAGAGAACCCTGTGTGCCCCAAGGGAGGCAAAGTGTGTATCTGTGTGCGTGTGACCCCTTCACAGGGGGCTGAAGAGGTGAGGAGCAAATGGGTGGTGTCTTCAAAGTTCTGGGGACTCCAGCAAAATGTCTTCAGTTGCAGGATTGTGTTTTGCTTGACTTTTCTGTGCCAGCCTTAATAGATGTGAATTGATACTGCTTTTAACTGGCGGGTTTCATTATCTGCAATTTCATTAAGAGCGATATCTGCTAAAGGACCACTGACTGGTTTTTTTATTTTTTGCTAAATGGGTTCAATTATATCCGCAGCAAACCTTGCCATTTCCCCCCCTCCAAACTTCATATTCTAGTCTATTACTCATTGTCTGTCTGGCCCCCATCGTACTTTCGCTGCAGATGTCATAACAGAAAAGAGATGAACAGGCTGCTCTTACTTCTTGATAAATTAATGTGCTGCAGTCTAATCCATATCCCAAATGATAAAGTTAACAACAGTTTGCAAGCCTGTCACATAATCTAAAAAATTCAGATGGATATTTTTTTCCCCATCGTGTGGGAGGAAGAAGCTGTTTCGGGGATGAACAGTCACTAATACATTTAAGCTCCAGCAGAATGTCATGGAAATGGCACAATTAATTCATCCGCCGCCTCAATCCAGTGGCGAAGCACTTTTATTGGGAGCAACCTGTTCGGCAGGCTGCCGGGCCATGGCATGCTTCCCAAGGCTGCTGCAGCCCATCCTCCCTCCTTCGCCTGCCTGCTCCAGCTGGGCTCGGGCCCCGCTCAGCTGCCAGCCTTTGGGGGCGAATTTCTGCCGCAGCCTTTCGGGGTCAGTCACCTGCGGTTCTCCCACAGCCCCCAGCGTGTGGTTACTGGGACGTGGAAATGGGAACTCAGCAAAGCCCGCTCTAAATCTGCTGTGCCGCTCCAGAAACTGTCGCGCGCGGCAGCGTCGGCAGCACATGTTCTTTGGAGAGAGGCAAATTAATTTGCAGACCCCGGATTGACAGATATCCGTGGACCTGCCACTGTGTGATAGGTGGAGAGGGGATGCTCTTTCCAAGTGGCTGCCTCCTGCATAGTTTCGCTGGGGAAAAAGGTGTGCAGAGGCTCTCTGTTCACACAGAGCAGCTCAGGTATGTGGGGTGAGCATCCAAGGGATGGATCCTGAGCTGAGGGAAACTGGATCAAAAATTCATGGAGGTAAGCCAGTTTACACCAGCTGACAATGAGGCCCCATGGGAGCTAAATGTGCAAAAAGGGTTACTTTGGGTATACTCTCCAAAAATGGGAAATTAATTTCTTGGTCTAGAATTCCTAAAAGAAGAATGTTTCTTGTAAGACTTTCTCCAGTCATATAAAATACAACAGGTAAAAGGCTTTTAACTTAATATTTTTCAGTGGTTTTAACCACAATCCAGATTGGCAGAGGAACGAGGGAGAAAACATCAAGGCAATAATGAAAATTTTGCAAGCTCTCTGTGCTGCAGAGTCATCAGCTGAGTTATAATGGCATGAAAAGTGCATGAGGGATGGAGAAATCTTCATATCAAAGCTAAGTTGCATATCCTTGATGTCAGTACTTTGTTTTGTTCTTCTTGCCAGTTCTACAGGTTGGGGTTTTTTTTTCCTGATGATAGGCATGGCTGACATGATGCTTAAATATAAAGTTTGCATTGCTGGTGTTACAGCTCAGCTCCCTTTTACTTCAGCCTCTAAGCACACTTTCAAGGTGCAAATATGTGGTGGGCAAGGGGAGATGGGAGGTGGTTGGTGTTGGGATGTTAGCTGCAGTTACTGCGCTCTTGGGTGGGAAAATAAGCAGAAGAAAATGGGGCTTTTTTCAGTGTGCTGTCTCCTGCATGGAGCAGGCACAGTGTGGGCCAAAACAGCCTCCTCCCAGCCTGCTTGAGATTCTTCCTTTGCTTCAGAACCATCTTTGCTCAGTGTGAGAAAGGTAAGGCCATCTGCAGGCTCTACCCCTCTTGCTCCCACTTTGGCACATCTGGCATCAGTGCTATCTTCACATGTTCCCAGCATGAGATTTTCTATCCAAAAAGCAGATGGGAGGCAGAGGGGGAGGAAGGGCGGGCAAGTGTCCTATAAGCAAAGTGCTACCCATGAATGACCAACAAATGTCTCCTTTGCTTAGAGCACAATAAATTCAACAGAGGCTGAACAAGTATAAATGCAGAAAAAAATCTCACCGCTATGCGACACATACCTAAATCTAATGCAATGAAAACCACAGGTGCTGACTTTAAGAACATTTCCCTCTTTAGGAGGCACTGACAGCAGCAACCCATTGTTCAGGAGTTTAATGGTCCCTGGACAAGGATCCTGCAAGCAGCCCCTTTTCCTCTCAGATGCTTCTGATGCCAAATAGGGAAAGGCAAAGCTTATTCCTGAGGCTGACCTATTTCTGTGGAGCAGCTGCAAGCCTGGGTAATAATCCACTTATCTGGTGAGAAACCCACAACAGCACCTTACAGACAGGCACTGTCTTGCAGAGCTCTGGTTCAGCAGCCTGTGGGTGGGTACTGACAGCATCCCCCAGTGCCCCTCCTCAGCTGCCCCCAGTGCCCCAGAAGAAGGTCTGCCCAAAAGACCAAAGTCACCTGGTGGTGACTTTTACAGAAAGTCTTACAGAGTACCCAAAACTGCCAAACTGGCAAAAACTAGAATATACCAGAATATTGTGGGGAAAACACATTATTAAAACAGCTTCAGCAAATGACAATGGCTTTACCAAGGAGTCATCTGAGAGAGCATTTTCCGATGCCTTGCAGTTTGAAGATGGTAATGGTTGAGAAGTGAGCAGTGACCCCACAGTTAAACCCTGCAGCCTTGCTAGGTGGAAGGTGGTAGAGTACAGGCCAGCCCTGGTGCTCAAATGCTGGGTCAGCTTCCGCAATGTCACCAGGTCTGGTTTCATGCCAAAAGTGAGATGCTGTAAAGGGAGATCTCTACAGCTCCTTAAAAGGTCACCTACATCTTTGGTCAGCTGCCACCATGCTGTATTGCTGTCTTGGTTGGTTTCGTCACAAGCCTCACATTAGGGATGCTCCTGAGGGCAGAAGTTCTGCCTACTTTAGGGCTTGGGTGGGAGAGTGGACAGGTGGAGACCCATGATTTATGTGAGGCCATCGTGAGTAAACCATTTCCTACTGACCAGGGCATGTGTGACACCAAGGGATCTGCTCAAGCCTGCCAAGGAATCTTGTTGCTACCACCACATAACTCATGGCGGTTCCCACTTATTAGCAAATCTTTCCCATATCAGGAATGAGGTAACTCTCACTCACCCAGTTAGCCGTGTCTCCCAAGAGCCTTCCAGGCAAAGAGCGAGGTTCTCCACTGAGCAGGTCTGTGCTATTTGAATACTTTTGCTGAGCTTTCCCTGGCTAAAAATTGCCTTCCCCCAGGGGACTCCTGTGCCTGAGGAAATGCATATCGTTCTGCTGGGCATGCCAGTTGAGTGCTGGCAGAGGGTTAAAACTATCTCTTCTTGTGGGTTTGGTGATCTACAAAGAAGAAAGTAAGTGTACCTGAAGAGAGTGTGGAGCTCATTATATTTTCTATTTTGAGACTCATATTGCGATTTATTCAGGACACACATCTATCTCTTCCCCATCTTTTGTAAAAAATGACCCCACAATTGTCATAGAGTAAGAAGATGCCACTGGTTCTGGCTATACTAATTTTACCAAGTGTTTTGGGTGAAAACATTCTCAAACTGCCTGGGAATCATCTCACATAGATGAGCTGATCTTCAGGTTCATCCCTCTTACCCAGAAAATTCTTTCAAGCATTGTGGGATACCAGGACTTAATAGTCAGGGAAAAGTATTCTGCTGCCTTTCTCATTTCTGTGTTAGAACATTTTTCCCTTCTGGAGAGGGGCACTACAAGGGAAACTTAGGCCATTAGAGTATTGGTATTTTGTGGTATGTTCATTTCCTGTACTTATACATAATATGGGTTTGGTGGTGTTAGATTTTCTCTGTCATGATAATGCTAATAATGATGATAATGTTTAAAAATACTCTGCATCCCTGTTTGTGGGTAGCTTTGCTGTCTGGTAAAGGTCAATATTTAGAACAGATCTGGTTGTTAGTGCTGAAGTCACAAAAACCAAAGCAGAGTTGTCTTCTTCAGACAGCTGATGAATTAACAACAGCCAGAGTTAAAAAGCTACAGGTCTCTGCACTGATGGGAAGATATTACACATAGGATCCAAAACTGTTGCATGTGAGTGCATTAAATCATACAATAACCCATTTTGAGGATTTCATAAAAATGTTGCAACAGAAGAGTTGCTTTGGTGTTCGTCTTTTGCATAGAAATCCTGTGAGAATAAAAAACGCAATAAAACAAATAGTTCCATGAGCACCTGAAATAATGAAGCCTGGTTTCACGGAATCACAGAATGGGTAAAATTAAAAGGGATCAGCTGGTGCAACCTCCCTGCTCAAGCAGGGCCGACCTAGGGAACATTGCACAGGATTGCATCCAGGAAGTTCTTGAGTATTTCCAGTTAGGGAGACTCTACAACCTCTCTGGGCAGTCTGTTCCAGTGTGCAGTTACCCAGACAGTAAAGTTCTTCCTCAAATAGTTTCCAAGAGCTCCTTTCTGTGTGGATCCTTTGCTGGCTGAGACAGATCTCATTAGCTTTTCCTTCAGCTGGCACTAGTAAGATTTTGCATCTTTTTGTCTGCCCCTTTTCATAAAATTTATAGGGATACTTATTTTATCTCTTGGCTTGGCTGAACCCATGCAACAGGTTCAAAAGTGACTGCGCAATATGAGGGGACAGATAGATCTAACCAAAGGGTGACCTTATGTGTCCACAGGAAATCAGAGCCAGGGACTGACCATTCTCCTGTGCCATCCCAGAGCAAATGGGGTGTTCAGTGGTGAGGAAATCTTATAGCATGTTCCTGTCCCATTGTTGCATGTAAAGTGAACGTGTCTTTATACGCTGGTGACATTCATACTGTCAGTATTCCTGAGACTTTTAGAAAAGTCCTCAGAGTGGAGGCTAGTCTGGAAATAGGTCAATTTTTCAGGAACATCAGGTGATATTTTCACCTCTTCATCTCCCACCAGGAGCCATGGTGCAGAAATTACCCAGGGGGTTCAACCTGCCGCCCTTTTGTCTGCAGGACCATGTGCAGAAGAATCTTTTTGTAACAAATTCACATCATGCGCTAGTAGAAGAGAAAGAAATAGTTTTCCTTTCTTGAAGCCAATAAAAGTGGCACGCCTACATCAGAGGACAAAACAGAGAAATGTTATCACCATGTTCCAGTGGCTATAAGGAAGAAGGAGACTCCCTTTTTACAAGGAGTCACATGGAAAGACTAGAGGTCATGGGTACAAGTTACTCCTGGGGAGATTCCAATGAGATACAAGAGGAAAATTTTTTACAATGAGAACAATCAGCCACCGGAATAATCTTCCAGGGAAGTAGCAGATTCCCCAAGACTGGACACTTTTAGGATTCAGCTGAACAGAGTGCTGGGCTGTCTTGTCTAGACTGTGCTTTTGCCAAGAAAGATTGGACCAGATGATCCTTGCAGTCCCTTCCAACCTGGTATTCTGTGATTGTGTGAAATCCATTTTGTGAGTTGTTCACAGGGTACTCCTCCAAATGCAGAAAGCTGCTGAGCTACAGATGTCCTTCATCCTCAGCAGCTCTGGAGGAGCCCTCAGAGATCCTCTGGGGACTCTAAAGGGTGCCTGGGATGAGAACTCAGGGAGACAAGTCAGCCTTTCAGTCTAATATTTTTTAGATTAAAGAGGTGGATGACATAAGTTATTCTGATTGCCAGCGATGAGTTGCGGGTCAGTAAAAGATTGGACTAATTTGAGTCCCTTATACCTCAGACCTGTCGTTCTGGCCTCTGACATGGTATGTGAATTTTTATTTCTTGCTTTCTTCAGGCACAGAAAAACATTTCTCTCTGGAACACAGCAAGAACAACATGATGAAACCACATTGTTTCATCAGATGGAACCTTGTGTAATCTCAAGTGATCCCCACTGAAGTTTAAACTGACACAGAAGACCGCATTTTCATTAAGTCGTGAATATACGCAGATTTTACAATGGTAGTTTGAATTTGGAAGTGGGTGCCCATCTGCAGTGTAAGGCCATCTTGTTAGCAGATGTTATTTGTCTGAGAGGTTGAACTTTTTCTAATTACAGTACCTTCTTTTTTCTTTCTTTCTTTTTTAATATTTGCAGGACACTGAAGAAACTTAAAAGCACAGCTACTACTCTGCAAGCAGCAAATTGTTTTCTAGTTGAAAATACTGTATAAAGGCAAATCTTTATTTTTACTTTGCAGACAGATTTGCCCACAGAAGTGTGTGTGGGCAAGGTGAACCTGTTTATGTAAGTAGCTGTTTCCTAGTATTCTAGGGAATTCATGAATGCAAAGCATACAGATAAAATCCTGCTCTGTGTGGGTGCATTTGTTGAGCAAAGCTGTCAGATGTCTGTTAAAAGGAAATAACACTTGTATAGCAGGTTTTCACAGATGTAGTGTGTGAAAATTATTATTAAAGTATTTCTAAGATATTTCCAGCAGGACGAATACTGTGTGATTTGTGGAATTAAGATGTTATAGCCAAAACACAAAGCAGGTTGGAATTTGAATTTAGATCTATATGAGGTTTTCCTTCTATGAGACTTACAGGTTGTTTGCTGTGAAGAAAAATATTTCAAGATGTTTGTCTTGATGCTTTAATGCACTAACCCAGGTAAGTAAATAACAGAACCCCTAAGGATATGGGACCACTGTGAACACTCCTCATGGAAATAGGTTCTGTCCATTTCCACTTTGCAGTGTCAGGCTAAACACCCTCCTTCTCCCTTTTGGCTCAGTCTGCTGAGATGCTTCTTTCTTAAGTCAGGTATTTTTTGCTGGGGGAAGGAGACAGCCTACAGACTGCATCAGAGGCAGGAGTGGCTCAGGAGAACTCTCTGTATACTTCCCATCTCTTTTTTTCCCAAGGAAATGGGAGGATGAACAGGGCATGGGGCTGGAACTCCTCCTCTGATGAAGAGCAGCAGTCAGGGATTTTCCTGATTTAAAGCTAAGCAAATGGGCTCTTCACATTGCTGAAATGTACCTTCAAACAGGTAATGCAGAGCACTATTGGCAAAATACATGTGTGGAGCTCTTGGGTTATAATAACCTTTGGGAGACCTGGGCATGAATCAGGAGATGCCTATTAAAGCCAGTGTTGCCACCGTTCTCTTATGCTCTTCTTGCTGTAGTCAAAGTTTTAATTACCACTCCCATTCATGAGGATGGGTTATTGGCTTAAACTTCAGAGTTTGGGTTGTTTGTTTTTTTAATTGGATGGTGGAGTGGATGTTGGTTTCTGTTCCTTTCAGTGGTGAAGAAAGAGATGTGAAGTTAACCCAAATGCATCCTAAAGATGAAAAGAACAAAGAACACAAAGACCATGGTCTGAAAAAGAACACCTTTTTATTTCTTTACGTTCTTTTATTTTTTTTGGTGTATTTTGTTGTTTTGTTTTTTTTTTTTTAAGCCAGTGCCGTGAATTTGCCCTGATGGATGTTTTTGAATGCTGGAAGCTGGCAAACAGGGGTCAATCTGAATAAATACCTAAACTAAATAAATACAGCAGTCCTGATTAATACCCAAAGCATTTATATTCCCAGACATACACATAAACCAGCTCCACCCCGATTAATCAGGTCTGACTGTACTGTGTAATACTTACCATTTTTTAATTAAAATTGAGAGCTCTAACTGTCCAGAGAGCTACATGTGTGTTCTCTGAAAAATTACAGCACAAGCAGAGGCCATTTTTTTCCCTACTCCTGCTACAAATTTCCTACTGAACTTTAAAGGCAATTTCAGGTGCAGCCGAACACTATCCATTATCTTTGCCTGCACTCCTAATCAGAGCAGCACAATCTGCCTCCAAAAACATTTGTTCTGAATGGCTGCTGTCTCTGGAAGCAGATGCTCTTGAAAATGCAGCTGTCAATAGCTCCACTTACCAGTGTTTTCTTACAAAGAAATATTCCAGTTAAGGTTTGCTTGGATTTCACTACATGCTTATGATCATGGTGGTGAGGTATAATATTTTTGCCTGTGCACATGGAACAAATCAATAAGCAGCTTCTTCTTGACCATGGTTTTGCTTTTGCTTCTGCCTGTATAAATCAGGAAGATCTCTGCTCAGATGAGTAGTTACACCTGGCTAAAATTGCTGGAGATGAGTTTCAATTCCTTTGTTTCAAGCAGAAACAGGTTGGTGTTTTTTTTTTTTTTTTAACGGGGAGAGAACAAACAAGTACTTCATGGTTGCCTTCTCTGTGCTCTGTTTTTTCACTTTTTTATTATTTCAAAAAATCAGATTTTACTCATATATTACACCAAACCAATGACTCCATCTAGCTTCCCACAGCACACTTTTTATAGCAGGGAATACTCCTTTCTTGTCTTGCTGAAGCACATATTTTCACATAATTTGCACTGATAATATAACTGAGCTGAGTAGCTTGATGGAATATATCACTCTTCACACTCCAGCAGTCCCCCTCCTTAAACAATGGAAGTGGTAGACTTCTGGTAGTCTTGATTTTAAACATTTTAAATATATATAATGGTTTGCATACTGTGCAGTGATTTGTAAAATGTGAATGCCTACAAAACCATGGTTACCAAGCATAACATTATCTTATTTTTACTTACACAGCCAGTAAAACAGCTGGAGGTCTAAAATCATGGCCTGGCATTAAATGCATTACTACATTTTAACCATGCAGGATGAGGCTGTCCTTTCAATTGGGAGATAGGAAGAGAAAGAAAGTGTAGTGATTACTGGAAAATTAACACCTCCCATTTTAATAGACTGATTATACCCACGGCACTTAAATAGAAACCCTTCAATTGAAATGAATTGGAATTTTATCTATCTATCTAAGAGTGAGTAAGGCACAAGTGGCTTTGAGCTACACAAATACTAGTATCAATCTTCAGAGTGGAAAAGGAGTATTAGTGGAAATGAAGTATTTTACAAATAGAAATCATGTCTTTTGTTTTAAGACCCACCTGTGTGGCACCATTTAAATTTCTTTCTTTTTATTCCTGTTCCTGAAAGAAGATCCATAACAACAGTGCTTCCCTAGTTTCCCTCTTTAACATCCATAATTGTAATCGACTGGCACTGAATTAAGTTTTAAGCCATAAACCCAGGTCATGGCAGCATGGCCACAAGGTTCAGGACTAGGTTTCCTCACCCTGAGTAGCACTACCGAGCCCTATCAGTAAACCTTCACAAGAGTGGTGTCAGAGGAAAACAATTTTGCTGCTACACATGGTGTCTCAGAAATAACACCTCAATTGTTCTTCCAAAAATATGCCTTCATGAGCCTTGTTGAAATGTTGAAGCTCTCTTGGGTTGTAGTTTCAGTGGGGGCTTTTGCCTGGTAGGAGGCTGATGGAAAGCAAGGTGCTGGGTCACTTTGGGGCAAGGGAGTTACCCCACTCTCAAAGAATACCACCAATGAGTACACCTAGAGTACTATAAGAGCAGGCAATGTGGCACAGCTCAAAGCAGAAACTTCTCATAGTTAAAAAGATGTCTTTAAGTGCATTTGTTTATGAAAAGGGCCCAGAAACAAACATTCCTCCTTATTTCCTCTGTTTTCACACATCATGGTACCTCCTGGTGGTGTCCCCTCTTGGATCCAGAAACACACTCCACCAAAATCACCCCAGAAAGTTCCCAAATTCCTTAGGAATCTGAGTACTATCAGCAACATGAAGGGATCACTCAGCACCTGATCAATGTGACTCCAATATCTGGTCAGTGAAGCAAGTGCAGATTGAAAACTGTCAGCACGTCCCAAATCAGCTCCAGGAAGCTGTATGCTCTTGCCTTAGATAGATGTCTTCTACAACCATAAGCCCATTCATGGCATGTGGTAGCTGCAATGGGAGTAAATATTATTCTGGTGGCTCCTCCAACCCCAACAAAAGTAAGAGGAGAGGTAGCCAGGAGGTGACACATTGCTTTCTTGCTCTGCCCGCACTGGGGAACAGTGGGAGATTTGGCTAAACGCTTGTGACATTAGGAGACCGAGATATGATTCATCTGCCTGATAAAGCTTTGAACAAGGTACTGGGGGAATAAAAAGAGTTTGACTCTTGTCTCACGACATGAGTTTTACATCAGTGGTATTACTGGCTGTGTTTACACAGGCAGCCGAGCCAGCTCTCGGACTCCACGAAGTCCATTAAAACCAGCTTGAGCAACCCCCTGCAAAGCTTGCCTGACGTGTGCTCAAAGGGCCTTGCCCACTGCACACACTCCTCATCTCCCCATGTGCCTGCACCCCCAAATGAAAGGACCCAGCCCTCAGCTCCCAGCATGAGAGTCTGTGGTGGAAGGGACAACCCTTCCCCTCTCCCAGCTCCCTAAGGCATGAGCCAAGACCTTTGGTTTTGGCTGCCAAACCAAAGGCGAGGAGGGAGGGATGGGTGTGGTATCGCCTGCCCCAGTGTTGCTCTGGATGACAGTGCAAGTCCATCCTCTGGTGTGGTCATCCTGGGCTCTGAATACCTCCACTGCAGGCTGAAGGAGCCAGGGTAGGAGCTGAGCCAGGGTAAACAGCAGTGCTGTGAATCCCCAAGAGCAACACCAAACTACCCCAGCCAGAAAGGGTCTCTTCTCGGAGACCCAACTGCGCCTTTATTTGCAGCACAGATATTGCCAAGGGAAGGCTGTGGTGGTGATGGCACGGCATCCTGGAATCAAAAATGACTTGTTTACTTTATAGAGGATCAGAGAAGGACACAGATTATACAACCAAAAGAAAGAATGAGGCTGGTTAATAGCACTGGCAAATAATGGAGGGAAAAAATCTGCACTTTTATTCAAAGAAGAAAATGAGCATTGTGGTAAACATGCAGACAATCCACACCAAGCACAAATCTGGTTTCTGTGTGTAAATGTGTGGTCTAGCTGCAATCTTTATGGGAGCTGCTCCAGCTTCAAATGAATGTAGTATTTTTGAAATAGTTTAAATGAATGCGGTCTCTGAAAGGAAACAATGGATGTAGTAAACAAGCAAATATTTTGTCAATAGCTGAGCAAGAAGGATGCTGAAAATTTCATCAGAGGAGGACTAAGCATGAGATTTCTGATGTTACACCTGTCTAGAGCTTGTGTTCGGGGGGTACGGGGATGAAGAAGCTCATGGAGAATATACCAACCCTGCACACTCCGAAGTCAGAAGACTGGCACCTGCTTTTAGCAATTTCCAGTCCTACCAGTGGGAATGTATTCAAAAGAAGAGATCAGCTGCATGCCTTAAAAATGAAAAGCCTCTGCATTCAAGGTGGTTCAGATGTGGTTTCCTGTTTTTAGCACCCACTCCTTTTCCTTAGGACACCTTGCCTCAAAAGAGCAATCTGCACTGCAGAAGAGCTTGATAGGGCAGCTTGGCTCTCCTGTCCTGGCTGTCCCCTTCCAGGCTTTGGATGTGCTGGGAGCACTGATGGCACACTGCGGGGAGAAAAGCTGCCGTCACATGGGTCAAACCAAACCCAGTGCTACTACTGGTGGTAACCTAAGTTTTGTTCCATTTCCTCTGCTGCCAGCTCCCTTGGGCATGAGCTCAGACCCGCGGCTGTGGCAGAGTTTAAGCTGCTTTTCCCAGCTGAATGTGAGGTTTTACTCTGCAGTGAAGCACTTGGTGAGGAAGGGATGGGTGGGAGGCTGGGACAGCCCCTTGTTTAGCACACTCTGCACTGTTTCTTACGCAAAGGTCTGTGTTTGCTCCTCACCTGCCCTCTGTGTCCTGCCAGAGGTGCTGGGATATTCCCCTGCTCCACAAAGTGCACTGCCAGCCCCAGGAAATCTTGTGGAGCAGCACCTTCAGCAGAGCTGAATGGGAGATGAAGCTAACGCAATAAGCAAAGCACATTAGTTTCCTTTTAAAACAGAAAAAAACCCAAAACCCACAAGCACACACCGTGGACTTGCTAATTACTTACACATTCCTGACTTGGAAGCATATGATTTTTCTTTTCTTTTTTTTTTTTTTTTGCTTTACTAGGGTGACAAAGAAGAACCTCATAACCTCATCTTACTGTTTGCTGCCAATTAGCTGCTTAGTCCTTGACCCACAGCTGAAAGCTTTGTGTGACTTGGAAAGCCCCACAGATGTTGCCAGAGGAACCTCCATAGCTTCTCTCTCTATATTTAGTGGGGATGTGGATTTACAAACACACTTTAAGGAGTTTAGTCTGAGCCTAAGCAGTTGACTGTGTTTAAAAACGCCACTCACTGCTTTGTAAATCCAGAAGATTTCATAGGTTCCTTCTCTTCAGATTTCCACAGAAGAGCCTGTAAACGCCTTGGACCAAATAGCTGTGCAGTTAATGAACTGTGCATACAAAGGCACTATGACCAGCTATGAATTCACACTTAATACTTTAACAAAAATGTCTGGTTTCATATGTTTTTCGTTCTTTTTAAAATAGTGATAGGCTTGTCAATTAAATCCATCTTTAAAACAGATTTTACTAAATATATGCACTGCCCACTGAGATTCACTTAATGTTATCTTTTCCACATGCATTTCCAAGAGAATTAAAGGGCCCAATATTCTATTATAATCAGTGGATTTTTGATTTTTCTTCAACCTCCCTAAGAACCAAACATCTGATAAGATACTGTAAAGTTCTCTGGAGAAAATTTTCTGTTATGGAGAGACCAGAGTGAAAATTTTCAGCCTGAAATGCACATAAGACTAGATTTTCAAAAGCATGGGCTGCTGCCCCCATTTGTGGGTTTCAACCTGAGGTACCCAAAGTATGATTTTTCAGGGATGCTGAGCAAACTTAACTCCCATGGGCTCCATCCAGAATTTTCCCTCTTTGCCACAGCTGCAAATTAAGCTCTGCATTGCTAAGGGGACCAGAGAGCATTTCTTGAACTGTTTTTACTTCCAATATTTCCTTACTGTGGAAACAGGCTTAAGTGATACTTGATGGCATTCAGTCACAGATGACACAGCTCATAAAGGCCCCCCCAAAAAAAAAAGAAGCAAAACTCAGGTGGTGAAAATTTACCTCAGTGTGTGAGAAAGAGAGGAGGGGGAGGGTTTTTAAGTGAAAGCGTGAGTCTTGCAAAAGGAGACAGATGGTTTGCATCTACTGGCATGAATATTACAAGCTTCAGGTGTCCCAAAATGCTGTGAAATGCAACATTAGAATAATATGTCCAAAGGTATCCAGGAAAACAATGGCTTTTGCCTCCGCTACACTTGATTTAGGGAAACCTTCCCAGAGTTCCTTTTTATTAAGAAAAACCTCTTTGCTGAGTATGAGGATCATGAAGAGAAGCTGGCTCCATTAGAAAATAATATGCATCTGAAAGTATTTTTACTGTTTATTTTCAATAATTCTTGATCATGCCCCCATTAGCACCTTTCAAACCTACCCCACTCCATTCCTTTCTGTAACTTTTAATCAGATTCTTCATTTCCCCCAAGCCCACAGTCCTTAATTACATTTTACAGACACAGCAGTGGAGCACAAGGTGGTCAAAACAGCTGTGGGAAAGTTTCTGCTTCGGAGCAAATACTACTGGTGATGATAATTTTGCAGCCAAAGAGAGTTCTCCTTCATTTGTATTAACACAGTATGTCTAGCTCTTCCCAGTCAGTTTCTATATGTACAAGCAGGCAGCATTTCTGCCTAGTCACCTAGTGGTTTCTGCTGAGGCTTTTTGCATTTTCAATTTTGTGAGGCAATGTTCAAACATGCTAGTTCATTGCGAAGATTTCAAAGATCATAGCAGGACATTTGATACCCAAGTATCATTGAAAGGTCTTTCTGAATTCACTTAAGTTTACTGATACAGAGCAAAACATGAAAAAAAAATAAATTTCACAAATCTTAATTTAGATTTCTAAAAACTATGACAGTCGCGACTCTCACTTGGGACAAAGGAAATACTGAGTGTCCTACACACTTGTGGCCATAATTCACCGTGATCTTGGTCAGGGTTCCTCATTCTATTCCTGATACTATTTTCTGAAAGTGTCACTACTAGCTGACTTGTGGCTAAATGGGCTCTTACGACAGTTCTTTCTAGCTAGTCTTGGAAGTCTGTTTGACCTGAGCTCAACCACCAAGCTCGAGGTGGCTTTGGCTTGTGTTTGCTGCACAGTGAGTCTGCCCAGAAGACATGCAGAGTGTGTTTCTAAACATTTCCCCAGCAAACAATCCAAGGTGTGAATATCCTCTCATGCCGGCTTTACTGTGGTGTAAATCCATTTAGTTGCACGGGATATTTGTCGTTTAAATGGCTACAGGAGAGTATACTGCAAGACCTTAAGGGTTAAGGATTCATGAGAGAACGTGGAATAAAGTGCATGAAATCACAGGAGTGGGATTGCTGAGCTAACATTTGCAAAGCATCCTTTCTTAGTGAAACTGATACTTTTTTTCTCTGAAATAATTTCCCATAGCAGAACTATGATATGTAAAGAAATGTATTTACTAATTGGTGTTTATTAAAAAGTTCTCTTCACATTTCTTTCATGTTTCTGTTATTAGATCTTTTTATTGGATGCTAATGGATGTTACTCAGTTCTCAAAGGATCTTGAACATTTTTCTCAAGCAACTTATTGAAATTTCTGAATTCTGCAGATGCTGTTTTGTTCTGATGATGTTTGTTCCTTATTGTTCTTTTTCACTTTTTATCATGTAGCATTGTAAGTACATTAGTAATGAAAAATGAAACTACAGGAGTCCACTGTATTCTAGATAATGACTGATATGTCTTCTCACTTGTCTATGTTACCTTATAGTGCCATAACTTTCCTTTATATCCTCTAGTACTTTTCATTATTGCACCATCCACAGCACGGAACTGTAGGGGTTTGTTCAGATTCTAACAATATTTTCCTTAAGTAAATCCATATCTAATAACAACATTTATTTTCTCCTTATTTTTCTCACTGTGTAGTGGAAGGCAACACGCTGATTTCTCTCAGACCTCCTATTGGTTTTACAGGTGTGCAAAGATGTCAAAACCAGATATTAAAGAAGATACATGAGGAAATAAAAAAGGCCAAGGTGCAGTGCTGCTCAGGGGCTACAAAAGCTTTATCTCCATGCCCTGGTGTTAAGGGGGGTTAAATATGAATTTGACAGTAAGGAATAGATGGGGGCCAGTGGCTTTAAGGCAAGATCCTCCCCAGGTGTGTGTGTGGAGGCTGCCCAAGTGACAGGCATAGTTGCTTCCAATTAATTGCAATCAGGTGCTGCAGTTAAAGCAGAACCTGTGGCTAGTTAGTGGCTTTTCTTTCCCCTCCCTTTTATTTCCATTTCCCTTTCTCCTTGTGGTGTTCCTGCTTCCATGGGGTTATCTTGGTGTGGAATTCAACTCTATGGCAGACGTCTGTGGTGGCTTTAGGGGGCACTTGTAGCTTTCTGATTGTGTGGTTTCTGGAAGGAAATGTGGTCCATATCATTGACTGTCTTGGAGAGACTTTTGTGATTAGTGAAGAGAACGGTAGAACATAAGCTATTCAGAGCCCTTAAAGTTCTAGTCCTGTCCCACAGCTCTGCATTGGAATATGTTGTGGTGGAGCTTGAGGATGTTCTTCAGAGATGGACTTGCTGGAAATTTGAAGCCCTGTGGTAAGTGACTTTAATTTCTTGTGCCATGTGACTGTATGGGTGTTCTTTCACAGTGTTTGTTTGAATGCTGTGTGCTTCCTCCTTAAGGGATGAATTGGGGGAAACATGAAATACAGGGAACTTCCTGCCTTCTCCAAAGTGGAGCTGTGGAAAGGATGAATATCTCTAACATCTAAAAATGCATTTCGTGATTGCAATAACTAAAATAAGTCATCTGCTTAATGTGTTCCTTGCTGAATGTTTTTATTTCTGGTAATCTCTATTCCCACTTATTTGAATTTTATATTGTGATGTGTAAAACTCTGGAACAGCCTTTAAAGGTGTTTCTGTGGTCCAGCAATACAGGTCCTCCTTCATATATTCTGTTCTCTGGCACCTGTCTCTTGCCTCTGTGGGGATAACAGAGGTAGGAACTGGAGGTTTTAATTTCTTCATCCCTTTTTGTCTGTCTCTCCCTGTATATTTTACTCTCCCAGTGTATGTTACAGAGGGGCAGCTGTAAGTAGAGGGCAGTTGTTGATGGCTTAGGACCTCTGCTTGTTGTAGTTTACATAAGAACCTGCCACTGCTTATGGTTATGTAAAACAGGGATGAATATCTAAACCCAGAATCAAAAGCTTCCTACACATGAATGAGTCTGTTAAGGGGGGAAAGAAAACAGGGCAGAGCTGTGCCAGTGAAGGCACGGATGGTTTCACATTTTCATTTGTGGAAGAGCTAAAAGTAAAGGCAAACAGTGAAAACATATGGTATTTCTCAACCACCAGATCAGTGGGTAAAGTAATCATGGAAAAAAAGATTCCCCCCTCCTCCCCTCCATGCATACAGACGCAGAAAAATCAACTTAACTGCAGGGAGATGCCAGGCAGGATTTTGAGGATGGTTTTAATGAAAGAGAAGGAGGAACTATTGTTTAATGGGCAGCGACTCAAAGTGCCTGAGTGCACCACATGGGCTGCAGGCAGCAGCAAAAAGGAAGAGTGTTGGGTTACTGCCTCTCCTATGGCAGGCTCAGCTCCAGTCCTGCTGGATGAATGAAAAAGATGGGTTAACTATTTGAATGGGGGGGAAAAAAAACCACATTCTCCTCTGAAAACATTTGTGTTTTTGGAATGCCTCCACTGACTTCAGATGGCTTGGAGATCAAAACTGCCTCGCTCAGATAGAAGTCCTCAGCATGGTTGTTGCAGCAGGTGTGGGTTATTTGTTTCATCCTGGAGAGGTGGCATGGGAGACAGCCTGACACAAGGGGCTGCCTTCTGCTCCTGCCACTGATCAGACCAAGCTGTGGGATGTGTTTTTACTGTATGCAGCTTTTTTTTCTCCTCCCACAAAGAGGGGCTGGAGGCATAGTCTGTGATAGTGCCACAAAGTTTTTTCAGCGAAATACCACCTTTGCTCTATGTGATGTGTCTGTTCCTTACTCTGCAACCTGGGTAGTGGCTCCTTGTGTGCCTCGGGGGTGACTTTTGTAAGTTGGTAGGTGGAAAAAAATATTGCTGTTGGTGCACTTGTTTGGAGAGAACAAATACCTGAGTATTGCATAGATAGGAGGAACAGTGATCTCAGTTGGTTTATGACTCTGTGGATGCAGGATATGCTGGTGACTTCTGACTGCCCAGTGCTAGGTAGTCATGGATGAGAGTTGAGCCTCCCCAGTGCTGTGTCTGGGCCACATGGAATACATATAGTATAGTGGTAGCCCTTGCTATGTGATAGGCATGTCCTTTGTCACAGCCATCCTCCCTGACCGTCTGCTTTTGCTCCCCAACCTCACTTACATCTCCATCTCCTCCTTGACTTACTGTTCTATGCAAAACTCCCCCCAAAATACCTTTCTTTCTGTCCCTTCCCTGAGGAGCTTCCCCTCCCAACACTGGCAGAGACTTCAGCTATGAGAAAGCTAGGATTTCTCCTTTTGCTGCGAGGGCCAGAAACCATCCAGATTATTAAACTTTCCAATACTGCTCTCTACTAGCATTTATACACAGTGGAATTCCTTATTACAAATGAGGATTTTAATTCTAAGCTTAGCTTGATAGAATGTAATTTAAAGCCATTTAGGATGGCTTAGCCTTCAAAGCAAACTCAAGATTGTTTAATTAGTCATGCAAGCCACTGAAGGGTACCCATAACACAAAACAACTAAAGTATTTATTAGTTTTAGAGCTAAGTTAAGCCTTGCTTGTTCTACATTTTCAATCAAGTCCATCAAGTGTTAAGCACATTTTGCGTTTTCCTAATCTTCCAATGCTCAGTAAATTTTATTTCTGAATAAAAGCATAGCCCAAGTGTTGCAAGATGTAGAATGAAAACCAAATTGCATCAGTTCTTGTATGTTTTAGAGGCAATAGTGGCAGTAGTTGTGCTTGGGACGGTCTGAAGGTTTTTTTTTTTTAAACTGTCTTTAAAACAAATTAANNCCCCCCCCGCCCCATTCATTAACCTTCCTGAAACACGGTATGCTAAGAAACCAAGTCCCAGTAAGCGGCCCCATAGAAATTGCAAAATGCAGCAAAGAAGTTGTGAATAAACTTTTGTGGATCAGAAGGAAAATGGTCTCTCTTCATAGCTTTTTTTAAGAAGGCATTGGCAACACCAGGATTTTAGGGTTTAAATTGAAACCATTTCTGATTGGGTCAGTACAGACACAGTTTGGTATTTTGGAGTTTCTTATTCCTTTTTTCCTATTATTTGGATCATGAATGTTTGGCTGGAATCAGGATCATTGCTTAGTTATCCCTGGTTGATATAAACAGCATCCCAGCCCTCTGATTTGGGGGATGGGACACAAACTGATTTGTGCATTAAGAAGGTTTTTTGTGGGGATGGATCCAGGGTTTCAGTAATCTGTACTGGAATACTTCTGGAGAGTTGTCTAGGCATTTTTATGAGGACAGTAGTCCTTAACCTTGACTTCAGCATTGACCAGCCTTCAAGACAGAAGCTTTTACTGAATAGCAGTGTTTTTTGTCTAGATGTGAGGCTGGACATCAGGCAAATGGAAAAAGACCAGGGAATGAGAGACTGAGAACTAGTAAGACCTTATGTATTGCTAAGAGAGGCATGCGGTCTTCAGTAATGAATGACTTTTCATGCAAAATTGAGATTATTAGGTGAGTTTAGACCCATCGGGTGGGTTTGCCTCTTTTTGCCTCTGTGGATACTTACCTTGCATGAGAACAGGTAATGCTTGTGTGCTGCTAGGATTGTAGCTAAAGGGTTGTACCTCAAGTCAGGCCAAAGTGGGATTTAGCCATTTTATTCCTGTTTGAGATGTAAAGCGCTTGTCTTGCTGCCTGAGAGCCTGAATCTGGGCCACAGTGTGTTTCTGCACTTGCTATTGTTGAGAGAAATCTCTCCGTTCAATTCTAAGACTCTGCAGTACTGGGGGTGAGGTTTATGGACATGACCTCTATACTGGGCTGCCTCAAATTAACTGGTGAGATGAAAGAAAGTGTTGCCATAATGTTTTTCCAATGCTCTGTAACTTGCGGAGAGGAAAAAAAGAGAGGGTTCCTCATCTTGCTAACTCCTTTTGATTCTTCTTAGTCACAGCAGTCAGCTTTTTACAGGTGAATTGGTTTTCTTGATTCTGTTGATGTTTACAATGAATTATGTTCCCACCACCAGTAACAACAGCAGGAAACGCATTACTCTCCTCCATGAAAATCAAGCCTAAAATAACAAATATTCCACAACAAATTAGCCACATCATTGAGAGTGGATTTATCTGGCTGCTGTTTGGAGAGAGTATTTTTGATTTTATGACTTTTTTTTTCATGGTAGTGATAATATGGGACTGTTAGACAACTGTTGTGGATATCTGTTCCTTGCTTTCATAACTGTTTTACTCTAATTCCTCTTCTTTCTATAGTAAAAGAATTTATTACTGGTCTGTGGAAAGAGGGAGTATTAAAAGTGCCATTGTAGAAGAAACTAATGTTATATAAAGAGCAATTCTCCTATGGGAAGAAACAAGTGGAGCCTTAAGCAGCATTTTTTTTTTTTTTTCAGAAACCATGTATATGTGAGGTGCAAAATCTAGAGACAAGGCATTAGGCTCTCCAGGTTGCCTGTGCTGGTTCCTTCTGGTCATGATTTGGGCACTGCCAAAAGCTCATTCTAGATACCTGCCTATATTAATATTAATGTTCCAGGCTTTGGGGGCACACATGGCATGACTGCACTGCTTTGGGGGCTTTTAGAACCTTTGGGTTGTGAAATAATCCCTGGTTAAGGTAAAAACCTTGCTGGTAACCTGAGGCTCTGGCAGCCCAGGAGCATCCTGCCCAAGAAAAGAGGGCTCTGCTAAGATCAAGCCTGTGACTTGAGTTTGCTCAAGCCTGTGACTTCTCATGGAAATGGTCAGATCTGATGAGGAAGAGTTTTCCAATACAAGTGTGTGGAAAATCCACAGTTGTCTCTGCCTTGGAAAGATATCTGCCGAAAAACAAACCAAAATCTTGGGAGGCACTTTGGTATCTTTTGATAAGAAGCTCCTACATAAGAACAAAACATTATACTATTGCTTGTTGATTTCCTGTCATGTGAAATGTTAGTTTCTGTGGTGACTGGGAGAAACTCTTACACTTTATCAGTCTTTAAGTTACTCTGCCCCAAAGCTTTGGTAATTTTACTTCACCCCCTTTCGAAGTTTTTTTCTTTTTTTTTTTCTTTCTCCTTGTTGTTTTTAAACTTGAAACTTAAGGGGGGGGGGATGGGAGGGGGAGGGAACCCCAAACCTTTCAAAATCTGCCCCCACTCCCTCAGGTGATGCTCTTCTGAAATGTAAATGCTCAATTATGCAAAGATAAGAACATGAGAAACTTTAGAAGGCAAGAAAAAGGTTACCTTGATTAATGAGTAAAGCTGTGTTAATAATGGATTTTCAGTCTCCTGGCCAAACCAAGGAAGCATTGGGGGAAGAGAAATAATCCAATCTAGCTGGAAGTAGCACTTGAATAAAGCCAGAAGTAACTGCCAGGGACAGAAGAGAAGTGCACATTACTGGGTACCCTCCCCATTGTTAAAGTCTTTCTCTTCTGGTTTCTTCCTATGTTTCTTGTAGCGAGCGGGATTCAGTGATAACAGATGCATGCAAAGACATGGTGAAATTCCTCTCTGGATAGTGTTGTTCTTTCCTGCCAGGAAATGTAGAGGAGATCAGGGCTTCTCTTCCTCTAGGAGCTGCAGCCAGTTTCTCTACCAAATACCCTACACAATGTTAAGCTGAGCTGTGCCTGTGTTGCTCCAGACAAGGCATGCTGCAACCTGCATTTTGCCTAGTGAAGGTGATAAAAGGGAATATTTTGGAAGGTCTTATTTAGGACACAAAAGATATGAGGAAGAGCTAACATGGTCTCACAAATTTTGGCTCTCCTGTGTAAGTGACCACACTCTAAAAGAATACATATGTAGGCATGTCCTAGGCTATCCTCTTATATGTGGGGAAAAAAAAAATTGAATGTGATCGCCTTGACCACTTCTGAATACCTGTAAGGTTGTTGGTTAATCTAGGAATTTATTTTCAAGTGTATTTTCCTAATCAGTTTTTTTTTCATTTTGAGTAGCACACTCTAAACTCTGATATCAACTAGATACTGGTATGAAACATTTTTCAATATAATATTATCTGAAAGTTGCTAGATAAGTCAGGTAGGTAAGATGGCTTCAGTCATGAAAGACAGTAATTTCTTTAGAGCAAGCTTGATTATGGAGCTTTTGTAGTTTAGAGGATCCAAATGATGCTCAACATGCTGGTATGAGACACTTCTGGAGTCTGGTATTTGAGCTGGTACCATTTATCACGCTGTCAGCTTCAGGTCTGAGCAGATTAAGTGTGTAGTACAATGCCAGGACGTTAAGGCTGAAAAGGTTTCAGGACTACAACAAGAATTTCTATGTTACAGGAGTCTCCTCCATCCCTGACTACACTTGCCAGATGATTTTACTCTTTGTAGTGTTTCTCTTCCTTGCTAATCCTTCTGCCTTTCAATGTTACTCTTCAGATTATCTCTTTCCTTTATTATATAGCAGAGTGTACAAGCACCTCCTTTTATTTGTCTCTATAATTCATATCCTGCATGACTTTGGTTTTTTTGGTGTAGTTTGTCCCACATAAGCTATGCTTTGTTTGCCAGATGTCATTGGTGAAGGAGATTAAATTGTATAAGTACCATGATGCTCCTTTTGGAACCACAAGTATTTACAAGAATCTGACTCTTCATAGTCAACTGTTTATTAACTCATCATTAGCATGGTGTTTTTTGATAAAATAATTTTTATTAACATGGACATAACATTTTCTAAGCTTTAGGAAAACTGCATCATTATGTAAGGTCATCCATGCTAAGGAGGTCTGTATGAAGGATATCTTGTTTGAGTCCAGTTCAGCCACTGGAGCCTAACAACATTCAAATTAATACATGAGCTGTTCCAAATGCTCTGTGCCTCACTTGATGTGTGCCTGTCCTAGACCCCACCATCCTACAGCGTGTTCTTTGTTCTGTGGGATCCCTATCACCAGCTTTGTAGGTTTGAAATCCTTTAAGAGAAAATTGCCCCTTGTCAGAGTTTTAATTGGGTTTTAAATCAGTTTCTTGATGTGCGCAAGCTAAGCAGTCTCTTCTCCAGGCAAAGGACCTGATGGTTATCACTAACTCAATTACATATCAGTGAGACTACACTCAGTTAAGTGAAGTTGATTTTGATTCTTAGGCCCAGAGAAACAAAGGTAATTGTACCTTGTAGCAGCCTGTTGACCGTAATGCTCAGAGACTTGTCTGGTTTCAAAGAACTGTTCTGGACTGGGATTTCCTCTAGATGCTGCAGTGACTGAGACCAAGGGATTGAATCTCTCTGAAAGTGTGTTGAAAAGCACAGAGCTCTACAAATATTGCCAGCCCCAAGTAATTAAAAATGGAGTTGAAGTAACAAAGGGTTATTTAAATACCTGACCTCTTTAAATGCTTCATGACTAATTTTACTGTGTCTGTGTCACTCCTGAGAATGATTTTTAGGCTGACTTGGGAAGTTTGAAAATGGTTGCTCTCCAAGCTTAGAGGTACTTGTGTTGGAGGGGTCTTGGCTGAGCCCTGCAATCATCTGTTCCTAATATTTCCCTACTTCTTCTGACAAGTAACACCTCCTGCCTTTGAACTCTGCATCGAAGACCCCGATGAGCTCCATGAAATCCTATTTAGGTTTATTGGTGTTTGAGTAAGTGCTTAGGTGCCTGGGACAGCTGTGCATGGGGATCTGACTTCGGGTGGGAAGGGCTTGAAGCCTGCTATTTGTCTTAGAGAAACATAAATAATATAGAAGTGACAACATAGTTTTTTTTATAAGGCAAGGTACAGTTGTCTTATATCCTTTCATATAAAGAGCACTCACGAAACATTCGATAGGGGAGACTCTCTAATGGACTTTCATTGTTCTGCAAGGAGGGAATGTAAAATCACAATGGAGAAGTTTTGAAATGCTTAAAAATAATTGAACTAAAGTGAAGCTCACCATTTACTGAGCTTCAGACTGAAAAAGCAAAAGCCCCCCAACCATGTGAGTTTTCTGTGAATTTGAAATAGTTCAGTAACTGTGGCAGCATCTTTCAGTGGAAACAGAAAATGAAGTTAAAATGGTATATGGAGGGAACTTGTCTCATCAGAGCAATGGGAGTGACATTTAGAATAAAGTAAATGCTTCTATCCAAGTAATTTGAATAATGCACAGCCCTCTGAATTAATAGGCAGAAAGTCAATCAAATGATTCTGTTAACTTTATGAACCTCAGAAAGCCATGGCTTGAGTGGGTAAAGAATGTCAGCAGAGCTTGACTGGCATCTAGCAATATACAATTAATTTGGAGACGTGTGTTTAAAGGACAATAAATTTGTTGTATGCAACACAGGTCACTTTCCTGAAGTAAGTTTGTCTCTTAGAGATGTAAAACTGAAGCAAGGAGTAGTAGTAGTACTGCTTGGGCGTCTCCTGTGATGCCAGTTGGGATCTCCCTGTATTTTTATGGTAATGTCTGTTGGTTAGACATTCTTCACTTTATTAAAGTGCTGCTGCACCTCAGCAAGTGATCAGAGATGTAGGGTTTACATGTCATTTCACAAGCATTGAGACTCCTTGAGATATGTGATGCTATTTGGACTCCCAAAGTGGTTGGTTATTAACTGCAATTATTTAATTAATTGATAGTCACTTGAAAGTATTGAAATAGAGGTTGATCAACAATATTATAGTGGTGAACAAGAAAGTGAATGCAGTTTGTGAGATCAGTGAGCTGAAGATCTTGTAAATATCAGGCGACTGGAATTCAGCTTGTTTGCCTATCACCTCCACTAAGAGTTTAATTTTCTGATGCCCTTTTGTCAAGTGTGATAATATCTTGAAAGGAGGACTCCGGTATGGCCTGACTGGTAAAACAAAGCAGTACTATTGATTTCTGTTTTCCCTTGAACATTAGGGTGTGTTTCTGGCAACTGGAGTAATTGAGTAATTTCAGTATCTGAACGGGTAGCTGAGGGCAGGGGCTGGGTTTGCCCTCAAGCCCTTTTGACCTTGCAAGACCAAGCCCTCAACACAAACTTAAGCTGACATGAGATGACTTCTTGGACCTTTGCTGTACATATAGACTAAGGACGGAGGTCAGGCTGTGGTTTATGTAGGCTCAGGATGGGGAGGTTTGGCAGCAGAGCAGGGTGAGTCTTGTTGTGTAGCTGAAGGTGACCCTGCTGTTACCTTCCCACCCTCAGTGCCAACAGTGTCTTGCAGGCATGGGGTGAAAATGCATAAATGGAAAGGATAAGACAAACTGAATGCAATGCATGAAAATTCATGTGCCAGCTGTATGTTTAGGAGTGTCACAGCTTCCAATTAAAAGGTAAAGATCACTAAGAAGGTAAGGTCAGGAAGGGGTGCCTTAGATTTTTATCTAGAGGCAAGCAATCTGAAAAGCATCAGAGGCTTTTTAGCTAACCTGTGAATAAGTGTTGCCACCAAATCTTTTGAGTTGTCAGACTCTGAGGCTGGATTACTTTGTCTTCAAGGATGACTCATGCTAATCAATTTTGGTTCTCTGATAACAATTTTTTTTTAATATAAGGCACATGTATATTCATACAACCTCTAAGGAAAATGCATCTCTTTTTCAGGAGTAACTTTAAGTAGCAAAGAATGCTAGCTTACTAAATATTGGCCCATGAAACTGTTCGTAGGTTAACTGCTTGGTCACAAAGTCCTTGCTTATGTATTATCTTCTGGATTCCAACAGTAGCAACGAGAGGCTTTCAACCTCTCCGTAACTAAGCTGAATGTAGTGATTTGTCAAGCAAGAAAATTAATTTCTATTGAAAGTGTAATCAAAATGAGCCTTTGTCTGAAATGCCAGGGAAGATGTCAGTGAACTAGATGCCTCTAGAAGAAGTTTCTGGGCGCTGTGAATGCGACAAAAGTGACACCTAAATGTCAGCTACCTGAGAGGAAAATCCGTATTACTGTGTTTCCCAGACTGGTGGTGAACAAGTTTGACAAGTTCTGTGTTGTACCACGCAGTTTATTTCTACAGTGAAAGGAAATAAAATGCATGCATGGGGTACCTGGTTGCATGACACTGCGTGCTCTGAGATGTGCCATCCCCTTTAGTATGTGTAGTTTTTCCCTCTTTGTGGCATGTAGTTCCTGAGTAAAACCGGAATTTCTAAGTTTCCACTGGATTTACAGTAGAGTTGTGGAAGTCTAATTTGGCTGGTGGGTTTTTTTAAAATCTGATTAGACTGACTTTTCCAAAAAACAAGTGTTTTTTTTTTTTTTTAGACTGGCTGGAGGAAAGCAGGACTGTAAGGGACTGGCTTGAAAAACAAATTAATTGACTTCTTTAAGAAAACACTGTTATGCTTTGGTTAGGGTTGCATCAACATAGGTTGTAAACTCAGCAGCACTTCTGAGCAAAGCACAGAAGTAAATGTTTTCTTAGCTCTAACAATCATTGAGGCCATCTTTGGTTGTCACATTCCCTGTTCATATATTATTTTTATGCTCCCAGCATACAGAAACAGCAGCTAGGGGAAGTTTTTATTTTGCATTTGACAAGCTGCATTTCGCTATTTTTCAACTTGGCGTTTTCCCTCTTGCTGTGAGGAATTATGTCTGGGGCTTAGAAACTACAACTGTTGTTTAGATATGTACTAAGAATTTCAGCTTTATCTCTGCAACTTCTGTATTGCTGTCATTTTATTGTTTAGGTATTGGTTCCACTTCAGTTTAAATTCTTTACTTGAGGGCTTTACGGCTTGTGTAGTTTCTAACCAAATTTTAGATGCGAATACACTCTTTTTAATTGAGATTACAAAGTGGTTTACTTACTACAGGAGAAGCAATTTAAGGAAAAAAAAAAGTAGTTATTAAAAACAAAAATTAACTAAACTTGGCAGTTACATGCTTCTTCCTTCCAAAGTAGCTGAAATTAATGATTAAAAATTAATGTTGAAAATTAATCACTTGATAGACACCATATGCTTTGCTGTCTTTCCAGTCAGTTGTATTCGATCTGCTTTTCTCTACCTCTGAATCGGGCTGTGATCCAAACTGCAATATAACACAAAAACAATGCAGGGGGTATGGCTGTTTCACCTGGTTTTGGTTATTTATTACACTGGCATTTGTTCAGACCTTATCTAAGGCTCGATGATTAGACTTTAGCAGTGAAACTTTTTGAATTGCTGCATTGGTGGCAGCGCTCAAATGACTCTGCTAGATACGGAAAGTGGGTGGAAAAGCAGGATTTTGCAGATATTCACAGCTGCTGCAGACTAATGTAGAGAAGACAGGAAACAATATTAAAGGGTGTCTTTATATACTGTGTATATTTAATATAAAGACTATCACAGCTGAATTAACATGCTTCAAAGAAGAACATTTGCATGTAGACTGACAGTGCTGCGTCTTGCTTGGTCACTCTGCAGCACAAACTTGCTTGCTGCTTTATTTTTGTTTTCCTTCCCAACTCCATGTGGGGCTCAAAGCAGTGCGGAAAGCAAGCCAACCTTTGTGTAAAGACTGGAAACGTGCTCTCCCAGCCACAGGTGGGCCTGATATGTTGCAGCAGGCAGAGGGAAGAGAAAGGGGTTGGCCAGCTGGCGCACTGCGTAGGTGCTCCTTGAGCGTGTACTTACGTAACCTTCCCAAAAAATCAGGCCCTGACAGCTCCAGAGAAACTTGGCTTGTTGGACTGCACGTATGCCACCTGAATTTAGAGGAGCTGTTATCTGCAATCTGGCACCTCTTGCAGGGCAATTATGTGAGCAGTTGTAAAACGCAGACAGTGGGTGAGGGCAGTACCTCTGCCAGGGCTGCTGCCTGGCTCCCTGTACCCCGGGATAAGGTGGAAAGGGACCTGTGGTCCCCTCCAGCCTTGTAGAGCTCCTGTGAAGAAAAAACCTAAATCTGCCTTGGGGCCTCCTAGAGGTTTGGTTTTTTTTGGTTTGGTTTTTTTTCCTTCCCCCCCAAACTGACCAAATCACTTGGTGCTGCATCTATAGCCTCCACTTATCCACCCTCTTGGGCTTTTTTTCCCCAAATACTCTTAGCTGAAGGTAAGCACATAAGAGAGTGTCCTCTGTTTCCTATCTGCAGTACTAAGGGCCAGATTTGCCAGGGGGTTTGGCTTTTTCCAGCCTATAAGGTTGCCTGAGAGTATTGCAGAACTGCCTCGGGGTCAGGCACCTTGCTCTGTTGACTTCAGTACCTTACCTGCTAAGGTGCTTTGAAAGAGACATCTAAAATTTCTGAATGTCTAAGCAGCTTTGAAAATCCTGATCTTCCTCTTTTACTTTTTAGCTTCTTAGTGCTCCAATGGTCTGGAAATTCTAATTGTTTTGAATATACTCCAGGCTTGCTAAACATGCAGTGAGTCTTCTTGAGCGGGTTATACATATGCCCATATAAGGGGAGTGATGGCACAATCCTTTATCATAAACCATAACCACAAATAATTTCTCTAAGAGTTCTGTATATCTTCTGTAGTTCTCATCTCTTCCATAAACTGCAAAAAATTCACCAATGTAAATGAATATCACTTCAATCCCATCAGCTTTAAGGTTGTCCCTGGGGCTACAATCTCCATTTTGCAATTGCTTTTGCTTCCTCTTGGAGAGTTTCTAACTCATGAACTACCTGTTTGCTCTCTTTAGATCTGGATTCCTTCTGCTCTTCTCATCTTCTTCACCTTTGGTCTGCTATTTATATTACCGTCTTTCAAGATTTTACTTACCTAGGTAATTTTCAGTGGTCCATTTGACCACAACTGACCTCCTCTTGACTTCAGCTCATGTGAGAATTTTCCTGAAGTAGGGTGGTCTTTGCTTGATGTTTGCATTGAATTGCTTTTGATTCCTTTGAAACTCCCTCATTTCCTTCTGAGATATCACTTCAATATAACATAGAACTGAAAACTGTTAATTTGGTTTAGGAGGAAAACAAATTTTTTAGTCTGTACATGTAAAGAATGTTTCATCCCATATAATAAACTGCAAGCCATAAACCCCCCCTGTGAATAATCTTGTGCTAAGTTTTTTAAACGGAGGTGGTTGGCCCAAAGTAAACATCTTTGTTTGTTATTTAAAGATACCCCCAGCTTCCTCCAAGTAGTTATTGGAAATATCTGTGGAAGTTTTTCACAAAATGGGCTTTTATTGTCGAAGTCCTGTTGTTGCTCCCTACTGTTTCCTCTTCATCTCTCTTCAAAACTGAAGCACAAATTTACTACTCAGACTGAGTTGCGTGTCCCTGGGTGTCTATAGCTCTTTCTTGAAGGTGATTGCAAACATCCTTTCCAAATGCCTGGGATGCAGGGATATTGAACACCATCAGCCCTTAGCAGGGACCCTAGGGCTTGCCTTTATCTCTGGGCAGAGGTCAGGAGAAGGGAGGCTGTCATCTGGCAGTAACGTGGGACAGGGAGCCAAACTGGCTTGCTCCCTCTTTTCATTGGTAAAACACAGGGGTTGTCCTCCCTTGTGCTTGAAGGGAATCTTGAAGGACAATCTGCTGGCCCTTTCCCTGTGTGACACAGGATGTGGAGGGAACTGCTTCTCTGGGTGCCTTCTCACTCCTTGCTCTTTTACTACTGCTATTTATTAGCCGTATCCCTTATACTGTGACCACACCTATGTAAATCCCTCAGGATTCTGGCCTTGATGTTTCACATCAACAGATTATTCAGGCTCATGTACTGTGTGTTGCAGGTGAAGGGTAGGCACATCCAAGTAGATGTTCTTGTTTGGGGGTATTGCCCCCCATTGCAGTTAGAGCTTTCCATTTTCATTTAAAAATCTCAGCAACCACTACCCTTGCAGGAGGCTACTGTTTTCCACTCCTGTTTGTTTTGTGTTTAGCAGACTTTTAAAAATAAATTCCCTGTGAAGTGTAAAAATGATCTGATTTTTTTTCCATTGACATTGATAATTAACTGGAGAGAAAAAAAACTTCTCATGGAAACATGGCTATCAAAAGTTAGGGAGGATGTTTTGCACTGATGTTTAAATGAGCCACTATAGCAACCAGAGGACTGTAAAAGTGTAAGGTTGAATGTAAGCAAAGTTAAATGAAGATGCACCAGAAGGTAGATTCTTGTGCTGGCAAAATGCCTGGAACTTTTGAGGGATATTGAGGAATAGCCTAGGGCCCCAAACCTTGTGGCTTTCAAGGTTTGCTTCTCTCTGTCTTGTACGGTTTGTTTGTCTTCAGTTTTTTAAGAAAGTCTTTCAAGTAAAGTTCCGAGTTGAGACCAGTACTTCTGGAAAGGTTAACTCAGCCATGAGATTTGTTTGTTCAGCTTGGGGTGGCTTGCCAGCATGGGTGCTTTGTTTTATTTTCTTTTTTTCTTTTTGGTGAAGCAATGTTGTATCTTTGTCTAGTCATCCTTAACTTGTCTATGAATGCGTTTTTCCTTTCTTCTGTGTTTCCCAGCCCAAAGCACTCTTTTAACTCCATGTGCTTGCAAAAGATCCAGGTGAGGTGTGAAATCTGGTAGAGCTGAGGATAGGACTTACATTTTTAGATCCCCTGAAGGTGCAGTAGCATGGATGCTTTTTTTTTTCCTTTTTCTTTTTCCTGGACTTGAATGTGATGTGGGAATGGAGGCAAGCTGACCTGTGTGCTGGGCTGTGTTAGGGGCATTACTGCTGTGTGCCCTGTTTAGTGATGCTGATGGAGAAACTGCAGCCAGAACCCTTGGTCTGGTGCTTGTCGCTCTGGCTGCTGTGGCTTGTGGAAGCTCAAAAGAAGTATCAAGAGCTTGGGTAACCTTTGCATAGGGAAGAATGTGCTGGAATGGTGTTTTCAGCAATTTAAGACTTGTATGTTTTGGGTTTTTTTTGTAGTAAGGCTCAGGTTTGCAGAGGGCATGTGGAGCAGTGCAGTGTGCATTAGCATGCTTTAGCTGCATGTGTGAAAATACCCTTTTGTACACAGGGTTGCTGCTTGTTTCCCACATTTATGGTGGGGGGGGGAAGGTGTGAAATTTGGAACATGTTCCAGGAAAAAAACAGTTGGCTCCTTTTACCTCAAGGCAACACAAGGCTGGCCCCTTGCCACGTTTTGGACACTTTGCTCTCATCTGCGGAGCGAGGCCAATGCTTCAAAAGAAGGAGGGCTGGAAGAAGGAGCAGCACAGAAGGCAGGGCAGGCAGCTGCACAACAAGGAGCCCACAGAGTTGGGCTTTAGGACCGTGACCTGGCAGGGGCTGCATGCCAAGCTGAGCCACAGAGCAAACACACAATGGCCAAGAATGCTCCTCGAAGCTTCTGCCCTGCTGTGCTGGGTGTGCAGGAGTTTTCAAAGAGGCAGGTTTGGGCATGCATGGAAGCCTCTTCCACCTTTTTATGATCCGTACAGCTTGCAGGGAAGCTGTCATTTTTTCCCAGGGTGTGTAGAACCAGTTTCGCTGGTCCAGCGTGCTGCAGAGCCAAGGTCTCCCATGAAAGGGGCTGTGATGTATCTGAGTGTTGGTGCTCCTGATTTGTGGGAAGGCTGTGAATGGGGAGCTCAGACGCTGCGTGCGCTGCCTTAGCCATCTGCAGAAACACCTATTTTTCTCCAAGGGCCATCACCATAGGGTGTTGCAGGGTTATCAGCATTGTTTCAGGGGGTGATCAGTGAGCTGTCAGCCAAGCATGTCTTCATTTTGAAAGATTTTTCATTTCATTGTTATTTTTCTTCTATTTACCTTGCCACATTTGGGATTTCTAATGTCCCTGCTTCTCCAGCAAATTTCTTGGGGTGCTATTGCCAGCTTTCTGGATTTTTATTGTATCCTGTGGCATAAAGAGTGTTTGGTTATTTTTTTAATTATTTTTTAAAATTTTTCTCCCCTGATGTGCAGGGTCTTAAGATCTTCTGAATTTAGGAATTTTGAATTGAATAGAATATGGTTCTAATTCCGTTCATGAATAGCTTAAATTTACCAGTGCAAAACAAAATTATAAATAAAGGAAATTTCACTCTCTGCTCTTGTTTTTCCTAAATATTTTCTTTAAATGAGCTACTTGTCATTACTGAAAGTAATTGGCATTGCAGGTGCTGTAGTAGCCACTGCAAGCAGTGCTTTTGAAATGGTTACACCAGAAACTAGTCGGGTCGTGTAATCACCTCCTCACTGTGATGCTGTGTGGGCAACAGTGGTGGCTTCTCTGGGCTCTGTTTCTGGAGACATTTCCTTTATGATGGTTCTGTGCATGCCAGTGTACAAAGAAAACCTGCACAAGTTTTTGCAGGATTCTGTCCTGCAATTTATGTCACCTTTAGAAATGAGCACGGAACTACTCAGGGCTTTGTGGTAACCTTGCCAAACCTTTGCTTGCAAATGATTTTCACTTAGCCAATCTTCCTCAAAAAGAAAAAGAAAAAAGGTTTTGAAAGCTCGGGACTTTGGTGTAGTCAGGTAGAGCCAGTCTAGGTCACAGGTTTAGTTTAGTAACTTTGCTGGCCACACAATTTATGGGAAACAGTTTCTTCACCACGCTACTATCCGTGTCCTCACCTCCTTCTGGTATTGCTAACATGCCAGGTTTGCCAAGAGGAATTAATGGATATAGACTCCAACCCCGAAACTGAAGGGGGTGGCAGGAACCACCTTAGCTTTGATTCATAAGCAGAGTGTTTTCAGTGCTGCACTCTGTCATCAGCACTTGTCCTGTTTTTTTTAAAAGTTATTGATTATTAAAAATACCTGAAGACTTTGTGATCAAGGTTTTTCTTAAGAAATGGAGTTGCTGGAAGCAGTCCAGATTCAAGATGAAAGCTGGAATTTTGTGTTCCACTTAAATTGACTATCTTTTGACTAGGAAATTTGAGCATGTCAAAATCCTTCATTCTAAAATTCTCAGTTCTAAAATTCTCATTAAATGGAGTAAATCTGTGTTGAAGACAGAAAAAATGTATTTTTCAGCCCTGCAGAGAAAAGCTGTTCTGTGAATATTTACGTATGTGTGAAAAGTGTGGAGCACCCTGCTCATGCGCATAGAATTACACAAATGCACATCTGCAGGTTTGCATCCTTTATCACAGAACCAAGAAATTAATAGTTCAGCCTGAGTGTTTCACAACTTTTGTGCAGCTCTGTAGATCCAACTGGAAAGTACTATAGGAACAGCTTGAGAGGCATATGTGGGTTTATTCCCTTTCGCTACCTCCGTTCTCATCAGACATATTTCTACCAGTCAATTGGACTTTGCATGGTAAGGATGTCATTAAAGTAGAGTAAAATCAATGAAAGAACCAAGCTTGCTTTTTTTTTCCCCCATACAAACACTGCACTGAAAATCTCTTAGTTTCTGCTTTAAAATGATGAAACAAATCTCACCTAGTACTGATGGGCTGTTTAAAACCATGGGAAGGCAGGAAACACAATTATTTTTCTATCGCTATTAATTTTCCCCAGAGAAGCATCTTTCTTCACAGTTTGCAGTCCACCCGAGGAGCCCCCAGGCTGTGCTCCTGGTTTTAGTTGGGAGTGCATGCATGGGCTGTGGGAGGAGATAATGGCGTGGTCTGAGTGTTGTGTTTGAGAATACCTCCAGTGGCACTACAATAAACCTTGCTGTGTGTTTTACCTAACAGATGGTTGTTTGAGTAGAGACCAGGGCTTCTGGGTCTCACCTGTCCACCTGGAGTGGTGCAGCTCTGTTGGGCTGTGGCAGGTTCAGCACTGGAATCTGATTGTACTGTATTGTCCTGTCCCTACCTGGTGGCCTCTGTGCTGTTGCCTCTGCCACAGGTGCTTCAACAGCTTGAATCCTCTGGGAGCGCTATCCTGGCGTCTCAGGCAGAAATCCGTATTGTGGATGAGGGACCTGTGTTAGGACCTTTGCAGCAAGACCTGCTTTTGCCCCTTCTCTCATTAATGTGGCTTGCATTCTGGCATAAATGGGGCCTTAAGCGTGGTGAAAGCTCTGTGTTAACAGCCAGACCCTTAGCTTGGTGTGGGTGCCCTGGAGAGCCACCTCTGGAAGGCAGGAGCAGTGTCTTGTGGGCTGAGAACTGTGCCAGTCTTGGGGCCTTCCAATGGAGACCAACGCTGCTGGGACGTGTCTGAGATGACAGCACACCCCCAGGTGAACAGGAATGCTGAAATCCCACGGTTGTCCTCCTCTTCTGCTAAACCTGTGTAACAGGGCTAAAAAAACCCCCAATTTTTCACATTTATTTTGTGCTTAAGAATAGGAGGCATCATAAATAAACCTTCAATTCAGTCTTGCATCTGTGCAAAACTGAAAAAATATCATCCAGTTAGGTGTTTTAAAACACATTAATATTTAATTCCTACTCGAAGGATAGGCCAGTAGGGGAAGCTGGAAAAAGTTTACCATATTCTTATTATTTTTGCCTGTGGGCAAAAGTCCAGCAAATCTTTCACGAGAGAGATAATTACGCCAGGACGGTGCGGAGATGTGTGTTGTAACACACGTGAATGCTGACCCGGCTGCTCCCAGCAGCTGGCAGGGCTGCTGTGATGCTCAGAATTACATTTCCTTCTGGGAGACTGAAAGAGAAAGGGCCGAGTGATTGGGTGGAGGCAGGAGGGGCTTGCTCAATTACAAACCCTCAGTTTTTACATTGTTGAGCATTAAGGGAAATAACTGATGCTGATGAGGGATTAGAGACCAGTTTGGAGTCTCTGAGCATCTTCTCTCCCCTTCCATGCCACGGCTTGCTATTGCAGAACACCTGATGGGAGGTGATGATATAATTTGCAGTTAGATGAGGGTGTGCATATTTATGCAGGCTGCAGGAGGTGGGAGAAGGCGTTCTTGTGCAGGAAATGTAGTTATTTGAAGAAACATCCTTCTTGACCACTTCAGTTGGCCTTTTCTTTGCAGTTATATTTTTAGCATTCACTAAGGGATTCCATATGGATGGAGATTTTTCTTCTTTTTTTTTTATTTTTCCTTTTGGTGGGAGAGAGAGGCCTTGGCAATGTTTGTGGTACTTTTGTGATCAAAGTTGGAAAGAGAGCAGTAATGTCAGGAAGCTTCTAGCTGAGCTGCTGGGTAATATAGCCTGGCTATGTGGAGAGGGGTGAAGGGGAAAAAGGCAGATGCAAAAAATGTCTTTTCCTCATCTTTAAGTGTGTACTTCTTGGTGGTTTTTTTGTTGTTTTTTTAAAAAGAATTTATTGTGGCTAAGCAATAGGCATGCCTACCTGTAACTCCAGAAACACATTTTGGGTTATTTAAATTAGAACAAAGGGGTATGTTTTATATGTAAAACTTGTGCATGTGTGTTTTTTTTGTGTGCGTGTGCCTTTTATTTCATTTAAAAGAAAGGCCTGTGAGGACTAGAAAAAGAGGAGGATACTGTCTCTTTATGAATACTAATAAGGAAATCAAGGGGGACAATGGCACTTCAAGTTTCATCTTTCCATTTCCTAGAGGCGCAAACTCTGCAAGTTGTCACCTTGGTGTATTCAGTGCCTCTTGAAGCACTAGACTCCTCCAGAGAGAATGTCAGCCCCAGCCCTGGGCAGTTTTGACAAACAGAGTATATATTGATACATGATAAAGTATGCTAGAAATCACCCCAGCGCTAAAGGCTACTATAGTTTTAATATCATCATTTGAATTAACAAGCATTCTGTGGAGAAATAATGAGCTTTCATTATTCAGAACATCATCCTTACCCCGGGAACTCAGAAACCATTAGCTCTTGAGAACTTAATGAAAAGATGATAAAGAATGTTTTAGATAAAAGTTTGAACGGGTGCACTTGGTAACTAAGGTAAAATATTAATGTTTCTCCCAATGATGAATTGCTGTTGCTAAACTCGTGCGTGCCGAGGAGACGGAGGGGTGTGTAGGTGTTCCTGTGGGCAGTGGCTGGGATGGAGGCTGTCACTGCCAGCACACCCTGTGCTGCTGCCTGCATCCTTCATCAAAAGGGATCAGAGAAGGGACAAAGTTGGGTTCTTGAATCTCCCCATGCTCTCCGGCAGATATTTTCCCACTGTGAGATTGAAGCTAAAAATCTTTTGCTGTTTCTTTCTCACTGGGTTTCCCTTTCTATTTTAATTTCATTTATTTATTTTTTTTTACTAACATGATGGGTGATGCAATATAGCCGTGAGAAAGTGGGAATGGGTGGAAAGAACAAAATGAACGAGTGCAAAAAAAATCCCTTTCTGAAGCTGCCGACCCCAGGCATGGTTTGGGCAGATCTGAGGCTCTCAGGCTGAGCTTGGTTGCCACTTGCTGAAATTCCATATGGGTGGCTTGCTACATGTCTGCAATAAAACCCCCGGTGCAATAAACAGAGAAAAAAAATATATAAAAGTTTAAATTTTATTGGGTGTAAAGCTCTTAAAGAACTGCTGTTCACAAAGAGTATAAAGATTGCTGAGTCTCAGTGTACGTACCCCTACTAAAACGTGTTAGTCCTGCTGTTTTCTTTCTTTAACTGTAGCAATTTGCTTTCTTGCTGTTCTATAATCCTTGCACTTACCAGCACGGAGGGCTCGCAACCTGTTTCCATCTATGGGCACCTGGGAGAGGCTGTCTAGCCTTCTGAGGCAGGTGGGGAGGTGCTTGGAGACCCTCAAAGTTGGTATTGCTGTGGAAGGATTCCTTCTTGCTAAACAGTGTGAGTAGGGGGAGGAGAGGGAAAACAAATGGGAATAAACTATCATATAAACAGTCTTAAGTCACGGTGTTTGCTGCTAACAGATGCATTTAGGTAAACGCTGTTACCTCAAGAGGTGTTATCTTCTGGGGATCCTTATCATAATTTTGTTTTAAATCTGAACAGCTGTTGTTTAACTACCACAGACCACAATTTATCTACAGCTTGAGGCCATAAAGGTACCTTTATTACACTCTTTCTTTTTTTTTTCTTCCATTTGATTTAATTTCAGTGTGTCTGACACCAAAATGCTATATACAATTTGCATATTACAATATGCACTATTGCAGATTCCATACACTGCTAAATGGGAAAATCGGAGCAGGATGGTAAATGGGGAAAGCTTGCAATGACAAATAAAAGAGGAAGATGAGCTCCCATGTTTCATTTACATGTAAAATATTCTGACAATAGTTGTTTCCCCGAGAACAAAGAGCTGGTTTTTCTAGGGTGACTGGTTTATGATGGCTGCAAGAAAAAAAAAAGGATGTTTTTTTTGGCACTGGAACAGAAGCATGCTTATCTGAATTGAGCCCTGGGGCTTGCCATATATTTGGAATAAAACTTAAGTCTTACTTAAGAAACCAACAAATACGGATGCACAAACCATGGCGTACTAAGACTGAAAATCACCTCTCTGGGCTAAGTCCTGAAAAGAACTTTAGCAAAAGGTAGTTTTGTTCTGAAACACCTTGTCATTTGCAGTTGATCTCTGAAGTTTACTAAGGGATGCAGGGAGGAGAGGTGTTGCAGGTGCTGTGTAGCGTGTGGTGTGCCTGGGAAATTGTGCTTCTTATTGGGGATCCTTCTAACCTTTACATCTCTGGGTTTGATGACCCAGGTGGTGCCTTCCAGCCCTAGGTTGCTGCTTTCAGTCCTGAAAATCTGTATACGTAGACCCGAGATTCAAACTGCCCTGCTGCAGAAAAGGTGAACAGCTCTCTCTGTACTTCCCTTTGCCTTGGGGAGGCAGGAGGCCTTTGCCTCTGGAGTTGTCAGCCCAGCAGCTTTCACCAGCACAAAAATTGTGGTAAGAAATACCCCCAAATGTAAAACTTCAAAAAAAAAATTTCAGTTTGAATAACCCTTAACACTTCACCCAAGCCTCTAGGGTTTTGCTTAATATTAGTTTTTCATCAGAATAAATAGTAGTAATAACACTTGAATTACATGTATAATGGCTTGATGACAGAAAGCACATCTTGCTGCCTTTACTCCCCTGTTTCCTCCATCCTAGATATGAATGTGAAAGCTGTATGTGCCTCTGAGAGTGGGCTGTTGTTGTTGAACTGTTTTCCTAAGTGTAGAATACATTAATCTGTTGGCACTTATCAAAAAAATAATTATACCATAACTCAGCTTCTAATTGACCTTTTGTACTCGGGCATCCATCAAGTAACATGAGACTTCAGCTTGACTGTTCAAGGACGGTGTGGAGAAAACCACCTGGTGGTGGTGGGGAATTGATCTGGGGTGTATGTGACCACTTAGTAACTATCCCTCAATGCCACTCGTGGATGCTGTTGGTGATCAAGCTATGCTATGATCCCAGAAGCCAAAAGTTTCTTTCTTTTTCTGAAATCTGTCCCAGCCAATTTAATCTCTGAGTAGAAATTTCCCCATCTTGTGTCCTTTAGGTATTGTGCAGGGCTTAGTGTCTTGCAAATGAACAGTAATGGGTTTTATTGAAGTACGGGCAGGTATGAACCAGTGGCTAATGTCTCTTGTATAATATTACTCCTGAAAGTACAACTCCACAAAGAATACTGTCTAGAATTACAGGGCAAGAGCAAGTCAACAGTTAATTGGCTGTGCTGTAATTACTTCTAGATGCATAATGTGCAATACTTAAAGGACCTGTAGAAGTGGCATACAAATTTCACAGTGGTCTCTGGGTACTTTATCGTGTGTGGAGGATTTTGGTAGTCTCTGTAGGTATTGGGATTAATGGTACTGTTATAATTTATTCCTACTCTGCTATTTTAAAACATTGTGTGTGGGGGTTTTTTGTCTTCCTCTTAAAAAGAGGCTTTTTTTTAAAAAAAAAAATTGTTTCAAAGACTAGAGTTAAAAATAGAACAGATGCTGTTTAAAGGCTGTCATTCTTTGCTAGGATGGAAGCAGTTCCACTTCCTTTTCCTTTTTTTGCTTGGAGTGGCTCATGCTTCTGGTGGCAGCCTCATGTAGTGTGCTGTGGTACCATAAGCCAGTGGGCTGCAGACCCGACAAAGGTCCAGGTGAACATAAACAGAGAGATGGATGTAGTCTCTGAATATCTGGTACCTGATTTCCCCCACCTTTAACCCTAGGATGCTCAAGTTATCATTTCACTGAGTGTATGGGTTTACTGTTTTGCTCATATTGGGCAAAAATCTGAAACACCCAAGAGCTGTGCATGTGAGGAATATGGATGAGACATCTAGAAACAAGGCCACCATCAATAAATTCTTGACCTGGCTGTGTCTCATGGTTTCAACAGTCCCCAGAGCTGTGGCTCTTTGGATGTTATCCAAGCCTCTGAAGTCAACCATAATCTTTCCCACTGCAGCTGTGAAAAGGCCCTGCGATTTGGTGGCACAGTGAGCACATTTCAGGGCTGCTGAAATCATGCTTGGGAAGGAGGCTTGGAGGGACTTGTGTGTATGTGAGGTTTGTATGTGCCTGGCTCACTCATCTTGAGTGACGTGGATACAGAAGTTATAGTGAAGCTTTATAATATGGACTTTGGAATCCCCAGAATGCCATTTGTATTTTACCTTATTAAATATGGAAATCATGTCAAAGGTAAATGTCAAGGGGCTATAAAATTACCCTTCTTATCTCCTGTACATTTATCAGTTGATAAATGGAAAGAAGCTGCTGCCAAAATAACTGTGAATGAATAATTTATAAATGACTGATGCATCGTGTATGTTGTTTCAGGCAGAAAACAGTAGGACATCAATAATCAAAAGAAGTTGGATTAATTTAGCAGTATTTTGCTGTTAATATTTTTATCTAAATGCTGCAGTCTGGACCTTTGTCATGAGAGCCTTCTGTTTGTCGTTAAGGACTGATCCACAGATCACTGAAATCAATAGGAGTCAGCTGTTTACTTCAGCAGGCTGTGAATCAAATTTATAATATGCATATATAGCTTTTTTCCCCTGCTTTTATAGTGTTCTGAATTTGAATTTCTTTAGCATTGTGCGCCTTAGCATGGAATTTGGTTCAGATGTTTCCTCCTTCCCCACTTCCCTGTGGGCTGAATGTCGCAGGCAAGAAATTTGGAGAACTTGGTGGAACAAGGATGGGGGAAAGGTGACTACCAAAAGAAATGCCTTTTTTCCCTCATTTTTCAGTTCCTTTGTTTTTGTTCACACAGGGAAAATGGATTTCTTACAAACTAGATTCCAACTTTTTTTTTCCCCCAGCATGTATTTTTCACATGCCTTCCCCCAAATAGATAACATTTGAAAGATTTTCAGCACTGGCCATTGTGAATAAGGTTAAACACTGAAGAGGTGAACTAGATTCTTTCTTCTTGCTCTCTTCCATGTGATTTAAATATGGCCCATTTTGCCCATCACATGACAGAGCTGCCAGAGATTGCCTCAAGCTAGTTTATGGCTTTAACTAAAGGTCATTTTAGGGGGGAAAAATATCCCATGGAGCAGGGGGAGGAGACAAATGTATTTAAAAAAAAAATACATTAAAATGGATTTTAAGCCTTCATTCTGAAGAATACAAATGAAAAAGAGAAGCTGCCATTATAGTGCAATGAGTCAGGGGGAAAAATAAAACCACCGCTACCAATGATAATAAACTCTCCCTCTGCACAGCACAATGCCTCATGACAGAAGGGTGTGCAAAGCAATTGCCTGGATTTCTGTCTACAGCTTTCTCTACCTGACCTAGATATCTGCCTAGCAGTTCACCACTGCAGAAAATGCCCTACTGCAAAACTCCTACCCCACTGGCTGCTAATAAGAGCAATTCTCACATCCGTAGCCCTACATCCATCCTCACCATGTAATTGGTCTGGCTCTCCCAGCTAGCTGCCACTCCTCCTGTAGGCCCACACTGGGAAGAGAAATCCCAGACCTCCTGAGGGCTGAGGGGCTCCAAAACTGTGCTATGTTATCAACAGCTACATGGTTAGCTAACTGCTGTGACTAAATGGAGATTGGGAAGCACTGCAGGCAAGGGATGAAAAGTGATGCCCTCCCATAGCACAATGTTGATATGCAGAATTGGCCAAAACAACAAAACTTCACAGACAGTGCAGCAGAAGGCATTGGCTCTCTTGTTTGGGCATTTTATTACCTGGAGCTAAATGTGCAGAGAAGGGAGATAATGAAGTACTTGACTAATTCAGTGTGATCCAGCTGGCTAAGCCAGAGGGGTTGTAGTGCAGGAAAAGCTACAGAACTCACTGCTAGCCATTTTCCCTTGATACCTGTGAAGCCAAAACAAAGAAGTGCAGAGATCAAAAAGCACAGCAATATCAATATCAGGAAAGGGGAGGGGGACAACAAAAAGGGAGGAGAAACCTCTAAGATTGCCCCCCCCTTCTGCTCTCTATCTAGTGATGGGGGGAGGGGAAGGTTATTTTCATTTGCCTTATGCTAACTTCTAATCTATTTGAGAAATTCATCAAATTTCCAAATGTTTAGTACTGTGTATGCCACAATTCTCAATGCCAGGTTAATTTTTTTTTTAATTTTATCTACCACTTGTGCTTAGGGGGAGGAAAAAAAAAGTTTTTTTTTAATGCAGGTTTGTGCATGGTAGTGTGTTCAAAAACTCCTATTGCCCCCCTTTTACACAGCCTGAAAGGCTAGATGAACTGTACAATTCTTATGCAGATGGAAATGAGAAAATGAAAAGTGAATATTCGTCTCCCCAGATCCTGGCCGTCGGTGTGGTTTTTTTGCTGCTGCGTGTGAGTTTTTTTACCCAGTTATTTAAGTACACAAGACACATTGCTCCCTCTGTCTCTTCCCCTTCCCTGACTGCTCATCACCATCTTCCTATGGAGTACAATGCAATTCCAGCTGCACCAACAAGCTGTTGCCCAATCTAGAGCATAGTGCTTGTAAAAAGCTGGTAGTAAGTAAAAGGCTTCATACCTGATGTAATGTAGATGCAATGCCTTGAAAGAAATGGAGAAATATCCACCTCCACCAAGGCTGAATTTAGCTCATGGTTCTCCCGTCATGGCTGCCAGGGAATGAATCACTGCTGACCAGTCAGTCTGCCAGCCGCTGTTCACGCAATTTTTATTTATTTATTTTAATTTGAAGACAGGCAGACACTATGCATCATTCAGAGATGAGCATCACAAACATGCTTTGCAGGGAAGGCAACCACAGCAGACTGCCAATGCTCTTCCAGTGCCAATTACAGTGATGGTTTAATTGTAAAAGCAGATTCATTAAAATTGGATCAGAGCCAAGGCATTTGTGATTTGGAAGCTTGGGCTGACTTTTGATAGTTATCATTGGGGCCAGCTGATGTGACATCACGCTGCAACTCTGACTCATATTTTTAATGGACCACATGCCTTTGCATGATCATTTTGCTGCTAGAGTTAGCTTGGCATTAGCTCAAGAGACAGAAACATGAGCAACCAAACTGGAAGATGTGTTGAGAGTTTGCAGTTGTCATGGAAATCAGGTGGCTGGTGCTTACCTTCCATCTGAAATGGAAGTCCACATTTGCTCCTTTCAACCTGGAAGCTAACAAAAAGGACTAGAGGTGGCTACTCTCTCAAATGTTGATTTGAAAATATGGGAAGCTCTTTTTAGGATACTGTGTAAATTTTTCAGAAATATTTTTCTCTCAGAAAACATTTTCAGCATTGGAAAAATACAGCTTTCCTGCACCTGGCCCAGTTTTTTTCCCATATGGTGGTGGTGTGGCCAAAAACAGTCTGGAGAAGACCTCACAAAGGGCATTTCAGGGCATTAACAGTAAGGGGCAAATATGAAGTGCTGGCTTGTGATTGGGCTCTGTTGTCATGGCACAAGCTGGGATTTCACTGTAGGCAATGCATGTGTTGGACTCCTTTGGAATGGGAGCAGCCTGTACTCTTCATAAGAGAATATGGAGGTTATAAGATGGTTTGTGTTGCCTGACTGAGCTGTTCCACATGATGCAGATTAGCTGATTCTCATAAATAACTCAGGAGTTCAGAAAGTCATTACAGCCTGACCTAGCCACCTTCTGTATCAATACATCTATCAATAATGGTGATGAAAATTATTAAGACAAAGCCTCTTAAGGCACTACTGGATTTAGTGATGTGGGGAGAACAGGAACGTACTTGTCCCTGGAGGAACAATAACCTGGAGCTATGCTGTGTTTAGGAAAAAAAACAAAAACAACAAACAAACGAAACCCAAACAATTTTGTACTCCTGCTGCTGAGGAACTGGGTATAATGCTGACTGAAGAATATATATGTGTGCATGTACATGCATTACAGTATCTTTCTCCTGGTGTTTTGTGCTGTATTGCTATAGCTGACAAACTATAACCTCCTGAAGATGATACATTTCAGAGTAGAGTCCTACCAGGACAGAGCTGTGACCAAACTATCTTCATGATCTCTCCTGCTCTTAGAATGCTTGGCTTTGCAGCCTTCACATTAGTATATCCAGAAATCTGGTTGGGAATTACTGCCATATTTTAAACCATAGCTCTGACACTGTCTTTAGTGAAGTGTTTGAATAGGAGGTGGTTAAGCAGCATCATGCAATCTGCTATTGAGGTGGTGTCTGGCTTGGAGGTCCCAGATACAAGTAAGAACCTATGTAGCTGCTAAACTTGTGGGAATGTTCAACAGAATAAGGTGTATGTGCTGTAAAGGTCAGCATGATACATGGAGTCATTCAGACAACTTAAGCCCCAAATTAAGTCATGCTTAAATCCTCCTCTGCAAACAGTAGAGGTGCATAGATTTCCTTAGGCACATTAAGCATCCTGTCTCTGCCTACTGGAATGATTTTATACTTAGGCAATGATAAAAGCTTGAGACCAGTTTTTATTCAGTTTTTTTTTTCTTTTCCCTTCCCCCCCACCCCACCTTTCAAATGTAGTTTTTAGCATAGGTTGTTGCAATACAAATCACAAAGTCAATACTGGTAAATGGTCTAGAGAGTAAGTCATATGAGGAGCAGCTGAGGGAGCTGGAGTTGTTTAGCCTGGAGAAAAGGAGGCTCAGGGAAGACCTTATCACTGTACAATTCCCTGAAAGGAGGCTGTAGCATGATGGGGAATCAGCCTCCTCTCAGGCAACAGAAGAGGACATAGGCTCAAGCTGTGCCAGGGGAGGTTCATGTTGGAGGTCAGGAAGAGATTTTTCACTGTAAGGGTGGTCAGGCATTGGAATGGGCTGGCCAGGAATAGTCATCGTCCTGGGAAGTGTTCAAGAAATGACTGGACATGGCACTTAATGTTGTGGTTTAGTTGACATAGTGGTGTTTGGTCACAGGTTGGATTCTGTGGTCTTGAAGGTCTTTTCCAACCTTAATGGTTATATGATTTTAATAAAGACTGAAAGTCTGACCATAGTGTCTAGAATTGCTTGGTAACCATTAAAGGGATAGAGGAAGGGAGAGATTGTGTTGCCAAACACCTCCTTTAACACAGATTTCTTTACTGTCCCTTGCAAATTGGAAGCACAGTGGGTCCTGGCCTATGCAGCTTTCTGGAAGGTCTGTTTCAGAGATGTGGCCTCCATCTCCCTCTAAACATTGTGCAACTGCTTCACTCTTGCAGGAAAATGCACTCAGCTGCTGCCAGAACAAAAATCTATTGAGCATGATGCCACGTTTGTTATAAGGAAACACGCCCGGCTCCTTTAGTCTTGCATGCTCTTCTGGGGGAGATATTTTTTTTTCCCCATCAGACAGTGTGAACCATAGCCAAATTCTTGCTTGGCTCCTGGGGAGGCAGTGGGGAGAGTGGAAGGGAACTGCTGGCCACAGTGGCCACGTGTGCCTGGGTCAGCCGAGGACTCGCAGGGGTCAGGCAGACATCAGTCGGATAAAATCTGTGTGTGCCCTGCCTTGTGCCTCTAAATGTTACACTCATGTTTAAATAACTCACAGGTCAGTTGTTTTTCTATTTTGAGCACACGGCAAACCAGGCTGAGGCAGCTTGTAAAGCGAGTGACTAATTTCCAGGTTTTTTTTTTTATTCATTTCCACTCTTCCTGCAGCTTCTCTCCCTGAAAGTGGTCATGGGGCAGCCTTGTCCTGGTGGCTGGAGATCAGCAAGCTGTGAAAACAGAAAATCGTAGTTTCTACCTGTGCAGGCCTGGTGGAAGCTGTGTCTCTACATGGGGGCTGTGTTTTGGAGTTCTGGGGCACGAGGAGATATTTTCCCCCAGTACCCAAAAGTTGGTGGGAGCCTCCTGCATCTTTTGGCCACGGAAGATTTCTGGAAGCTGGGCTAGTGCTGTGACTCCTGGTGAGGTGTCCAGCATGGCTTCTAGTGAGAAGAGGGGCAGATAAGAAGGAAGGGAGGGCAGTCAGCACGGCTGCATGTGGGATCCTCAGTGGCTTTGCTGCTTCTGCCATTGCTGCAGCTGCTGCCTGCAAAGATTTTTCCTACTTATGGTGGCAGAGTGCCTGAGGGGCAGTGGGACACCCCTGCTTTGGCAGAGGGCTCCAGTTGTAGCTGCAGCTGCAGCTCTGCAGCATGCTTGAAGAGGAGGAGGGTGAGTAGAGAAAGCATCAGGGCCAATTCCTGGGAGCGCACGCACCGGGTTAGACCTTTACTCCCTTCGCTGTAACCTCTGTCTTCCAGCCATGGCTGCCTGCTTGCATTAATTACTCCTCACTCCCTAGATGCATTCTTTTCAAGCCACCTTTAGGGTTCAGAGTGCAGGAACCAACTGACCAGGGTTGAAAGCAATTAACAAACAGGTTATTTTAAATTAACAGCTTCTTTTAACCAGCTGGCCAGAACTGCTTTGTTTTTCTACAGCAAAATTAGCAAGGCAATGCACCTCAGTGAAAAGATGGATTGGGATTTCTTTTATTGTGCTGCTTTTTTCCTTTTTCCTTTTTCTTTCTCTTTTAAACTTGTGCCAATTTAATACTGAGCGCTTCCAGCTTGGATTTAAAAGGAGTGTTGAAATATACTGACTGCCTAAATGGATTGTAAGTGGCATAGAATATTGAGAAAGAGCAGTCCTTTTACTTCTATTGGCTATCGTGCACTGCATCAGGATGGGTTTGCTTGTGAATGGCATATTGAGATGCCAGTGCTTTCTTGAGGCATTGAATATTTTTTTTCTCCTTGTCTTGCCTTCCCTCTTCACACAGATGCTTTATGTGGATGCTTACTGACTTTACTGTTTTGTGAGGCGCTGGATTTGCAGACAGGAATGGCTCAGCCCAGCCAGGAGCCATGAGGACAGTGCAAAGCTGATCCCAGGCTTTGATTCCTGCAGGAGCTTATTAGCTTAGCCTGGGTGCTCTAAAGACTTTTACTGCTTTCTGATCAGCAAAGAGCACGGAGTGATCAATCTGTTCTCAGTGCTTTTTAATAAGTTAGGCCTTTTAATACTGCTGGGAATCTTCTCTTTTCTGTGGGTTTTAATGTTAGGACGGCCTTACCTCCAAGGATGTTATGAGGAGGAGCTTGCACTAGCCATCTTGAGGCATTCATTTGGAATACACTGGCTTTGGTTGTCCACCTCAATAATGTGCCTTTTTATGCGGTTTCAAGCCTATAAAGCCCACTATGTTGGGTTGAATTTTAGCAATAGGGCGATGCAAGGTCATCCTGGCTGATTGATCTCAGCCTTGAGAAATGTTGCCCAACAGTTTAGCCCAGGCTTACTCCTTAATCTTTCTTCCCCAAATTTTACTAAAATTCTGTTTTGCAATGCTAAATAAGTTTTCTCACTCTTGGGTGCATCTGCTTTTCAGACTTTCTTGTGCTTTTCTTAGCTATTGTGTGAGCCAGAAACAATTCTCAGGGGGCAGCTGGTCACTAACACAGGACAGCAGTTCTGGAAATAATTGTCCCATCAATGTTAACACCCTTCCAAGTTAGGCTTGGTAATTCTCAAAGTAAGGCTTGACTGCTTTGGGTGCAAAAGTGAGCAGGTTTGCCTAGCCTAACCTCATCAATCAATTATTTTGTCTCAGCTTCTTGAATTGTGCTAACTTTTTTTATAAGAGAATGTCTGGTTTGCTTTTTTCCTTTTATTTTTTTTTCTTTTTGTCAGCTTTTCATCTTCCTTGGTTGGTTCTGCTAGCCCTCCAAGCTATTCTGTGGCTGTTTTGTATGAACTCCCTCCAAACTGCCATTAGTTTTTGTTTACGCAAAACACAGAATTGAGCATGTTTTTTCCATAGTAGACTGCACCCGATCAATATAGATAAAAACCATTACTTCCCTGTTACTTGCTGTCTCTGCATATGCAGCCTAAAATTGCGGTGACCTTTTTTGCTGTCAGACTGCATTGTGGACTCATGTTTAATTTACTATCTGCTACTGACCCTCAGTTTCTCCTACCCATTGCTGCTTTCTAGGTTTGTGTGGTCTGGAGGTTGTTTCTTTTTATTAGGGAAAAAACATAGTTGTATTGTGATTTTTTTCCAAGTTGAATTTCATCTTGCAAATTTTCTGCTTGCAGGTTCAGTCTCTCCACTGAGAGCTGTGTCTCTGTCCTTACTAGTTTTCTGGCCTCTTGTGGGTTTTGTGGTCTATGTAAATATAATTCAAAGGTGTTTCAGCCTTTTAATGTGATTCCATGTAGAAGAAATGAAAGATTTCACTGCCCTACATACAATACGCCTTGTTGCAAATTTTCTGCTTGCATCTGTTACGTATATACATCATTAGCATATTTAGAAAGTGCTGATAAATGGAAGCTGAGTGATAGGCAACTTCTGGAGAGGTGACTTGTTGGGTGTGTGATAGCTGAAAGCCTTTGAATGGGTGAGGTCACCTGTAGTAATGTAAAAGAGGAGGAGATGAGCAGGGCAGTGTACTGGAGGACAGAAATCCAGAGGTCTGGCATGGAACTACAAAGGCATGCTGAAAGACAAACTGGAACGCTTATGGAAAGACAGGGAAGTATGAAGCAGCTCACAGTGATGGAGAGGAATGTTTAGGTAAATGGAGGAGTCTTATCTGTTGTGTGTTTTTAATTCAATGCTCGCTGACACAGTGCCTGCCTCAAAGTGAAGACAAAGCAGTGTGGTTTTAACATGGGGCAGACACCCATCTTGATGTGCTTTCACTAATTTATTTGGCTTCTGTGTCATATAGACTTGACTTTGCTTTCCACAGTCTCTCTTCTGTAGGAAAGACAGGGGTACTGTGGGGTATGAAGTATCCCAATTTCTTTCCAGAAAATCCGTGGGGCAAAGGAAATGATTTTCATCACGTCTTCACTCAGAAAAGGATATATTATTCTATATGAGTAAACCAGCCATTGAATATATGGGTTCATTTGAACCCTGCATGCATACTGGGAAATTTCAGGAGCCTCCTTCTGAGTCAGTAATGGGAAGGGGAGAACATTCTCCAAATAACTGTGATCTGAAATAATTTAAGTTCTTGCAGCTCTATAATATGAAATGTGTATTCAAACACGGGTATCAAGACGAAAGAAACTACAACTTGGAAATTTTAATTCAGTGGTTTAGCAAATGATGAATATTTTCTGATTTCCTGGCAGTGCTCAGATTAAAAGTTGTTGACTGAGCTAGAAAAAGGATTGACCTCATACTGTTGATCTTGGGGAAGCTATGGTCACTGTGTGCTAGCTCAGGTTCTGGTCACAAAAGTGCAAATTACTCTAACTTTATGCTTGACATGTCAGTTTGGCTCTTCATCTGCCTGCTATTAAGGTCAGTGATACTAAACTGTAGGGTCTGTGGCCAGTGCAGTAGCTTCAGCAGTAACACTGGGTGTAAGGAATGTTTATGTGAAACATGCTCATGTTATCAATTAGTTAGGGTTTGCTTCTCTGGCTTTTCTTCATATTGTTACCAGTGTGCAAATTTGACAAGCAGTGCTGTAAACAAAAAAAACCAAAACACACCAGCAAAAACAAAACAAACAAGCAACAGAAAAGGCATTATTAAAAAACATAATGAGCGAGTTAGGAAAAGGAAGGCATTGTCATAAGTCTGGACTTTTAGTGTTCCCCAGAAATTCCTAATGATATGAAAAAAAGGACTGTGATCTTAAGTAAAACTGATTTTTGGGAGGTCGATAATCTGCTCAGTGTTTTCTGAATTGTCAAATCTTGCTATCCTACTTCACAGAATATAAAGGGCCCTGGACAGTGGCATGTGCTGAACATGCCATTTGCATGCCAAGAGTGTTAAGATCAAGGGCTGGCGAAACTACTCTGAGTTTTGTTTCTTTTCATCTCTGTTACGGAAAAAAAGGGGCTGACTTCATCCTGGGTGCCACTCTATCAATATTTTCTGCACCTGAAGATATCTGTCCCATCTTTTTAAGTTGCCACTCCTGAATAATTTAATGGAGATGTCTGTACCTGTAGACAAGGTGTACTAGGTGTCTGATGAGAGACACAACGTGCAATCAGGCAGAACTGAGACAGTGCTGTGACTCTGTGTGTCAACTGCTGGGCTATTGCCTGATCCAGTGCCTGGTTAGCATCTTTCTGCCTTCCCCAGCAAATTTTTGGATCAGATTTGCATAGAGGCTGGATAGTTGTGTGCAAGCTTTGAAAGAAGAAGGGAGTTAAACTGGGAGGTATTTTTTTTTTTCTGGAAGTAGGTTTCAAATGTTTTCTTCCAGTTTGTAAGATGCGTGTGTGTGACTGAAGGTTGGGGTGTCCCAACCCCGTTAATAGTGGGGACCCTAAGACCATAAATACCATTAATGTTTCTGCAAGGCAAGGTTCATATAACATAGCCTAATTTTGATCTCATTTATTCCTGATGTTAGACTGCTTACATTCTGAGGAGGTTGCTGATTTACTCTGGAGTAAGTAGTAGCAGAATTAATTCCAGCTGTCTGTGTGATACATTGGGATACACAATGGGATGTAATGCCCGAATGAGAGATTTTGGTTACTTGAAACTATACTTTGTACATGACTTATTATGGACATTGTCCCTCACAGCCTGTGACTGAGAAGGGTACAAGATCCATTTTCATGGAAAGTGTGTGACTTGTACCAAATTATTACAGATAGATTTATGGTACAGGCAAGAGACTGAAAGGAAACAGTATGTCAGAAATGAATTAGAAGTCAAGAAGGAAAAAGAAATGTAAAACACTTGGGCAGCCTGTATCTTTTTAATATTTTAAATAGAAAAATCGTATTTCACTTGCTCAGGGCCTTGGTCTAGGGAAGGTACTTAAACCAATTCTTAAATTTAACATGGGCACATAGGTACTTGAAGCACAACTTTTTCTCTAGTGCTTTCCTGGGATTGGTTTTAGGATTTAAGGGGAATGGTTCCAGAAGTATGCTTTCTTTTTATCATCTACAAACAGCAGTTGTTAAGGCATAATTCATATTTCTTTAATCTCTTGTATTATTTAAACCCTTGCAAAGTGCACAAGCTTTATTTCATGGGGTAATTACATGGCCTGTGCTACTGATGAGAACAGAGATGAGCCAGAATATCTTCTCAGATTAAGAGTAAAACCTTATTGCAGGTGTTTGTGAGAATTAGGCAGGCTGAGTTTTGTTGTTCTGGATAACTGTGGAAAATTGAATTTCAAGCTGATATTTTTAAGGTGGAGCACATCATCCTAGCAGCACATAAGGAGCTAAAAGAACTAGTTCTGCACAGTTGGAACCACTTGTGTATTTTATATATCTATTTTTTGTGACAACATAAACCAAAATGCAAACAAATTCTGAAGATCTATAGTGAAGAAGACTGCCAAGGGAGAATCGGCTCCTCTGCAGTAAATTTTACAGTGGTCCTTTTACTAATGGAAATCATATGCCTAAACCAAGACCAGGGAAAGGAATTTCATCTCATATGTTCTAGTTCATTTTATTTATGACCTCTCTTATAGATATTCAGGCCCTATTTCCTAATGTAATATGTTGCTTCAATTGCATACCAATGACATCTACTTGCCATATTTGTGACAAATTGCAGCAAATGGAATTCAAGAATTCATTCCCTGATTATTACACAGAACATTCATGAAGCAAACATTGTCAATATGAAGAGCATATATATGTTTGCACTATATGTTCTGGGAGTTATGGACGTGAGCAGATCTTTTTCTCTCCAAAGGCTCTCTTAAGCCATCTCAGATCAGTCCCACCGGGAAAGAGGTGTGGATGTTAGTTTAGAGCTACAATACTATGGACCTACTGGCCAGGATGCACCAGCTTACTGGTTTGACAGTGTTTGTCAGAGTGAATTATGACTGAATTTTAACAGAATGAAAACATCAATCTGAGTCTTTGCCTACTGCCCAGCTGTTGCCTTTTATGAAATGTGTAGGAATGCAATGATCCCTGGCACATCAGCTTCTCTTTTGGATTTGGTGAAACTGGGTCTGAGTTCGTGTATAGGCGGGGAAATGAGAAAAGATTTGGTAGACAGGCAAAGTGACTTCTTTCCCTTCTGAAAGAAAATGTACAGATTATTTTTTTCTTGTTTTTCCCCAAGCTGTGGTGTGCTAAGAAAGTCATGCTGATAGAAATGCTAAAAAGGTATCACTCCTGTTTATTCACTGTAAATGATTCTCTTGACTTAAGTCAGAACATAATGCGCTTGAAAGACTGCACCTCCCACGCTGTTCTGCTCTGAGTGGAAATAGGCTTGCAGGAGATGTTCTGCTTTCCCAGTTTCATTTTCTCTTCTAAGTGCAAGCCTTTGTTAAATCTAGGAACTGTTGTAGACTGTTTTTTATGAAGGATCATAAGAAGTTAGGGTTTGCAGAAGCCAATTAGTTCTGCTCCATCTCTCTGCCAGTGCAGAGTTGTAGTATACAAAGTAATTTCTCGTGCTCCGTCTAGCTAATTTTTAACATAGGCATGTAGTGTTTTCCCAGTTCAACAAAAGTCTTCCCCCCCCCCCCCCCCCGATATTCAGCCTAATGTGTTCTCTTTCTTGCTTTTATCCCATGACCCCTTGTTATACAGCCATGTACCATGCTCAGCAACTTGATTTACTTTTTGGTGTTCACAGCATGTAGGTGCATGTGGAAGGTTGTTGTATTTTGGCTGTATAGTGTTCCTTTTTAGAAAAAAACAGAAATATACACCACTGAACCCCTACTATGTGCTGTGCAATCGGTTACACTGCTTGGAGGAGCACTGGTGACAGACTTTGAAGGCTTAGCAAGTCACTTTGTTGCAATGAGCTGCTTTTCTTCATGTATTATATATACCATGTTGTCCTCACCCCTGTGCTCACAGTAGGAGCCAGCCTTTTTGTAGCCTCTCCTTATTTGAATTCTTTCTCTTTTAGCTACCCAACTCCATAATAAACTGTAACAAGGCGAAGATGTACACATAGTAAATCGCTTCTTTTGGCAGAGAAGGGAAGTTTGTGCTTTCTTTCATAATCCTTTTTTACATATTCCAAATTAATTCGTCTCCACAGCTTTTTTCCCCTTGTGTGTGTTTTTTTTTTTCTTTTTAAATGAAGCTATTGTCTGTCACCCTGGAGAACTGCTGTCCCAGCCACACTGTGCTGAAGATATCTGCTCAGCCTTGCATAAGCTGCCTGCTTTCACCAATGTCGCTGCCTCTGCTTGGCATTAAAAGGATATGGTCAGAACAAATTTGGGCAAAAGCCAGCCTCCACATTTAACACTGACTTTTACTGTGCTGTCAAATATCTGAAGAGGACAAGAAACACATGGAAAACTCTTTGGTCTGATTGTTTAACAGAAGATATCTATAAAAAGGAAACAAACTATACTCATAAAACTACCTTATCTTCCCTTGTGCTCACAAAATGCGTTGTCCTGAGTAACTTTACTAGGTATTAATACTGCTCCTTAGGAAAGAGCCTCCTCTTACAGTTCTACTGCCTTTACTGTGGTCTGGAAATGGATTAAGTGAGACTGGTTTAGTGTGTCTTAAATGAAGAAGGTGAGTCAGGTACCTCTAGTGTAAATCCAAGCCCTAGTCCTGCTCTTGTTCTTTACCTGTGTTATTATTTTAATGGTGAGAGTTACAAGATGTGTCTGATAAAGGGGCAACTGAGCCAGTGGACAACGAAGAATTGAGAAATGCATCCTCCTACCCACACACCTTGTTTAACTGAGTAAATCTTGCAAAAGCCCCTTTTCAGAAAGTGTTCAGCTGATTCACAGAAATATTTCAAACTGAGTACTGGGTGTCTTGGACATTTCTGAACTCCCTTTCTGAATCTTGGAGATGTTGAGTTTTTGCAAGTTTCTGCAAGAAATCTGCTTCTGGCTTGAATGCAGCATACTTCATTTTTATTACCCTCTGCTGTGAATCCCAAATTTAGCTTGTATCATTACAAACTAAAACAGTTTGTGACCAAACCACGTAGTGGTGTGCCTGCTTCATGCCACTGATATTCCTGGTTGTTTCAAGGTCAGCTGAGCCCAAGCTGTCAATCTGGCTGTGAAGGTTAATGTGTTGATGCCAGATAGGTGTGGAGAGGCTGCTACAGCTGTTATATATTCTATGTTTTCTCAGCACTTACCAGAGTAAGCCCTTCAAAAGGAAATAATTATCATGATTCCCATTTAATTGGTACAAAATTGAGACACAGTGGAAAGACATCATACTCTTAAAGTCAGTGGCCAGGCTAGGAATAGCTGTGGAATTCAAGTCCAGTATTAGGTGGCAAAAGAGCATGAAGGCTGACCTTTAAAGCTATGAGTGGGTCTAGTGGAGGGCAGCAAAGGTGATTAGATGGAACATCTCTCTTGCAAGGAAAGGATTGCTAATAGCCCTTGAATGATCAGCATGGCTTTGAAAGATATCCTAAAAGTCTGCTTCAACAGTGCAATTCAAAGATAAAATAAAACACTGTCAATTCTGGTCTTCATTTTCTGGTTACAGGTTTAGGTATTGCATCTGTTCTTGCTTCTAGGATTCCAAAGTTGTCATGTCTTGCTACCGAATAAGTAAATTAAGTCACTGAGTTGTTACCCCTTGCAAAATGTTGCGGATTTTAATCCAGACTTATTTGTCCTTTATAAGGACAAATATAAGAACTGAGAAGCATGAGATGTCTCAGTAGACAAAAGATCATCTGTCCCACTGCATGCAGCTCATCATTTACCTAAAACCCTTGTACTTGACTGAGAAAAATAGATTTAGTCACATTGCTTGATTTTTAAGATAACCAAGTTGCTGCTGTTCAGAGGTAGGATGTAAATTGCCGTTCTGTGAAGTTTTATCTAAAGCATCAGTGAATGTCACCTTTAGAAGTGACTACCATTTTTCCAGATGATCATATGCCATATAATGATGGATGGTCCAGACACCAGGGAACAGGCTTGCAATTTTTTTGGTGTGCCATCCAGAAGAGGGCCACAAGTGGCACTCTTGGCCATCTATCTAGGCTCCTGGTGTAGTTTTCACAGTCAAACTCAAAGGAAAGGTGATGAGGTCTCTCAAAATGAAGCAGGCATCTAAAAAATAGTGAGTTTCCTGCTGAGCTTGTGAGCAAGTTAAATCCTGACCCAGTGCTTGCATTGCACGCAACTTAAGCTGCTGGCCAGATAAGTGCCCTCAACTGACAGAGCAGTTAGGAATTTCACCAGGTCCTCAAAGCATTTCCCCCTGCTGATTAGCATTATTTCTGCCTTGTCCAGGTTGAGCAGCAGCCAGCTGGCCTTCTTCCAGAAACCAATTTCTGCCAGACATTGTTTGAGGTTGCCAGCAGCAGTGTCTGGTTCAGGAGGGAAGGAGATAGAGAGCTGGGTGTCATCAGTGCACTGATGGCAGTGCAGCGTGTACTGCTTTGTAGATGCCCTGCAGCGGCTGGTGAACCAGAGAGGTGGGTGGAAGTGAACCTGGTAGGAAAAATCTGAGGATGCGCAGTCGCCCAGCAAAAGATTTGAAAGAGCATGTCATCTCACATGGAGGTGCAGGGGAATGCCCGGAATTTCTTTCTATGGATTTTTTTTTTTTGTGCTCACTGATGTGTAAATCTCATAGTGAGCAAGTTGTTCTGGGCAATATTTTTACTCAGCCAGTGTAAATCCCTGTGGCCTGGGTTGTGAGTGACACTGGTGCTGCTGAAGCAGCAGAATGCAGAGGATGGTGACCTGCTTTTTGAAACACCCCCAGTTTTGGCAGCCTGTTTCAAGCACATTACAGCCATATGTCAGACATAGTCTGAGAGTGTGAAGGATGTTTAAGTAAGGTGATTTAGCGGTGCAAATGCATGGCTTGATACTACAAGTTCAACCTGTGATGTATACACTTTATCATATGGCACTGTGCATTTGTAATTCTCTCGCGGGGCTTTGAGATACTTGCATCATAAGGCATTGCTTGTGTGCTGTTTTAGCTGTTACCTCTCTCAAACTGTGCCTGGGAAGGGCTAAAGAGTTAATTCCAGACATTGGAAATGTTCCTGGGATGTCTTTTGACCTTCAGTAAGCTGCAACTGAGCAGGTGACCCTGAGGCACAGGACATCTCAGGAGCTGTCCTGAGGAGAAGGTAAAATGGGAGAAGCAGTGGTTGGAGCCAGGAGTAACACCTCTCCTTGAGGCATCATTTAAAATGAATACTTTGAACATAAGGCTGAGTCTTACGACTGGATTAGTATTGTGTAAAATCTGTGAATTCAGCGCAAGCTGCTCCTTTAATGCAGTGTCTTTAGGACATGAATTCATTATGATAATGATGTGTTTGGTAAGAAGAAATTTGGAGAGGTTTTTCTCCAGAGTGAGCTGCTAAGGAGAAATGGCATTGTGAGTTTAGTAATCCTTTAAGTTGAGCACCCATAACATATAACTTCCATGTATTTAGAGTTATTACATACCAACAAAACGGCTGCTAAGGGTCGCACCTGCTTGCTTTACCTGTAGGAGAAGTCCACTGATGTTGGACAGCTGACTGTGCTTCTTATTGGAGTAAAATACTGCCAAAGGAACAAACAGAATTTTCAGGAAATGGTATGGAATAAAACACCGAAAAGTTTTCACATAACTGCACTGTAAAAAAACCCCACCCCAAATAACAAAACAAACAAAAAAAAACCCAAACAAAAAACCCACTTAAAAATAAGGTATGTGCAGAACTTAAATGTTGTTTGTTAGTGAGACACAAGCTGCCAGGACACCATCAGTGATAGCTTGTGGACAGCAGGTTTTTCAAATAATGCTTTGGAAAGGTGGTACCTTTAAATGTGTGTGTGTTTGTATTTCAGGCACTACAGGGAAGTGTTATGATTTCAGAGGCTTAGGCTGACTTGTAGATACTCTGAGTTGCCATCTGACTCTCTCCTTAGAGGGCTTTATGCCTTCTCAGTTTTCTGTGGCATAGCTTGTGTTTTAGAAAAAAAATCAAACAGCAAATCGTATCAATTGAGCCATTTTATTTTAAACTGGCTGGGGGATTTATCAAAACTACTAGATGTTTCTAATTATCTGGATTTAGTAATATGCAAGTTACTAATGCAGGTTTTCAAAATAATTTTCAAAAAGCGTGGTTGTGGTTTACCACACTGTCAAACAAATGAAAGTTTTCCTCAAGGTTTTCCTTAAACAAACAAACCCTGGAAATCAATTCTATACCTGAGACCGTAGAGGAAATTCCCATATTATGTAAAAGGTTGGAGTTTGTTTGTAATCTTTTACTGTCTCATTGAGACTTCCAGAGGTATTTTTCTCCTTTTAAATATTGGGCTGCAAGCATTTTAGATTAAGTAGTAAAACTTGGGTAAATCTCTAACTTCTGGAATGAGTGTTTACATTTTGTCTAATGGATAAAAAGATTCTGTACTAATCTACCGTCTGGAGAAGGTGTAGGTGTATTGCCCGTGTTCACTTGTGCTTTAAATAGCAATATGAAGAAGATGGTTATATAGGTTTTGAAGTGCCATTGCACACTGAATGCTGCATCAAAACACCTATGGCAGCATTTTAAAAAACATTCCAACTGGAGCCTTGTCAGCTATTGGTTGCCAAAAAAATCCACCCCCCACCGTGTTTTTTCTTTTCCTGCTTTAGAAAACAAATCAACTGCTTGTCTTATGCTGTGTGTCTCAGCACGTCCATGTCCCTGGCCAAATCCAGAGACGCTGCATTCACCCAGCCTTCACTGAGAGTAACCAAGTCCTCCGCATCACTTCAGATCAGGTCCTCTTGAGATTTATTGCATTATAATAGAGAATATCTCATTATTATTTAAAGCAGTAGGCCGACTGAATAACGCACTTGGGCAAATACAGAGTCCTTACTGGGTAATAGAGCATCTGCAATGAGGTTATGATTTTCTCCTGCATTTGTACTGTTGGATTTTACAGCAGTTTAATTTCTCTTTTACTCTGTGAGTTAATTACCAGTGGTTTACTGTAAGTGCTCAGTCTTTGACAGTTAAGTTGTGTGGCTGCATGAGGTCTGATCAGACAAATTGCACAGCGTTTCTCTTGATGGGAGTGTTTCTGTTATTAACCAGCTAGATGGCTGATGGGATCATCAGGGCTTGGGGGGGTCTTGGGGAGAGGAATGGAGATACAGCCTTATGCTCATTTGGGGTAATTGCAGAAGTTGCTTATCTGCCAGGATTTGGGGCTATTTTGAGCCTAATTTACTGCCTAGCTGGCAGATTTTATCCATTTCCTTATATTATTCTTTTCTTGTTTCTTTTGTCAGTTGGAAATTGCAAGAGCTTTTTTTTCTTATAAATGATGTGTCAAGTTTGAAAGGTGAGCATGTCTTTTTGTGCTTTGTTTATTGCTACTTAATAGGAAAAAAAAGTCTACTGTTGAGAAAATTGTCCTTTAAAGTCAGGGACATCTTCTATTGAAGAAGTTGCCGGGGAGCTGATGTGACCAGGTTGCATGTATATCCTGTAAAAATCCAGCTCGAGAGAATTTCCACTTTCCTTCCTGGGCCCCGTGGGCTTTTCCCTAGAAACCATAATCCCTATCAAAAAGAGGTTTCTGTGAGACTTCCTGAGTAGATGCAGGCTCAAAAATAGGACTTTTATCAAGCTTTATAATAGAGCCTCATTTTAGCTGTGAAAGGATCTAAGCACCTCCTTCATAGATGTCTATCTGGTGAAAATGATCATATCTACATATGAAACATACTACATTTAAAAATATTGACTCATAGCATTAATTCAAGGTGATAGTCTTTTGCTGTTGAGTGTTTTACCATTAATAATTAGTCAGTAATTTGCTCTGGTATATTTCAGTGTAATTTACACAGTGATTCATCAGCCATTTATAAAAAGCCGTGGTTTTCTATGCCAGCCTGGAAGTGTTTTCCCCATGGTGAGACTGACCTAGGAGTTGTGAGGAGTCTTGTGTTTTCCTAGTAGTATGCATCACCACTCGTATGGACGGGCAAACAAGGCTGATCAAAATGAAGAAATAGGATAAATAACCTTGATGTTCATGAAAAGCTAGGGAAAATTCATGCTCCCAGCCTTGCAGGATAGTTCTTCCTGTTCTAGTTCTCTCCCTGAGCTGGGAGGGATCCACAATACCAGGGAAGAACATCAGGACTGTTACTTGACCTCAGCTGACCTGGCAGAAGTCAGAGGAACTCCTGCTTCCATGTTTCTGCTGGGGAGAGCAGTCCTTGTTTCTCTTTGGAAAATACGCTTGTTGTTGTACCTTAATTTTGAAGATGGTCCCCAGATGCAGGTGCTTGAGGGTCATCAAGAAGAATCAAGAGGTTGTGTTGCAATGAGCTGCACCACCAGCACGTTAGCAAAACCAAAGTGTTAATACTTAGCATATAACAAAGCATTATCTGCTGGCATCTGATGTATTATTAGATTGTATAATATGATGATGGTCCTGACCAAGTCTAGCATGAGAAACAAAACTGGTACATTATGCAATGGGAAGGAGTGTTGCTGGTTGGCATTTTTAACTCTTCAGGGCAAGAGCTACTTTTATCTTTGCCAGAGACTCATGGCTCCACCATAATTTAGATAATCATAAAGACTGTGAAGACTGTGGCTTGCCATTTAGGGAGGTGATTCATTTAGGTTTATTTATCTGAGAGTTTTGTCCTGTATTATCTTTTTCTGTCTGTGTTTAAGAAAGCGTTATGGGCTCTTGTTCAGAATGATAGAATGGTTGGGATCACCCAGTCCAACCCTGCTGCCAAGGCAGGGTCATGCAGAGCAGTTTGCACAGAATTGCACCCTCATGAACTTTGAGCATTTCCAGCGAAGGAGACTCCACAGCCTCTCTGAGCAGCGTGTTCCAGAGCTCTATTATCCTCAAATTTTTCCTCATATTTGATGAAACTTCCCAGGTTTCAGTTTGCACCTGTTGTCCCCCTGTCCTGTCACTGCTTACCACTGAAGAGTGTCTGACCCCATCCACTTAACTTGTGCCCTTAAGATATCTGTGTGTTTTCTTCGTGCTTCTTGTGAGTGTACGTGGTACCAAACCCACTTCTTGTAATAGTTCTTTCCTACATCCACTTGAATCCAAAGCTGGACTTGTTTCTTAACTAAGTAGCTAATATAAGAACTATACTTTATTTCTTGCTTGATCATGTGCAGAGAAGAGAATCTGTAAGCTGTGCTGACATCATATATGTAAATAAGACTATTACCAGTACCAAGATTGAGAATTTATAGTTTTCTTATTTAGAAGAAAAACATTGTTCAGGCAGATTCTACCTGACTCCTGCAGATAGCAAATGTGAATCTGGAAGGCTCCTGGGTTGCGAGTCACAAAAGACAAGGTTTCTTTTTGACAGAAAGAAATATTTTAACAAAGCTGCAGCCCCTCGGTTCTTACCCGTATCTGGGCTGTATGGGGTGCCTGTTTGCATATGGACTGTGGCTATGGACATGAAATTCGCATCCTTTTTTATGTCAGTCCCACCATAAACCCATAAAGGAAACAAAAGCAAACATGTTGTGCATTTTCCAACTTGTGTCTAGCATCCCAAGCTTTCATCTCTCCTGTTTTCTTGTGAAGGCAGTTCCTTTCTTTCAGGTTGCTCACTTTCTAACAACATTTATGTTGCAAATCAATATTATTGATAGCTCTCTCCTAAGCTTGGCTGCATTAAAAAAGTAAGCTTCTGTAGAAAACTTTGGGTTTGTCCTTCACACAGATTCCAATATCTGGCTGTAGAAGTTCTCTGGTCATGGAGTGAACTGTTTGGATAGGTAGGAGACAGTCCTATTGTGTCACTGAGAGCCATAATATACTTAATATACTGCTTATTGGTAACTGTTACTCAAAAAAAAAGCGCCCCTTAGTTAATGGAAATGAAGAAAAGGGATGCTGAAGTGATGCTGTGGTCATTGTGAACTCCTGGCAGGAGATACCTTTGGTGTATCCCTGTAGCCTCATGTTATCCCAGCTGGGGACAGGGCAGGGGTTGTCCCTCAGCTGTTACCAGATTTCACACTCAGAACTTCCAGCTTGGGTAACCAGTGTCCCTAAGGAGTACAGGAACTCAAGAATAATTGTTTTCATAACCTGCTGAAAGTAAGATAGAGGGTAGAGAAAGCGGCATACGGAAAAATTAAGGTCCATCTTAAGGAAAGAAAGTGACCTGTTCATAGTGCAGAGGTTGCATTACATACCTGTATGCATAGTCTGTAAAGCATTGCTTTGTCTTTTGTAATTCCCTGAAGCAGCATTCAAAATGGAAAAAGAGGACAAGAGGCTTTAAACTGATAGAGAGTAGGTTTAGATTAGATATTGGAAAGAAATTCTTCCTTATGAGGGCAGTGAGACACTGGAACAGGTGGCCCAGAGAAGCTGTGGATGCCCCACCTCTGGAAGTGTTTAAGGCCAGGTTGGAAGGGGCTTAGAGCAACCTGGTCTAGTGGAAGGTGTCATTGCCCGTAGCAGGGAGGTTGGAATCAGATGATCTTTGTGGTCTCTTCCAACCCAACCTATTCTATGATTCTGTGAACTGTGTATGAAAATGCTGCAGGTAATGGCCCGGGGCAGGGGGGGGGAATGAAGAGATGCTGATGGTGAGATTTAGTAGAAATGGCCTAGCACAAGTATCAGGCTGTCAGATAAGTGTCACAGGCAGTACCTGTGCATCCTATAATAAGAAATACTTGTCTGGAATGAACCACAGTGTTATGTCACTGGTGTGTAATGCTGGTGTTGCAGAGCCTACCCAAAGCGTGCCCTGCTGAAAGAGATCTGGATGTTGGAGAGTGCAGTCTTTGTCACCTATAAATTGCTTAGCTTGTTACTGAGGGGAAGAAACAGGGTTGCAGAGGAAAAGAGAAAAGCCTGTTGCCTTTCCTTCTATTAAGTAGTGTTGCTTGTTTAATGGATGGGTAACAGGAAAGAGTGTAAGGGGACGCCATTGTTAATGTGAACTCCTGCAGTTTTTATTATACTTGCACCCGCTATAGTTAGGGTTGAGCAGCTGTTTCCATTATGAACTCCTATTTCAGGGGTTTATAACTTGGCTGTAAAAATTTGCTCCAGGCTAAACTGTAACTTACTGGGTCTTAGCCTGGGAGAATTTTCTTAAACAAGACTTCAAAAGAGGAACTCCATCTAGTCATTGTACTGGGAGCTCGCACAGAAGCCAAATTTCACTGAAAAGCCTTGAGTTCTGTTTGTAAAACTATGAGTTGATTACATTTCCCTCTGTCATAGTTTTTTTTTATAAAAGCAGTTTGAACTGCTTTTCTTATGTCTGAAGAATGTAAGCGACCAAGAGATAAACACCACAGTGACTCAGCTGATGTCCATCCAATCTGGTAGTTGTTTGGTTATGAAAGTTTTGTTTTGAAAAGACAGCACTGTTATTGCCATAGGAGGAAAGAGTGCTGGATTTGCTTTTTCCATAGGATCTATGAAGGTTCAGTGCCAGTGTGTATTGAACTGTGCCTACATAATACTAACACTGAATTCACACTTTATAGCACACCGTTTCTGCAGAGGTGTCTTATAATATGTGCTTAGCCATATGTGTGTTTAAGTCCCCTAGGCATACTGTTTCTTTCAGAAAGATCTTAGAATACCATCACTGGTCTGCCAAAATTGTGTTCAATGGCCTTTTAACTACCTTTGAATAGTCTTGCTGAGCAATTTTTTAAAAGGTAGTCACACTTTATAAAGGCACGTTTTATCTATAAAAAGAATTCTCTTGGCCCTTTCAGTTTATTTCTGTGTCAGTAAATACATGTTGGAAAATGTCACATTTTACTAAAAAACTCAGCAAAAGTTGAAGTAAGGTTATGAAAAACGATCTTAATACAGTCAGTCTTTTGACTTTCTAAATTACAGTTCTAAGACATCAAATGTGAAAATTCTGCTCACAGGTTTGGGTGCCATCATCATCTGTTGTCAGATTTAAAGGCTATTTAGCTACATGAATCTGCAAAACATCTTCCCTCAGTTTCCAGTAGCAGGGGCAGTTGTTTAGGCAGATGACCCAATATATCTAAAGACATGACTATTTGCTCTACTGGCTTCATCCTTAGGTGAAGGTGACCTAAGAAACCTTGTGGTCACCTCTGGGGCTCAGCATAAGGGAGTATGGCCAATGCTGTCTGGGGAGATAGGACTGGACTGAAGTTAGGTTTGGGACTTCATAACAGCAGTATACTAAGGTTTGCTCTTGTAGCACTTTTGGATCTAAAAACCTTAATTTTAAGTACAATGGATTGCTCTTCAAGTTTTAGATGTTATTCTGAATTAAAATTGCCCAAGTAGGTAAGGATGAAAATAGTTAGGAAAGGACACAAGAATACAGGTTTCAGTTTGAGTATCTTTCATAAGAATATCTCTGCACTACTCACAGCCATCTATTCTGTTCTTCAGAGGTGCCTTTGTCACAAAGACTGAAATTGCTGAGTCCTTTGTGAAGATGTTCCACAGCTCTCTTGTCCTCTTAGCTATTCAGTGAGGAGGGGAATAGTATTTGCAGATATTGGTATTTTACAATGTCTTGGTGTTTCCCTGTGCTGCTCCTGGTGTGGCAATGAATACCACTGCTGAGTTTTCTCTGTCACTGGCTAAGGTTCTGTAACTGCTTCATGTTTGAGACTGTGCATGAGGGATGTTAATTCATGGTATCATTGTCATTTAAAAGTGTGCAGAAAGAAAATAGTTAAGAATGTAAAATTGTTTATAACCTGATTAGACATCAGCACAGAAACATTGTCCAAACTAAATCTGTCAAAGCAAAGAATTTCTTTATCCCAAAGGACAAAGGTGTAGGAAAAGTACAGTGGATAACTCTGCTTACATGAAAAATGATGCTATCTCTTCATTCTTTTACTCAGAATCCACTTAGAAGGATGCAATCTGAAAATCTAGAGCCTGTTGATGAAGATAAGATGTTATCTTCCTCTCTGGCACTGGGGACACCGTAGTGTGAGTCTGACTGCTCTCTCACAGCAACAGTAGCTGCACAGGGTAAAGAGTTTCACACAGGCAGAGCCATATAATCTTTCTAGGTCTAAACAAACAGTTTATTCTCTTGGAAATGAATAAGTGAGCAGACCAACACAGGGGTCTGCTATTGAGAACTCCTGTTGTGGTGCTACTCCATTTATCAGCAGCTGCAGTTCCTCTGTTTAAACCTGTAGCTCAGGTATAACAAATTGCAGCACTGCAATGAGTGTTGAAAATGGCATTTTCTCTAGTTTAAAAACACAAAAAAAACCCCCATTTTTCTTCAGAGGTAACAGAATAACAGAAAGTAGGCAGCTTCTCAATTACAGTGTAGTGGTATGTATAATAATGATAGAATGCACATCAGAACCCCTTAAAGAACTTTTCTCTCTCAAAATCATCTCTTTTTTAAAGAGATAACTATACTTAAATGTAGGCTAAAAATTAAGGGTCACCAATGAAGGAGTTGTGCCCTGACCCATCCCTGTCTCTCGAACTATATGATTAAACTTTGATGACAGTGGCTGCAGTCACATGGTGAGTACCAATCTGCATTGTGATACAAAGGGGTTTCAAGATGTACATGAGTATATCCTATCCCATGGCCCATAGTCTTGCTGACAGTAAGTCATGGCTGATGCATCACCCTGCCAGACAAGGAGAGGAAAAAAAGTTTGTCAGTGTTTTCAGTTCTTATAGAAGTCATGGGACCTTATTTTAAAGGAATGAACAAACAAGCAGAGGTAACAGGTAAGGACAGACAAGAAGGGCTGGTACAGTTTTCAGCCATCTCGGGGATTTTGAGTGCTCCCAGAGTAGCAGGTCAGGAAAGCCAGACTTTCCTGAGTATGTAAATAAGCTGAGTTCCCACAGATACACAAAACAGCTGCTACACTAGGAGCATTTGACACTGCCTCACTTTCCTCTGGACACAGGCTCCCTAAGGATGTATTTTTCTGAGGATGCCCCTCAGCGGTGCTTTCTGTGAGATGTTCCACAGTGCTTTGCCCCAGGCTTTGTTTCTGCTCCTCTGCTCTTCCTTCCTATCCCTCAGTCATCTTCATCCCCTCTTCCAGCCAGAGCACCACCTCCATTGTATGTCTTCGCATGGAGTTCATCTGTTGACCAAAGCAATCCCCTGTCTTATCTCCATCTTCTCACTTTTTCTCAGGTCCCTGGCACTTGCACCCAGAATTCTGCTTCCCACACTCTCCCATTTTTACTGGCTCTTCGATGCCCTTTCCTCTCCTTTGTTAGATTTTTCTACCTCCATTGTGCCTCTCCTGTGCTCCACCACAGCTTCCCCTGTCCCTCCCACAGTGCCTGTCTTTCAATTGTTCTCGACAAGGAGGCAGTGAGCTTTTATCTGCTCTCTCACTAGAAAAGCACTGTTCTTTGTAAGGTCAAAAGTCTGATGGATTTCTTACTCAATTAGCTAAATCTGTGTTACCCACTCTGGCTAATTCCAGGATCAAATACATCTTATAAAAGAAATCAAGCCAACACACAGGGAAAATTATAGTGTTTTAACTCTAAAGGTAGTATTTCATGTTTAGATGATCATTTTTACTGCTCAGGTAGGGTACTGTAGAAGTGAACTCAACCCAGTTAATGACCATAAATAATAATGACGGCATTATTCTTTTGTCTTGTCCTTTGCACACACTAATCTGCTCTGACAGCCAGCTTTGCTCTTTTATTAACTCTCCGTCAGCTGTAATCAGTGATGGTGAAGTCAGGCAGCAAAATTTACATGTGCCAAGTCTCACCATTTTTTTTTTTCCTCTCTGAACTATTTCAGTCTTCAGTTGTGTGCATCTTTGGGATGGCAGTGAGGAGAAAACGTGGGTGAGAGGGGGCGCAAATGTGCTTTTTGACATGTTGGCTTCTCACACTGAATAGAATTGCAGAACAATGCTGTCTTTGGTTACTCTTTCCCACCTTCCTGTCTCCTGCCTATTTTTAAGAATAAATATTCTTAGGAATTGAAAGTATAAGACACATCCTTGATTATTTTTTTTAATTATTTTTAAAAAGTCAGAAGGCAGTGTTTGTTTGGAGAGAGGAGGAAGAGCTTAATGGATCATTTTCTAGCTCTTGTGACAATGCTTAAACCCATTTTGATGTATGATTTATGCCAGTAACTAATAGATTACCCGGAAGTTGATGATTAAAGTAGAAGTTTCTTTGGAGAAGGGTGAAATAACTGAGGTCGAGACCTCCTAGTGACCTCGAATGTAACTATTACCCTTCTAGGTTAGTTGCAATTGGAGATCAAAGTGTTGTTACAGGAAACATATTTGGTCCTGAGGTTGTCAGTTGGGGGCTGTTGTTTGACAACAAGGTAGATGTGGTGGTTGGAAGGGAAATAAGTGTTTCCTTGCCATTTCTCCTTTGCGTGATAAAACACTCAAAATGCTTTTCAGAGTGTGGTGCTTAAATTATTTTTCATAATGAATTCTGCATCTCGCCTCAAGTAGAGTAAAATATCACTTCATAAACAAATAGGGAAATGATCCAGGCTGGTGGATGCAACTTAAGATGTGGTAGCAAACTTCTTTTTCTTGCTTGTTTACTTAAGCTGAGAAACTTTGCTTTATCTCTAGGGATCCTGTTTTGATTTGTGGGGGTATATGCTGCACAGAGGGAGAGGGACAAGAGCTTCAGTACTTGTTATGGAGCACAGAATTTTGGAGTTGGTCTTAGAGGGGTATACATATTTATCATGTGTTAATACACCAGTGTTTTGCTCAGATGCGAAGGTGAGAAACTAGAAAAGCTTATTTCTGACTGGCCATTCATGCTGAGTGACTGATACCTTCTAGGCATTTTTCCACCTAGCTTTCATAAGCCTTAAGGTAAGAATGATAAACACTCCTTGTTACTCCAGTGTGCTTTATTTGCAGCTCGTGCTCAGTTTTTTAATGAAGAGACCTTTGATCTGAGTGTCTGTCACTTAAACCATTGAAAATCATAGAGAACATCACTTGCATTAATAGAACTGCTTTGCATCTCTCATGAGTGAGCAGAAAAGCTGACCTCCTCTTTCCTGCTATGAAAATGCAGCTGTGCTTTCAAGTGTTGGGCAAGTTTCACATCGTCTTTCATAGCTTGGCTTTTCATAAAAGCCTCTCTTTTCCTGGTGGTGCTGCTGTTGCCCCATCCTGAAGTGTTTCTTGCATGGGGGTGAGGGGCTGCAAGTCAAGAAGAGCTTGTGTTGGCAGTGCACAACTAGGTCTCACTCCAGCTTGGCCCCTCTTGTATTGGCTCTGTGGAGGCAAAGGAAAAGCTGTGATGCCCAAGCCACAAAGCTGAACTATGCTGTAGTCTTTTTTCTTTTTTTTTTAATGGAATAACTTCCCCGAGTAACCCTTTTAATCACCCTTTTAATTGCAGCACAAGCGTGCTACCTTGGTTTTCCTGAGATGCTGCTGAACAGTGTTGCTGTATGTTTGGGTGATGCGAACGTGAGCTCTTTTTACCACTCTCAGTAGAAGTGGGTGTCTGACTTAAAGCCTCCTGTGTGTGGACACAGGGTCTTTGTCTCCAAGCAGAGCCTACATCCTTTGGAGTAATTTCTTAGGTCAGGGCTTGAGTTTATGCAGGGCTCTAACACAATCTTGGCTAAAGAGCATGCTGTAAACATCCCATCCTAGTAGTGAGAACATGGGTGGTGTTTCAGGAGCACGTTGAAAGATCTGCCTTACAATGGGTTTGTTGTTTTTTTTCTTGTGATGTGTTTTACTGAGCTGATCGAGCTGTAAGACAACTTTTAAATACACCAGGGCTAAAGCTTGCTCTGCAAGAATGGGTGCGTGTAGTAACGCTGGAGTTATCAGATGGGGGCTGTCGTACTGGAGGGACTATTGCTGAGCTCTACTGCAAATATGCCTTGACAGCAGGTACCACAAAAATAGAAATGAAAACTCATGCTAATGGCTTGGTGGTGCCTTGCCGTGGTGTCGTGTTTGTGTATTGCTCCTCTTGGTTTTGATTGAAGCTACCATAAAGGAATTGCTGAAAAGTGACTTCTTGAACAGCAAATCCTGCTTGAAGAGATCACCAAAAAGGGTTTAAGAAAAGCCTGCAAGATTAAAATAGTCCAATTTTTTTTTTTGCATGTCACTTAGTTTTCCCTGTTTTTCAGTCATCTGAGTATCCTAAGTTTTTTTTTTTTTAACATTTCTGAAAAACTTTCCTCTATTTTTACATGAGTTGATGAAATGCCTCATCAAGAACTCTGGCAAGGTTTTCTTGATTCCCATTTATTTAACAAGGTAATGATAAATAAAATAAAATACACAAATGACTGACCACCCAGTTTAAATATGTTCAGCTTCATTTGACATGAACATGACAATATGCTGATAGAAGCAGTTTCTGCCTCTTCTCTCATTGCCAGTAGTAGGCAAACTCTGCGTTTTTTTTTTTTTTAGATGTTGATTAAGGCTAGGGTTGACATCTTTAGGTGCGGTGCAAGCTGTCTACAGTCTGGATCCTTCTTCAGGAGAATTTCCAAATCACTGCTGATACTTGCCTTCAAACTGCTTTTCAAAACTTACCTTCAAAGCTGCCCTTCACCATCCACAGAGTTCTAACAGAAAAGGACACTCATGGCCCTTTATAAAGAGGCAAGTAAAAATAAAATATATTTTCAATAGTAAATCCATACTACTTAACACAGCCCACTCTTGTGTAACATAAAAATAAGTATACCAATGTTGTCTCTGCCTTATTTATTCCCACCTAGAATGGCTAACCAACTTCCTGTACAATTTAATAATTTCTTTAAGACTTTGTGTGGCTAAAATTGTCAAACTGGGCTGTCCACTGTGGGGAAAAGCTGTGTTTCAGTACTGCCGTGACAGAGGGTTAAGAGTAATTAGTTGTCCTATTTCTTTCTTTTTTTTTTTGTATTTGTAGCTCCCGTTTACAAAATGTTCTTCAAAACTGGTTGAATTCAAAGCTTATTTCCATTTGAGGAAAGTTGGGAATTTGACCTAGCTTCAGGAGTCGAGACATAAAATAAAATGAAGTATCAGGCGTGTAATAACATCATACACCCTGCAAAGCTGTTTTTGTACTCCTGTGGGATGACTTTATTTCAGTCCAGATACTTACTGCATGATAATATTGCAGAGAGGGGAAATGAAAAAACCTTTAGACGGTAAAACAGATGCATTATTGTTGAGTAGTTTGAGGAAACAAAACAGATTCAGTTTTGAACACCCTTATGGACCACTTTGTAATCAGCATATCTTAGTTACAAAATGTAACCTGAATGGAGGTTTTCTTCCTTTCACTGTATCCAAGAGGATTTCAAAGGAGCCCAGGGATTAGCTGACCCTCCTTGCTTTGTGCATTATGGCTGGGCATGATGGGGCTAGTAGTGGGAGAGGAGGATGTAATTCCATTGTGTCCTACTTCAGCAGGCAAGTTTGTGGAGGAAAAGTCACTGTCTGGCTTATCTTCTCTCTCAGTACTAAAGGTACGGCAGAATTTGCAGTTACACCTGATGGTATCTGAGGAAAGGCAGAGGAATTTGCTCCTTTGCCAGAGCATGTTTTGCTTCATTGCACTATTATAAATCACTTTACTCAGCTGTAACTCATGAATGAGTATTGGGGGTGGAGGGGAATAGAAAGAGGAGGGTGTGGAGGTTGAGTAGGGTTAACAAAATTTGAAACAGATTTATTGAAAAGCTCTTCAAGAGTAAATAAAAAAGACAGCCCAGCTGCTGCTGTTCTGTAGCACAGCAAACTATAAGCTGGAAGTCCTAGTAATTAGTTTCATTTGTAGGTGAAAAAAGGTCTTTTAGAATGCCTGGAGTTAATTATCATTAAGGGCTACTCATCATTTCCATTTGAAAAACCTATATTTTTTATTTCTAGCGTTGCATGTTGTCGGCTTCCATGCAATTAAAGAACCCTCAAAGCAACTGAATCACGTGTGTCATCTGTACAACTTTACCAGCTCCAAGACAGCCTCTCCCTGTCCCAAAACTGTGATGTCCCTGGCTCTGTGGGACCTAACTTCAGTGACAGGCTATTGGTTTGCACTAATAATAAAAGCGATAATAAAAATAATAATCTGAGCCTTGCTCACATCCTACAGCTGGCCTGGCTGCAGTGGCCAGGACTACCTCAGATGGCTCAGGATGAGCCTGTAAATATCAGGTGAGGTATGTGGGTGGAGACTTTCAAAAGCCAAGAAAAATGCTAGGTATCTGCATAGTTTCAGTGGTAGGACTCATACTCCTATGTGCTCTTTTATAACTACTTTAAAATGACTAAAGTTAGTGTTCTCCCAAAAATGGTCTCAATGTGTTTTAATTTAAAAATCAAACTCCAGGTTTTGCTCTTGAGCTTTGCTTTGTGGTAGGATTGGTTTCTGTTTGTTTTTATTACAAATGCTCTCTTACACTTTGAATTGCAGCTGCTGCATGTCACAGCACTGTGTATCTGCTACAAATGGTCTTTGTTTATCTTGTATGTGAATTTTCAAGTTCTATTGATTTTTGTACTGTGTTTGTAGGGAAAGGCTGATTTTATGCTTAGTATTAGCTTTATGGTGAGCAATAAGGACTTGAAAGAGGAAGGATTTGAGCTGGCTTAGTAAATATGTGAGTGGAATCCTACTTCTGTTGAAGTTTTGCCACCAACTTAAACGTAGCCAGGCTCTCACTCCTTCTGAGTAAACCACTGTAAGATTTTTGGTAATTTGATCTCCTTATCTCTAAATGGAGCAGCTATTAATAGTCTTCTGCCAGATTTTCCTAATCCAGGATAGGAAGTGTTATCTGGCATATGTGATGCATTGCCTGGCTCCTGTGCTGTTCAGTAGAGCTTGTCAATAGAAAATATTTGGGTTGGCTGTTTCTAAGACCGGAAGTAATATCATATCACCTTGGCTTGTTATGACATTAGAGGCTTTTCTTGTGTTTTTTTTTAATAGATTCAGGAGGAAATAAATAGGACAGCTTTGTCAGTAACTGCTTCCTGGTGTGCAAATTATAGTGTCTGTGAATATGGGTGGGCAGAAAAAGGACAACTATTTTGAACTATTTGCTCACTGGTATTAACTACGAATGGCAGAGCTAAATTCCAACAGTGTGCTCCTTTCTATCATATAGTTGTAGTAAATGTTTTTTCATGAGTTTAAAAAATGAAAATATATGTAGGATATTTGTGGTTTTAGACTTGTGTCCCTCTCCCATGGACATCAAGAAGTTAGGCTGCAGATGGAAAACCTTCCTTAAGATTTTGTCCTGAAGGAAGAGCAGCAACAAAAGAAAATTAAGAATAAAGTAACACTTATTAGTCTTGTATAGCTTTTATATTATAATTTTAACTTTGATTCACTTACTAAAATATATTGTTTTGAATTATACCTGTATTTGTTTGAAAATATCCACTCATACATTACTTTCCTCCTTCTCTACCTGTTTGATTTTTTTCTGTTTATGTACCAAAATGTGTGTCAACTGAATATTTAAAAGTGTAATCAGTGTAATACTATTCTACACTTTTATCAAGATAAAAATCCTAATGTAAAAAAAATTCTGTTGGCTGGTAGTAGTATTAAATCATCCCTTAGGAAAAGCCCTCAGTGCTAATTAACGAATCATGAAACTCACCAGTTTAAAGATAATATTTGTCACCTATATCTATTCATAAGAACGTTTTCATCATCAGATTCCATCAGAAACTACTAATTAAAGCTTCCTCTTCCTACTCTGTGTTTCAAGATGACATGGGGGGAGGAATGGCTGCTGAAGCTGGGATTTTATTCAGATTTTTCAGTGCAGTCCAATTTGCATAAAGTCTAATAAAGCATTATTAAAATCTATTAACACTTGTCTATGGCAATTAAATTCAGTTTGCAATTTTGAATGATTGCATGTCATGCAAACTGAGATAAGGCAGCATGGAGGGCTATCAAGGAATGAACAGTAATCCTGAAAAGAATGTGTGAAAGAAGTATTGTTCACAAAGCACAAACCTGAGAAAGCAGATGATATTTATTCTTTCCTAAAAGGCAGTGAAAAATTCTTGGCTCTGTGGAGTTGAGATTCAATCATGGCTGCCCTCAGATATTTATTTTACAATATGTATCTGTGATATACAAGACTGGTTGAACATCTTGGTATTTTATTATAAAACCTGGAAGGCTTTGTCCTCTAGAGAGAATTGAAGATTTTAGCTAATATTGATTATTTAGTACACACTGGAAAAATCGTAAGTTAAAATGGGGAAAAAAGCAAGCCAAGGAAAGATTTAAAATTTTTTAATAGGTTCTTAGAGGTTTCAGGGGAACTGATGAACGTTCAAGTAAAACTGATTCATACGATTCCTTCAATTGCTAATGTGTGTACTGGATTTGTTTGCCTGCCAATGTTATGGCAGAAATGCTCTCAATACAAACCCATGGAAAGAGTGGGCATTGATACCTGTCTTGTTACTTGAAAATCAAACTTCATCTGTATTTTTTACAGTTCAGCTCTTCGTGCTCAACTGTGGATGGGCAAGGGCATCTCAAAGGACTTACCTTGCAGGGTGGCTTCCCATCACCCTCTCTTTGACTGGGAAGGGAGGACAAATGTGGCTGCTGATGGTTCCCCCAGGGCTGCCTCTGGTTGCATTTACACTGAGTGCCATTCCTTCTGTATCTGGAATTCCCTTGCACAAATTGCATGGTTTTTAGGATGATGAATCACAGCTGTGATTGTAGGAGTCACCCCTGTGTCAGGAGTGAGCGAGAGGTGAAAATACTATGGTGTTTGTAAGGGAAGATTCTCAGCTCTCCCTTGTTTTAGGGTATCAGTGTACCTGGAGGTACCAGGCTGCACTTTGGTCTCTGTGTGCTTGAAGACTTTCACTCCCGTATCCCATGTTCTGGAGGCAGGGGGGAAACCTCAACAATAATGATTGTGACAGTTACACATTTACTTTGCAATTCATCACCTTGGAAGTCAGCTATTTGGCTCTCCCTTGAAGAAATTGTCTGTCTCCATCTCAAATTGTCTGTTAAAACCACATAAAGGCTGGATTTAGTTACTAGAGATAACCTTGGCAACAACTTCCTACCAGTGCTGGTTATGCTTCAGTGGAACCAGAAGCTGTGAAAGCACTACAGGGAAACTCCTAGGGTGGGGAGATGGTGCTGGGCTATTAAACCATCTTTTTCCAGGGATAAGATAGCTCTATGACGTATCTAGAACAAAATGCAAAGGTCTTGTCTTTGAATGTGACTCTTTTTTGCCAGCATCTTGTACACGAATTCATGTTCAAAATAGAGTAAGTTTGCTTGCCACTAATTGTGGTATTTTTCTTATGGACTAGAAAGTTTTAAAACACCTTGGTTTTTATGGATCTGTTTTCCTGAATGGGAAGGCTTTTCCAGTGTGGCCTAGGTGGCCGTACAAATATCTGGGTTGACAGTCTGACATTGTTTATATAATTCTCAGAAAAATTACTTGTTAGGGCATTTTTATTAGAAGTTTCTTTAATTTATTCATTAACATTTTCTTCTCTGTAGCCTGTTAAGTTGGAATTATGAAAACAATAGCAGCAACATTTTGGAGTGTTCTTCAAAGCATTTTTAAAATAGCTTTCCAACACTATGTGGCAAAAAATGAAATGCATAGTTTTTTTTCTATTGTATAATAGAATGCATACAAGTATAATAGAATTTAAATGTTTTCTAGGCTTTTTTTTTTTAAATGACCTCCTGGTGCATCGGGGTCACACCTCTTGCAAGCGATGCTATTGCTCCTAACTTTTCCTAGGGGACTGTTTATCTCCCATCATCCAGCATGGGGAACATGAGCATTTTATCTTTCTATTCCTGTATTCTTTGCGTGACCTGAACTGCCACTGGAGTTGGCAATAAGGGGCGTGCAAAAAAGTGGGAGTGGGTCCTCTGCTGCCACTGCCCCTAAGGGAGATCGAATGTGATGTTGTTCTCTGTCTCTTAACCTTTGCTGTAGTTCGAAGAGTTTTTACGAGTGGGGATTCAATTTGACCAAGTGAGTTCTCCTCCTCTTTGTCTGTAAAAGAGTTACCATGAGAAGTATGCAGAACATTGAGATGTGGAATGTTGTGATGAGTCGTACAGCATTTTACAGCCCTCTTGCACTCCCTGGCTTTCTTCCATGCTCTTGGGAAGGAGCATACCCTTTACTGTTTTGGGACAAGGCAGTTGGCACCAAAACCAATCCGAGAAAACTTGCTACCAGCACTGCTCTGCTACAGCCCAGGCACAGAAATAAAAGCAATGTCTCTGTGATGAATATAAGGTTTGTCTATACAAGTTAAACCTTTTGCTGGCTGTTTAAGAGAAAATATGTATTTTGTGTATTTAAAGTCTTAAACACCACTATCTACACAAAATGACTAGTGAAAACCCTCATAAAAACATTTGTATTTATTTTTCTCTCTAAAGTTATTAATGGCTTTTCTTTTTGCTCTTGCCTACTTCTTGCTATCTGAAGTCTGCAAGACCATTTCTCAGGTTGGCAGCATCTTTAAAAATGCTGAGCAACTTCTTTCTCTTTTAAATTGTAATGTCTCTTGTTCCTTTCTACAGCTTGCATGCAGCTCTCGAAATATGTTTTCAAGTCTTTTTTTGCTTGCCCGCCCAGTTCTTCTGTGACAACTAGCTGCCTTTGCAAAATGCTTCTGGGTTTGCTTCATACCACATAAAGTCTAGGCAAATGAATGTTTTCTCTAATGTATTTATGTAGATTATGAAGAAGAAAACAAACCTAGGACAAGAACAAAATTAATCACTGGTTTATTAGTTTGGCATTGTTGCTTGCGTACAGAACTGCTTTATATCAAACATGTTTTTTAATAAGTAAATAAATAAATGACAAGCAGGAGTACCAAGCTTAGCCCAGCATGAGTATTGACAGTGGTTACTGCTGACAGCTTTTTACTGTTTCCAAACAACATGTTTCATTCCCTTAACTCTATTGTCATAGGGAATAGGGCAATACCAAGCTATTCAGCAGAGACGCATGCAATAAGGAGCATTCATGCCTTTACTTTTGTCTTGACTTGAAGAGGTTTTGACGAAATTGTGCCGGGAGACTTGAGCCTGGCACCCCCGAGTCAGAGGCCGTGTCCGCAGCAGAAATTGGAGACCCACGATTTCCCTGCAACAAGACTGAACTGCGCTATTTTGGGAGAGTGCTCGTTCCCAGCCCTCCGATTTGATTTAATTCAAAACCACCAAGCGAACATGGAGGAGAAAAATCCAGTAGTCCCAGTAGTTGCAAAGACACATCTCTTATTTTTGTCCTGAGCTTTCATTAATGTTAAGCTGGAAATACTCACCAGAAGGGGAATATGCTGTTTTATCTTGCCCCAGGGCTAACAAAGCTTTGGCAGCAACACCCTGAACGTAATAGAAGTCATGCGTTGGCATAGCTGATTTGGCTCTGCTTGGACACAGGAACAGGACAAGAAAATAGAATCCAGAAGACAAATTCACCCTTGCTGTTCACCAGTTCTGGGTGAGAATTGGGCTTTAGGGGTCTGTGTGTGATGTGAAGGGCTTATATTCTCAGCTCTGAATGGAGTGAGTGCACTTTGCTTTCCTGAGTCATGTGGGTCCAGTTCTGGCATAAGGCAGGGTAGGCATGCCCACCACTGACCTGAATATAACAGCCTGGCCAGACTTCCACTTCTACATGCTTCCTCAGAAAAGTCAGTTAAGTTAAAAGATAGCAACTTTAAATCTCTTAAAAGAGACTGTTCCACAAAGTGAAAGTATCCAAACAAGTAATTTTTGTCTTCATTTGGCTTGCTTGCTCTGTAGCTGGTATCACTGGAAGCCCTGGATACCAGCAGTAGTCAGTCTGTTTTGTCTTGGCAAAACTTTTTACTTTTTAAAAAGGAAAAAAAAATCTAAAACCCCAACAACTTTAATCTTTAAATTTTCCAAGAGTTGCTTTCTTATTTTTTTTTGTTTGGTTGATTGGTTGTTATTTCACTTCTACTAAACAATCTAAAACCTTTTTTAAATTCTGGTGAAAAGCAAGCTTTTTTTAATTACAGGGCTTCAAATGAACTTATAGAGAGATAATGTGATAAGGGAATTTCAGTCAATGTAATTTTACCTGGGAGATTGGGCATGTTGGCTACAATTTGTACACTGCACTTTAACCAGAGCAGAAGGGAAGTGAAAATTTTGTTTTCCTTGGTTTATGGTACATCATGTTAATGAATGAAACCACATGCATGCATATTGATGTTTTCTACTTATTTAACAACTTGCAAATAAAAGCAGAGAAAAAAATCAAAAAAAAAGTGCTGCTTTTGCTTGTATAATATATTTGAATATATTTCTGACTTAAAATGCTCGTTGGAACCTATCTGATGCTCCACACAAGAATTTTGTCCTAATATTGAATCTAACCCACTCTCTGTCAGTTTAAAGTCATTATCCATTGTCCTCTCTCCAATGTGGCTTTTTAAAAAGCCCCTTCCCATCTTTGTTGTTAGACCCCCTTTAGAAACTGGAAGGCTGTTGTAAGGTCTTCCTGAAGTCTTCTTTTTCAGGCTTCTCTTTTCAATTGTTGCATAGAATCATAGAATTACAGAATATACTGAGTTGGAAGGGACCATTAGGATCAGGATCATCGAGTTCAACTCCTGCCCTTGCACAGGGACACTCCAGAAGTCACACCATGTGCCTGGAAGTGTTGTCCCCAAACACTTCTTGAACTTCAGGCTTGGTTCTGTGACCACTTCCCTGGCAAGCCTGTTCTAGTGTTCAACCACCTTCTGGGTGAAAAAACTCTTCCTGATACCCACTCTTAACCTCCTCGCAAGCAAAAGTATTTCTTTCTTTTGCCTTTCAATATTTTGTTGAACAAATTAAACAATATTTTACACATGAAGCTAAAAAAAGTAGGTAAAATGCTTTTTAGATTGGCTTTTAAACCAATCAAGAAAGTGTTCACTTCAGTGTCTGAATAGAACAGAGTTTACAGCTGAAGTGATGGAGGGGTGGGATGTGGGGATACTTCAGTGTTTTCTTATGGAAATATTAACAAGATGATTTAACAAAAATAAAAATGGGGAGGAGCTAGGGCAGCTTGGAGGAATTCAAAATCTTCTGATTTGTGCTAGGACTTAGACTCATGTGCCCTAGCAGCAGACGTGCAGGATACCAAACAGAATGTAGCCCCTACTGATGTGAGTAGTTACCTGAAACCACAACTTTTCCTGAAAACAAAACAAAAAAGAACTTTATCTTAATGTAAATCTTTTCCACTGCAGAGAACTAATACCTTTTATTGCTACTGTTGTTTAAATATTAGCTTTTATAGTTCACTTGCCAGAAGCAGTATTTGCTGTATTTTATTAGAAATAGCTGAAGTTTACCTCTGTAGTTTGTATATCAAAAGGATGCTCTTCTGGCAACTGTGCGAATACATAGCATGCAAAGGTGTAACAACTGGCCAATTATATTGTGCTGGGACACTGTGCATAGTGTCTGTATGTGCATGTGTGTGCATACCTGTACATTTATGCTAATAAACATAGCATTTCAGAGGGATATTTTATTCAGTAGGGTTAATTCTTATGCATGGGTCCTCTGAAGCTGAATAGCAAGAAAATATTTGAAGGAAGACAACTTCCATGACTGTTGGTCCTTCTGCTGGTTGTAATGCTGGATTCATAGAGAAGCAGCAGGCAACTCTCAGACCATGAAGAGACTCTGCAGTACTTTTGGGATCACGGGGTGTGTGTGTATGTGATGACTTCCCAGCTTGCTGTGCATCCAATAAGGGAAGAGGATAGAAAAATCTAGATCTGTTTACAGCGTGAATTTAGAAGTTTGAATCCCGAGGAGCTGCAGTGTTATTTCTTTATTTAAATTATTTTTATAGCTGATTACAAGGAAAGGTATTATTGTTATAATTTTTTTAAGTGGTGTCTGCAAGAATGTATGCACTTTCTTTACTACTAATTTTTTTTGGGTAATATTTTCTCCCAACTCATATGCCTTTTACAGCTCTGTTTTCTTCTAAAACTGAAGTGCTGTTGACTTCTTCAAGATTGTGGTTTCCTTGTGGTCCATGAGAGTTGTGTCATGAATCCTCAGTGGTTCAGCTGGCACGTTGAGATCAGCAGAGAAGTCCTTGCAGCAGTGATATTGGTGGGAAATGTTCTGATACTGCTCTCTCTCTGGAATAAGGAAAGCTGTGTGAGGTAACTGCATTGACTAAGGGCTGTTTAAGCTCTTGGCTGAAGGTAGAATAGTGCGACCTGGAGAGGCTACAGCTCATGGTGCCTCTTGCTTCTGTGCCATGATGCTTCAACAAGCTGCTGCACTGGCAGAGTCTGGTTTGCCTTGGTGTTGGGACATTTATTGGATCCTTTAGAGTCCAAGGGTGAGGTAGGAAGCTTTTTCTGCTTGGGGACCTTTAGCAGGTGGTCTTCACTTCAGACCAGGTGCTCGTTTCCCTGGCATCTTTCATTCACTTGCATTGTCAAGGTCTCTGACCTTCTGCCAGCTGTGATCAAAGTCAGGCAGATGCTCGAAAATTGCTGGGAGATACATGGATGGACACACACATGTATTGCACTCAGCATGATTGCATTAGCCTTGTCCTCTTAAGAAACAGATGAAAGCTATATAATTTAATGGTTGGATACGAGTTCTGTGAGTGGTAATGAGAACAATGCTGCCTCCACCACACCACACAAAGCGCTGGCTTCTGAGGGCCTCTTTGAAGCGTTGGGGACAGGCAGAGCATTGCAGTGGTGAGACGTCTGCAGTGTGAATAAACACATGTTTAAGCATTGCTTAAGTGACGCTGACATTTGTCTGTACCTACTTTCTATTCAAGCATCTGGTTGGAATCAGCTCTGTGGGAGTAGAGGCTACCTATGGTCCTCGAGCTGATGGAGACAGAGGCTGGGACACTTCTATGTCCGTAATGACGAGCTGTGGCCCCAGATGTGTGTTTTACATAGTTGTTTAGAGTTTTCCTTTCCATTTCTCAGCTGTTGCACAGATTTCCTCAGCATCGGTTTCCAGAGGCCGTAGCAGCTGACGCAAGAGCTCTGAAAAGTTGCAGGGACCTGCCGACTGAAAATGCAGTTTTCAGCTGTCAAGCAGAGCAGCTGCTGCAGCAGGCTGGGCAAAGCAAGCAAGCAGGCTTCTCTCTGCCCAGGTGTCTTACAAACTTTGGAAATGTCAAAGCCGTGTCGTCCCTTGCTAAAAATAACATTGCTGTATACCTTTTCAAAGTGAAGCCAGCATGAAAATGGGGGAGAAGTTAAAAGTTTGGTCAGAAAGAAGAAAGGAGGGGTTTGATTCTGTTTGAAACTGTCTTAGGCCATAGGTGTCACCAGAGTGGCAAATACAATGACTGTGTTGCTTCTCTACCAGAACTCAGAGCGAAGCTGGAGTTAAGAACTGTCACAGGTATAACAGATAATTTTACTTTAGTCAAGGTAAAGAAGACCCAGAGTTCTAGCTAAAAATATTGTATGTTTCTAGCAAGTGTGCACTGTTTCTTTTGCAGTAATATGATGGAGAAAATGATCTTTTTGGGCATAACAACACACAAAATACTGTGCCTGCATGTATCTTGAGCTTTGGGAACATTTTTTGATCTTTTAATTACAGACCATGGGCTGAATAATATAAGAGGTCTGTATTATACAGATATATAAAGCCTTATTGGTATGTGCAAGAGGAGAGAGTTTAAGCTGTGGGGTGTTTTTCCTCTGGCTTTCCCTTGCTTAATCATACAAGTCTAAGATTTCTCTTAAATGAGTAGCTATAACAATGTCTGCATAGAAGTGTTTTTGTTACTATTTAGAGGTAAACATTTTGGAGAAGGCACATTCCCCTTTGCTTTGATGTCCAGCTCAAGATACGTGCTGTGCTCCGCCTGTGTTTCTGCTCTGTCCATGTGATCTTCCACCTTGGGTGTATCCCTGCCTTCTGACTGCCCCGAGTCCCATCCTGCTGTGGGTCCTGGCTGCAGCTGGGCACCTCCCTATGACAAGGGGCTGGGAAAATGCCTCTCAGTCCCATCAGACATGCATCATAGTACTATGTATAGCTCCATCTCTGGGTTTCTTTCTATAACTTCAGCATCGTTCTTATACCTGTGAGACTCATGTCCAGTGCTATGGGAAGGATTTTGACAATTACACCTGGACCTTTCAGGAAATATTATTTTTATTTGACATTACTGTCATTTTGGCATTCACAGCTCTTTGTGTAACAATGAGCTAAGAGACTGCAGTGGGGTACTTGAAGCCTCAGATCTGGTTAAAGTAATAGTTAATGGCTATTGCAGATTTACTCTGCTCTTGAGCCAAGAAGGGATGAATGCTGGGAGCCAAATTTGAAAGCTCGTCACAACCACATGGAATGGAAAAGCAGTCTCTATGACATATTGATAGCTGCAGATGACAGAAATGATATTTATTACCATGGACAGTAAAATTTATATATATTAAAAAATGCAAACTTTGGAAAACGATGGGAAGCACTGACAGGAAATGCCTTAGAACAAATTTCTAGAAGAAATAGTGGCCGGAGGAAGCAGCTTCAGTGAAAATGTTTTATTTGTTCTGATCTGGGGGCCGAATGATAGAGTATGAGATAAGTCAACTTCTGAAATATCCTTTTCCTTCCCCCAGTAGAAACTACCTCCGCTTTGGTGTATAACCTAAATGTTCTTCCCTGCATAGCTTTGTAATTAGAAATATCAATGTATTTTCAGAGAACTATTTAACTGAAAGCTTTCCTCCAATTACAGCATGATGAAATAGCCTAAAATATCTGGTAAATATTGCCCTGTTTTCTTGAGCAAGTAAAATTTGTGTGTCGTATTTCCCATGTTCTCTACAACGTGAATTTCAGTATTTAAGAAGCCTAGCCAAGTATCAGGTGGAATACTAGTTTTTTACAGTAGAAGATTTAAATAGATGCAGGTTTTTGTTTAAATTATAGCTTCTCCCCTGGTTTTTTCCAGCCCAGTTGTTGCTTTCTGATGGTGCTGCCTAAATACTGGGAAGCAGAACTTCATTTTAAATAAGAAAAATAAGGTAGATTACTTTACACTGGCTAAACTGCTAGACATAATAGATACTATAGCTAGGAAATTTTGGAAAATGGGAGGGGTTCCTTCATAAGTCCAGAGTTAATGTAATTGTATTTTTAAAAAAAATCATATAATCTGTTACTTTGGAACATAGGTGCATGCATTTTGTCTTGGGTCTGTCAGGGAGAGGTGAGGAAGGGTTTGTTTCTGCTTTTTTTCTTCCTTTGGTGTAGCGGGTGGGGAAGGTGAAGAAAGAAGAGTTTTAGCCAACTAAACTTGTGTGGAGTTAAAAATGTTCTTCAAAACTGCTTTATTTAGAAAACTTGCTTTTGAACTGAACCTTAGCCAAAGTACTTTCTGCAGAAATATTTTGACGTGTCAAAATGAGGGGGAAAATTAAGGAGAACTCAGTCTTTTCAGCATAATTCAAGAAGTTTAAAATATAATGAAGGTGCATGTGAGTTGATTGCCTGACAGGCTGTAGTGGAGCATCTCGAGGAAGGCTGGCTCAGGGAGCAGGGTTCAGTGTTTTGGGGCCCCAGCCAGGTGCTGAGGACAAGATGAGAGTGGCTGAGCTTTGCCAGCAGCCAGAGTGACCGTGGGTCAGGGCAGTACATGAGGCAAGGGTATGATTTAATATGTGTATGTCATATCTAAAAATATGTACATAAATTTTAAATTTAGCTGAATTACTTGATACATTAAAGAGAAAGGGAGCTGTAAAAGCCAGAATCATAGAATCACTTAGGTTGGAAAAGACCAAGAACTTACAATAGAAAAAAAATGTTGAAAGAGTAGTTAGGGGAGGGGGGGAAATAAAAGCAAAAAAAAAGCTGGCATTTCTTGTCTTATTTTGCAAACTTCACTGTGGTAGGTAGATGTTATAATCACCAAACTTGGAGCTGCTTGTGCAAACTTGCAGGCTGTGACCCCAGCCCAGCTGAAGGGAACAGCAGAGCTCCTGTTGACTGGCCCAGGGCCAGACTCTGCTCCAAACCTGAGTTTTTTTCCAGCACGAGGCACAGCAAATCCCAGGGACTCCACCAGTGGCTGCTTTGGGCTTGGTTCTGGATCCATCCTGCCTTTGGAGAGCAAGGGTAGCACGTGGTGTTTGGCAGTGCTGGTGTGGCACGTGTGAGGTGGGCAGAGGTGGCACAACAGGGCTGTGTACCTGTGAGATTTTAAGGCACAGAAAGCTCTACATGTCACGATCATTTAAGCTGCTGTGCACTTAGCACTGTAAGTTTTACAGAAAGGCGAAATATACAATTCAATTACAACTGCTGCAACGCAATCCAAGTTGATCTAGCTTCTCCCACATGAGCTGACCACAATTTTAAGCTTGGCATAGCCTGAAAGCTTGAGGAATGTATTTCCAGTAATTGCCAGGCCACTTCTTTGTTTCTGTGTATACATAAACACTAGGCTGTGATCATAGTGGTCATGCTTGAGCTGCTATCTGAAATTCACTTGTGCTGTAGGGATTGACTAATCTGCTTCATACTGACAGCAGTTTCCATTTACTGTATTAGCTCTCTTTGAGTGTTAGTGCCATGCGACTCCAGCTAGACTCAGAAAACAAAAACTGTTAAGAAGTACTCGGCACATGAGTCACACAGCAGAAAACCCATGTGTCATCACGGGATCCATAACTTGTCAGCTCAGGAAATCAGGCTGAGCTGCAGAAGATCCATTTATAAGATGCCAAGAGTACCAAGCACCTAGTGAGGAACAACAGGCAGCGATTCAGTTTTTAATCATATGGCAGAGGAATAGCAAAGAGTTGGTCTTCTGCAGCCTCAGGGCATGCTCTTACTTGGCCTACATAAGTTTCTCTCTTGCTTTTTCTTTCTCTGAATGCCGTGTGTAAGAAAGCTAATTCCTAAAAGCTGCATCCTTTTTTTCCCAGCCGAAGTCCCCTGTGAAGTAGGTACGTTTGGGCTTTTTTCATATTTCAGCTTCAATCTATGCAGCTGTTACCACTTCTTTAGTGCTCAGCAAACTAAAGCTCCCAGTTAAAACCTGGTGCACTTCTTTATTCCTTTCTAGAAAATCCATTTCTTTTAGGTTTTTCTCAGGGTATTGATTGCTGGTAATTTAATGTGTCTCAACTCTGAAAAGCTGTTATGACAGTTTCACATGCCATTGCAGTCTTTTTTTTTCCCCTATTCACAGAATAAAACCGGAAGATTTTTCTCACTGGAAACTGTAACATATAATTCAGCTAGCATCATCCCTCTCAGTAGCCAGATGCTGCAAATTTCAGCAGTTGGACAATTATTTTAAAATAGCCCTGTCTGTAATTATTTGACCTGTTCTTTGTTACACTGCCATAAAACAATTAGACCAACTAAACAAATCTTTAGGTAGCAGAGCCAAAATTTATGGAAGGATGCGATTAAGTGCCTTCAATTCTGCACATAAAATTAAGCCTATGCTTAGGTGAGAAGTGAAGAAATACTTGGGATCCTCAGCATCCCTGCCACTTGCAGCAGAGGAGCTAAGGTCTGTATATAACATAGATCGAAATAAAGTGACCCTATTTCCTATGTTTCTGTGCCAGTCTTGTCCCTGACAGCGTTCACTTTGCTAAGGAAACCAAAACTTATCAGCCCCCTTGCTGTCTGCAGCTGCTTCTCTGTTTTGGGTTGAGCTGAACTGGCTGGGGAAGGTGCTTTTTCAGGCAAGGTCTCCACAGTGCTGTTTAGAGTGAGGTGAAGACCATTGTAGGTCCACAGGCAGTCCCACTGCTTTTCCCTGGCTCCCATCACAAAATAACAGGCTCTTTCTGCTGCCAGTCAGTGTGACTCAGGGAGTACATGATGGGGAGATTAAAGTGCTCTATATAAGTACATGAAGGAAGTTATAGAAGGAAAGTAAGATCATATTTGTATTTGCTTTACCTTGAGAATTCTGTACTGCATTATGTATGCTGTTGAAACAATACTTTTTAGGTCGCAAAGCCAAGTGCGCCCGACTTCAGAAATGTTAATTTGAAGAGTTACCCATACACGTTTTGCTCAGTGCTGGGAAGGGGAGCTTTCCCTATGGGGTATCACTTTTATTAGCAGCATCCCCAGCCTGACTCCTAGAGCATCCTGGCTTCCTGCCCTCACCAGGACTGACTCACATCTCCTGCTGTCTGGCCAGCAGTGGCTCAAGGCTTTGCCCCTGTCAGTGCTTAACTGCTCTGCTGGTTTGAGAGGAACAAGTTGAGGTGACAAATTACAGGTTGATTGGTATGAAAAGTTCCCAAATTATTTGTTGCTCTGATTTATTAGCGGCAGTAGATCTGTAGGTCGGGGAACTGGATACAGTGATGTTGCAGTAGATGACTCTCTTCTGTCTTCAAAATAGGTGTGTGAGAGGTGGTATGTGATGCAGACCTTGCTTCAGACCATGAGGTTTTCTCCATTGCCTTTCATGAGGAGGCCTGCACTGCTTTCCTTCTGCCAGCTTTCAGCTCAAGTACTGTAGGGAGAAGTAAAAGCTTAGGATGTGCCACACAAAGCAAAGTGTGATTTATTCTCTAGTTAGTTGATATTGATGTGAAATTATCAAGTCCATTGTTAGTGAAAGCCAAAACCTGGCACGACTTTAGTCCAGCTAAATTCAAATATATAGTTCCACAGAAACATGATAAAGTACTGCAGTGATAGTTACAGACATACAGAATAGAGGAGAATTTATGGGTGTGGGGCTTTTTTCAATGGCAAACAAGGGACAGTTTGTAAAAAGGGGGAGGAGGGAAGACCTTAAAAAATAAGGAAGCCATCCAACATTCCATATGCAGAAAAAACAATTTCCATGCCTCTTATCAAAAATGTGTTAAATCAGCTAACATTGATATAACTTCAAGCAATTAGGAGCATGCTAATAATGATATGAGTCTTCAGCTGTAAATAATTACGCTGCCTCAAGGCTATGCTTTAATTTTTGGCTTGCTGTATCTATAAACAATAATCAAACTGCAAAGCAACTTGTGTTGTTTTTGTTCACAATTTGTGAAATGATTTCTGTACCCTACAGTGATGCTGATGGCTATTTTGACCTTCAGGAACTCCGGCCTGTGAGGCTAAGAGCTAATGTGTACTTCCATCGATCTGAGTTACAGGCACACAGCAGGTTACTGTGCCTGTTCTTCACAAGTACAAAAGCTGCTATCGTCAATCAGTGTGTGTTGTGAAAAGGGGGCTTGCTGCTGAGACTCAATAAATAGGGACATTAGGAGGAAATGTTATAATTGCTGCTACCCACATCTTGTTAATGAGTAATGTACAGTTAGACTCCATGCAATTGCAGCTAAACTGTTTATACAATTTATTCTTATGTTGCAACTAACATTTAACATAATGAAGTATCATAATTGCAGCCATTAAAGTCAAGATTAAGATTTGTTTAATTAGAATTAAGAAAATGTAGAATAGACTTGGAAAATGTAGGGTTTAGTGGGTAGAATGTGCAGCATGTAGAGAAATTCAGAGAATGGATATTAAAGAGCTTTGTTTGTAGAAAACCATGCTGGTGGGTTGTGATTCTTCTGTCACCCTGCTTTTGGAGCAGCTCTGTTGCAAAATAAGCAAGGCACTGATGCAGGTGTAAAAATGAAAATACAGCCTGGCCTTAAGTTCTGACTCTGATTTTTAAATCCTCTGGTTAAATGTAAAATGACATTTGTTTAGAAGGCAATGTGTATTCCTGCTATTACAAGGCTTCCTATTTCAGTGTTAAATCACACCATCCAACTAGAGACCCTCTGTTTTGTCCCTGATGTAAATGTGAAACAAATTTGCATTAATGGGGAACTAGGAAGGGAATAACTCCTTAGACATGATACAGAATAGTCTTGTGTATATAGTGTTTTAGGAATTATGTAATTGCTCTCAACTGTCTTAAAGCATTCTACAAATACAAAGTCAGAGTCAAGCAAGCACTAGCATTTAGAAAAAACTGATACCAGACCCCTAAAGTAGAAATAGCGTGAGATATTTGTATAAAATTGCAATCATCTTTTGGAAGTGTAACAATGTTCAAGGATGCCAGAAATACCTTAAAGCTTAAAAATGAAATAAAGCCCCATGCCTGACTTCTGAGTAGACAGTACACTGGAAAAGTCAAGTTGTTTTTGACACAGCTCAGTTAGCTGGGAAGGGCTGTTGGGTGGGATGTCTCTTCCAGGGCTGCTGTGTCCCCTGGAAACACAGGAAATCACCACCATCAATAACCGCACCTCTGTTTAGAGAAAAGTGTATAGCAGTGCAAATAATCTTTGGTTTTAGTTTGGTTAAGAAGTGAATATCGATAGTAGAACCTGTATGTTAAAAGGAATTGCAAAACTTTTGTTTTACTTTCACATTGTGATTTCGAATTCTTTTCTTCTAAAGGTAAGAGGGCAGGGCGGAATAGATTTGTCATGGGCTGGCTAATTTGGCATGTAATGGGTAATTGTTTTGTTTTGGGATACTCTGAATTCTCTTGTGAGTAGAGTGCTGTACAGATCATAATTGGCCAATATATGATGCCCAGGAAAAACATAAGTGTTTTTATTCTTTTCATTAGTTCTAGAAGCTTTTAAGAAAATCTACTTGTGTGTTACATTCAGGTTGTATTTTGAGCTTACTGAGTAAATGTATTGTTGCAAAGATTTTGATAATGGCATATTAAGGAACTCACTGGTCATAAATGCTGAAGTCAAACATGATAATTTATGCAGAGAATAATTATAGATGACAAACAGAAACAAAGGCCAATTAGGATGATTACTGCTGTATTGTCAAATCAAATGGAGTTTTTATCATTCTTGATTTCTCTGAAATAAATCACAGCATAAACCTGTTGATCAACGTTTTGAAAAAAAATGAACTAAGCAACTGAGAATATTGGTATGATGCTGAAGGTTACTGACAAAGTCAGTGCTGGTTATCTAAGAAATAAAAGTCCATTGATTCCCTTTAGAAGGATGTCTATAAATATGGAATAAAATTGACATTGATTTCCTTTTTTTTTTTTTGGGTGGGGAAACTCTTGCTCTGTAAGATAAGAGATATATTCAAGTGTATTTGATTAAGCTTGCAAGACACAGTGAGCTGTGCAGTGGCTGTGTGTATATTCTTGGCTTTCTTTCAATATATACAAACTAGGAGCTCTGTGACAGCATTAAAGGCTGTGTTTCTAAAATAAGACATTTCTAGCTGAAACATGGTAGTCTTGTTCTCACACACAAAGTATGCACAAGTAACGTGGATTCCCCCAGTGACATCACATTTTACTGGAATGATTTTGTTTTGAAAGCTAAAGACCATTTATAGTTCTGTTGTCTGAACTTTTGAAGATGTACTGAAATATCTCCATGGTTCTTTAAAGACCCTTTTCACCTCACAGTTTATTTCCAATTATCTTTCCTATCTGAAAGACCCAATTCTGAACTGGCTTGGAAAACAACCCTCCTTTTTTTCATTGTCTGTTAGTTATCTTGACCTTCCCTTTCTACCCCAAATCATGGCCCAGGGTACCAAATGCACTGCTCTCTCTTTATCTCCTCACAGCTCTCATGCAAATAGCCAGTAGTGGAATCCTCAGACTTAGGGCTACCAGAAAGAGGACTGGAAACAGCTACAGTTATCAAATGAGACCTTGGTAATCACAGACAGCGCATGACTAATCCAGAGAAAAATGTTGTTTCTAATGGACTACTGAGATGCTGTGCCATAGCTATCTTGAAAGCTATAAAGACCACTAAGTTGCATTTTAACGTAGATCTTCTCATCGGCATCCGAAGTCACTGCAGTAGTAGTGGATTTCCAAAGGTAGCTTATCCTGGTGGTTACAGGCATGGACAAAAATTACCCCTCCCAGTCATTGTCAAATGGTCTTAAAGGAATGTCTTGCCTGAATCTAAACTTGATGATAAGGTCAGCCCTGTGTGAGAAGAACATAACAGGTAGTCACCCTGAAGATTTTGGATAGCCCTAGGAGCACCAGACCACCTTGTCTTCACCTGTGAAATCTTCTCTCTTCCTCCCCAAAAATTAAGCCAGGCATGAAATAGAGGAGAGGAATAGAAACTGCCTTTGCCCTCTCATTTGTCTGCAGCTGACAACTGATCGTTTTGCTCTAGAGTGCTCCAGATTCCTTAGTTTAAAAAAAAAAAAATTGTTCTGGAGCTAAGGCACATATTGTAGGGGTGATGTAAGACACGTTAAACTGTATTTTTCACAAATCAAAATGTATTCAGTATCTTCCTTTCTGCCTTTTGGAGAGGACCCGTTCCTGGGTAGCATAGATTCCTTGTATTTTACTTAGCAGAGGCATTACTGGGTTTTACTTTACTTCCTAGTCCCACTGTTTCTGTGGGGTTAAAAACACGAAAGCAATAAGCCTGATGCAAATTGTATCTCCATTAAAGCTATTGTGCCAGAGTAGGTAGCACAAAGGGTTTCCAGCTGGGCGCTACCCCACTGAGCTGTGTTGTCGCAGCTCTCTTTGTCCGTGGCGCCTGGGATGCTGGTGTCCTCAGCTGACTTCAGCTGAAATGGGCAAAACAGCTCTTGGCAAGTCTTCATGTCCCACTGCAGGGCTGTGCCCGCAGCCAGAGGGGGATGCTCAAAAATTAACTAACCCACCCTGCCCCCCTCCTCAGCCAGACCTCTGTTGGCACCCCGTGAAATTCGGGGGTGTGACCCCTGTCACACCCTGTGAAATTATTCTGTCTTTCATATCTCATGAAAAAAGGCAGTTTTCCTTTTGCTAAACTTGTCCATCTGGTAAAAGAAAATAATAGCGCAAAAAAAATTTGTCGTCTTGCAGCAGGAAGGGAAAACTAAACTCTGTTATAAAATGTCTCTAGCCCAGAGTCCAATGATAATGACTGCAGAGAAGCAATTTTAGTACTTCCCAATGATTACAGGTTTATAGTTTCATAATTATTTAATGCTTGTTAGATATATCTGTTTAAGTACCCTTCTTCTGATGCAAGATCTCTTGCTAAGATAATTTGGAGTGACTCCCTGCCAAATCAATATCAGTGTTCTGGTAAATATTATTAAATATTTGTTTGATACCTATTTACAAGTAGGAAAATAATTTTGCTGCCAAGGGCTTGTAAATGTGTGAAAAAACACTCTGACAGCTTACTTCACTCACTGTCTACAAGCTGGCGTCTGCATGCCAAAGTTGGGAGACTAAGATGAAGAACATAATTAAGGAAACATATGAAGGCTAGCACAGGGTTTGAGATTAATTAGCTGCGCGTCAATAATCTCATCAATATCCGATTAACAAATGACACATTGCCCAATGAAACATATTGATTCATTCACACTCCACACTGTTAATAAATTGAAGCTGCTTTGCTAAATGAGAAAGCTGACAAAATAATAGCTTCCTAATACTTCTCCAGTATTGTGATAAAGACATAAAATTAGCCCAAAATATACTTAATTTAGCAGCACTGTCACTACACTTCTGAAGCTTGTTAGCACAATAGTGGGGAAGAATTTTTTTTTTTTAATAGCCTAATTGTCAGGCTGGATACACTAATACATGGATGTATGAAAAAGTAGAAATGGAAATGTTACTTGTTTATTTGAAACAGGGTTCTTAGATAATGTGTTTTGGCAGAGGTGGCATAAACCTTCTGTATAAATTTGGGACTGGAATTTTGATGAGTTTTTTTGTACCTTTTTTATTTTTGGCAGTGGCATTTGTTCTTTCACTCATTTAAGCAGAAGTGGTATCAGTAGTCTGCTTTCTGTAGACCAGATTAAAAAATTGTGATTTTTGATGAGCAAAATTCGGAAACCTTGAAAAAAGGAGATGTGAAAGTAAAGGAGCCCTGTTTTCCCTTCTATGCCTTGAGACACTCAGTGTGTTCCTACAAGAGAAGCTCATAGAAGTGTGAAAAATGTCTGCAGATAAAATGTGCTATTTACTTATCTTATTAAACTGTCAGAAGTATTCAAAACTACAGAAAAATTGAGGAGCATAATGTGTTTTTGCTATGGGACTAGTGCTGCCTCTTAGGTTTCTTAAGGTGTTTGAAACAATATCATCACAGGACTATTGCAGTAGCAGCTTGTACTGGATGTGCTGTACTTGAACAGTGTTTGTTAGAGGAGCAGAATAGCCACTACAGCTATCAGGGTCTGAACATGGTTTTGTTCTGCACAGAAATAGGAAAAATCCCTTCTATTGGTTTTGTGGAATGACCTGATCAGTAAGAGCAGTGTGGGTTTTTTGTTTGTTTGTGTGTTTGGTTGTTTTTTCTTTTTTAATTGCAGAATTCTTCCAACCAGGTGAGGAAAGCCTCCCAGGTGATCATCTTTCCCTCCCTCATGTGCCATCCATAGGATCTCTGGCCCATTTGGTGTGAACCTACAACAAAACTGCTGTGCTCCAGCTCATTCTAGTTACTCTGGTGTTTGCAGGATCATATGCATATATATATATAAATATTTACACAATACATGCATATATGAATAAAATCTTGTCTCAGACTCGCTGGAAGAAAAGAATGATTGCTTTAAACTTCCAAGTTATCTGGTTTGTTTTCTAGGAAATTTGGAGGGTTCGAAATCTGGAGGCCAAACAGTTTGATTTACTCTTAATAATTACAGTGCTTTTTTAAGCCTTTTATGAGTCATTGTTATGTATTCAAAAAACCTTAACTCTTAGATCTCACAAAACATTTTATGCCTGTGATTAGACATCAGTGATCAAAAAGGTTCAGTTTTGTACTGTTGCTGAGGATTGTTCCCCCACAATGTGAAGTGCTATTTTCAACCCAATTTTAAACAAATATGTTAATTTTTGGTCCATCTGTAGTTGTCTCTTAACTAACTGTCATTAACTTTTTGGGGCTCCACGATATGCTGAATGACTTGGAACAACTAATGATTTTATTACCAATCATAGTATTTAGAGTTCCCTATGGAGTCATGTATGGTTCTTAATGAAACCATTATTTACAGGATTAAAATCTCTTGGCAAATTTCTTTTCTTTCAACTGCACTGAAATTAACGCATGTTTGCAGTCCATCTTGGGAAAAAGAAACAGTTCTGCGTGATGTATAATGCTAAATTCTGGTTTCTTTAAATGAATTATCTCTAAAATATCAACAATCAGAAATGCAGTTTAGTAGCCTCTACTCTAGATCAATTAAGGATAGCCTGCTATTGCAAACTATTTATATTTGATTTGATTGTGTTGTCTTAGGAACAGCTTTTGTAATGAGTAATTATTTGAACATAGAAGTACTTGGGTACTCCTGCCAAAACAGGAACTTTGGCCCCTGAATTTATAACAGTAAGTCATGAAGGATGTCCTCGTAATCAACCTTGGAGTGTTAAATGATACTATTAAGGGCTTTATCTGAAATGGATACATGAATAGATGTTTACTTACAGGATGAAAGAAGAGTATAATGTTGGGTCTCTGGCTGTGTTTACAGCCTGTGGCAGTCACTGGGTAAGGATTTCACTTGGTGCAAATTCAGTTTCAGATTAGAAGATTTTTGACACCAGTTGGTGTGATGTTGGTTAAACTTGTGTCATGTTTCTCATACACCCACTGTTTCAAAACTTAACCTCAGAATACCCTACTTTGACAGATATCTTCAATTTTCTGAAGCACTTATATATTAAAAAGCAGCGACCTGAGGTTTTGTCTTGACCTTCAGACTGAAGGAGCATTTGGAGAACTCTCTGGTGCTGTGTAACTCGCTGGCATGTGATGTGTGAACCTACATAACTGACTTACCTCTCTTCGAAGAAGTCAGTGGTGACCATTTGCAACATCCAGTGAAAGCAATATAAAGTTTTAGGTCCTTCTGCTGTCTCATGATGGGGATGCTTTGCGTGCTTTGACTAGATACAAATCACAGTAATCTCTCCCTCCATCATGTAGATGAGCAGTAACTTCTCTGAGGGGCACGTGTCCACCAGGTATCATGAATGAACTCTAGAGCAGTTCAGTCAATAGCATAGCTCCTGACAGTAGTGGCAATATTTCAAAATAAGTTAATAAGGGCGAGGATACATGTCTGCCTCCAGGGAATGATCCTCAGAAACCAGCAGGAGGAAAACCTAATTGAAAGTGTCAAAAAAAAGGAGGGAAAAAAATTAAAAATAAAAAATCCATTGCTATTAGACCTACAGCATGCTAAGACCTGAAGGAAAACTAAGTGAAGCTTGGGAACTTTAGCTAGTGACTGGAGCTTTCTGTCATTTACCTGACAGTCTCTCAATGAAGCTTGTCTTGTTATGAAAATGGGGATCTAGCAGCTGTTGTCTCGTGCAATTCATCTTTGTTTTTCTTACCTGCTCTAGTTACAATTCATTTGAATATCTCTATAGTCTTTCTCCAAACCCAGCCATGGTTCAGGAAATCATGGTAATTTTCCTGATTTAAGTAGTCAGTTTGGAGAAATGTGCTCTTTCACCAGTTGGCACTGCTCTTTTGTTTCCATCATGCAAAATTGCTAATAGCAACTAGCATCTCCAAACTTTTACCTTGATGTGTTTTTCCAAACTTAGGGCCTCCCTGGGCAAGTGGTGATCCATGTGTGTTCAAAGGCTTTGCTGGGCCTCTCTTCCAGAAAGGATTCTGCCTGTTTTTAAGCCTGTGTAAATGTACCATCCACAATGTCTTGTGACAGGAATACTTAACTACATGGCACTTCAGACCTACTACCTGTTCATTTCATTGGGTGACCAGTAGTTCTTGAATTACAAGAAACAATGAGCAAATGCTGTTTTCTCCAAAGCTCTCTCTGTTTTATAAATCTGTCAGGTGCCCCTTCAGATCTGTTTAGCAGAAAAAGAATTTCAGACTCCATAGCTGTTTCTTAGACAGGAACTATTCATTATCTTTGAACTTCGTTCTTCTTTCTCACATACTTTTTCTAGTTTTGTTGGACCTGTATTTGTGCTCATGCTTGCTATTCTAGCTGTGCATCAAAGGTAGATTTGATGGTGCAGAATGAGACAGTGACTGTTGTCTCTGTAGTAATTAGCAATAGGTTATCAGACTACCTAATAACAACCTCTGCTATATAGTCTATGGCACAGTGTTTCACCTGTGTTATGTCTGGACTGATTTTATAATTGCAATTTCTACACCAGTTGTAACTGTAGTTTGGTGTTTTCTATCATCTTACTCTTTCACCTGGGTCTGTTGGTTTTGCTTGCCATTGGAATGTCCCGGTGTATTCTGTTATAGGCTTCGAAACCTTAGCTCATTAGATCAGACCATAAGTTTGTAGTGGTAAGTTGGACAAAAGATGGGGTGGGGGGGAATCCTAAACTGATGTTTCTTTGGGAAAAGACTTTTTTAAAAGTGAGACAGCAAATGATTTCTTTTGTCCTGATGTAAGTGTCATCAGGATGCTGGACGCATGACACTTCTACTTCCTCCTTTTGAGCATCTCTTTCAGGCATTTCCAGAATTCTGGGCACAGTCAGCTTCCTGGTTCCTTAGTGTTAATAGCTATAGCTTCATCTGTACTGTCTTCATGGGTAAAGGCCTCCTTTGGGTCTGTTAAAGTCCCGGCTTTTACACTTCATGCTGTGCTCTTTCTAATGCCTGCTGTGCAGAGCTCATCTTCAGGGCCTGCATCTCATCTTAAATTCCTGTTAATTCTCAAGTCAAAAACAAGGCAAAGATCCCTTGTATGTCACGTTCCAACCTGGATGACAGATAAGAATAGGATGTGTGATGATGCTCTGTCCCTACAGGCCTCAAAGTTTTCTCCAGGGTCTTTTTTTTGTTACAGCTCTACACCTTCCTATGCTATAAGACCAGGTGTGGGAATACCCTTTGCCTTCTATCAGGGAGTAGCATGAAGGTGGCAGTGTGTTGCGTGGGGTTGAAAGTTGAGGAAAAAGAATGAATGCTACCAGCAAATCCTGTACATCACTTAGAGAAAGGAGGGGTCCCTTGTTTTTAATTTTTTCTCAGGAGGAGACCAGACTGAAATAATCATAGAATCATGGAGGGGTTGGGTTTCGAAAGGACTTTAAAGATCATCTAGTTTCACTCCCCTGCCATGCGCAGGGACCCCTTCCACTAGACCAGGTTGCTCCAAGCCCCATCCAGCTTGGACTTGAACATTTCCAGGTGTGGGACATCCACAGCCTCTCTAAGGAAGATATTCCCTGCCTCACCACCCCCACAGTAATGAATTTCTTCCTAATATGTAATCTAAATATACATTTTTGTAGTGTGAAAAGTGACTGAGGTTGACAGCCATTGTTTTGTTCACTGATGCTGGACAGAAAGAGATGGGGATGAATGGGCCAGCTCTATGTATAGAGCTCCAAGAGCCTGTGCTGAGGGGTCTTTGTGCACCTCAGGTATTGCGTTTGTTCTCCAACTGCAATGTGGGGTCTGGAAACTTTCACATGTGCCCTTCCACCCTCCTTTTAGCTCACTAATAAATGTTTTGGGAAATGAATGTCTGTTCCAGAGTGTTGTGCACAAAAGTCCTTGGCATAGAAACTAATACATATGGTGTCTTTGGGCAGACTTGTTAGATACATATATCATATCATTTGAATTGACCTCAAGTTAATAGGGTAAGCAACAGAAATTCAGGGTTTCCTTCATGTAAACTCTGGCTTTTGTGCTATATAGCCTTTCATTGGTTGGTGGTAACTTACTGAAATGGTAATTCTTAGAATTAGACACTCAAAACAAAAGGCTCATTTTTAAATAACCAAATCCAGCAATCACAAAGAATGTAGCTCTTGAAAAAAATGTCGTTTCCTTGAATCACATTTTCCTGCTAGTACTCAGCCCTTTATTGATGACAGATAGAAAAGGCTGTTGCTTGTGTTAGTTGTAAACTTCCCTTTGTCAGAGCCCTTTCCACCATCTGTCATTGCATAACTGTATGTTCCCAGGTTTGTAGCTCTAATGTGTTTTTGCTGTTTTGTGTACAGTACGTTACAAGTTATAAAAGCTTGAGTAAATAATTCATGTAAAAACCTTTGTAAATATTGTCAAACTGCGGAATAAATGATTTACTAAGAGGTCTCTTGGCTCAGCCGAGCAGCTTTATTACTGTAACTTGTTTTGTAAACAACCTCCTCCCCCCACCCTGTATTTTTTCCATCAAGTGTCTTTGTGTAAATTTTATTGCCAAGCACTACTTAGATGCATTACAATCACCATAAATAATGCAATATCAGTGCTTTAACCACCTGGAAACTCCATTCAGAAGTCAACCAAAGGTGTAGTTTGTGTGAGACCCTTAAGGGAACGTATTTTCAATGCATGTACAATGGTGTACTTCCCACTGTTTTCATAGCTGATTGCATTTGTTGGAGATGGCTCCATCTCAGCTGGAAGATGGTTTTCTGGTAGACCTCAGGTTTGCAGAGAGCTGGTACCTGTGCTTCATTTCGTGTCCTGTGGATATTCTGCAAATTGTGTTGTGCAAATAGGTCAGGACTTAGGGATATGAGAGGTAGTCCTGAAAAACAGTCAGATTTTTTTTTTCTAGCTTTTTAATAAAGTGTTTTCTGAATGGTCAGAGGAAATGTAATCAGAAACATTTGTCGTAAATGAATAATATGACTTTGCTTTGATGTATTCATGAGCCCCTTGTTGGCCTTCTGAAAACACAACTGAAAATGAAATGTTTCTTCAATAACAGTGGAATGGGAAAATGTGTTACATCTGAGTCCTTATGGGCAGGCATAATTGTGTGGCTACATGTGCTTGTTCTGAGTTTGTTCTGTGAAATAGAGGCACGCTTGACAGACATCAAACCACTGGTGAACAACTACAGTGATCATGACACTGGAGCTGTGGTTGATCCATGTCATTGTGTTGACTCGGAATCTGATTCTAGGCTTGAGCCACTCTCTGAATATTCATATTGGTTACATGCTGGTTTTCATGCCAGCTCCTGGACATAGTGAGCAAATGTATTTTCCCAATAGGAAGGCACAGGCATTGCTAGAGAGAGCACATCAAAGTGGACTTTTATCACTGCAGGGAGGATGAACACAGGCTGTCTTGGGTGCCCTGGCTCTGCAGACTCAGACTGAGGAGAGCATGGTTGTTGGATAAGATGGGAACAGCCAACACATCTTCTGCTCAAGGGAGACGCTATGTGCAATTTTTCTGCCTAGGTACATGATGCAACTGTTGCACAGAAAGTTTGGAAGTGTAAGGGTGGTGGGCAGCTGGAGGACATGAGGACAGTTTTGGAGTGAACCCAGGAACTGATGGAATTTCTAGGGGAACAGAGCAAGCAGGTTTTCATGGCCTTCTTAACGAGCTGCTCCCCTTGGCATGCCCACTCATCACCACTCTCCGCACCTCATTTGGCTTTTAAGTTCCAGGAAAATGGACGGTTCACTAAAAATTTCAGGGTGCTCCTGTTTGTGCCTCTTGACCACTTTTCTGTGCGTTAGTGCAATCCAGAGTAAAAATCCCAGGACTTGTTCAAATAGATAAGCTCAACAACATATGTATTCAGACACTCCTCTTATGGAAATTATGTTTTCAGAGTTAACTGCTTTGAAGTGACTTTGTCCCAGACTGGTCTGAGCAGCTTTTGGTGAGCATTTACAAAGATTTGACTCAGAGAATGGTGAAAATAATACATTAGCTACATAATATTGTGCCTGATATCAGAACTATCCAGCAATGATGAAGTGCTGCTTTCTGATTATAGAGGTGGTATTTTTTACCTGTTTTAGGAAAGGAGCTGACCATCTTTTGATGACACATCTGGGGTCAGGGTCCAAGGAACAGAGCAATCAAGCTTTCTCTGGATTAAGAATTAAAAGTGGACTTTAGGAAAGAAATCTCTTGGAGAACTTGGCAATGGATGTCTGATTAATAAGGAAACTATTTCCTCCCTCTGTTTTTTTAACCCTTATACAAAGAGGACTGTAGTGTTCTAATGATGAATGTAACTGAGCGTGTGAGAAAGAAGCTGATAATGGCAACCTTCAATCATGTTGAGTCGAGAAAAGAAGAAATAATGGTGTGCCCTCTATGAGTTATTATGGGTAGTTCCCATAAAAGTTAAGTAAATGAAATCTGAGATTCAATTAAACAACATCTTGTCTGTCTTCTTGTGTGCCCAGGACAATACATTGTTTGCTGTGAATAGACCACCCGAGGGCTGGTCATGTGTTTTGGTAGAAATCATAGTTTTGTCAAACAAAGCAAAAGACGTAATTATAGCCTTTTTATATTAAAAAAAACTATTTGAATTATTATTGTTCATGTCCAATTAGAAATGCATTAAATAGTTGCCATTAGAAACTTAAAAGTACAAAAACAGCAGAAGGTTTGTTCTGTAAAATTACTTATCCAGATTTGTCTCAGTATCACCAAAATCAATAGGAATTCCTACCTCCTTCATCTATATCCCCCTTTATTGGTTTTTCTTTTGGAAGAGGGGATGGAGGAGAAGGGAGGCTGGTTGGTTTTTTTTTTCCTAGATGAGAAATTCCTAAAAGTCACACAGTCACGGATGTGGCCACAGAAGAAAAAAATTACTTTTGAAGGTATAAATGGTTGCAGCATGAAATATGTGATGCTGAACCATGTCCATTATTGGGTTTATGAGATCTGTGTTCCTTGGATGCATGAAGTTGAGATAGCATAATGTTAAATACCTGTGAAATACAATAAGTGGATGCAGATTGAGAAGGGAGTATATGCTGTCTGTAAGGAGTCAGTGGGATTCTGCTCTGTGTGGAGTGGGAAAAAGTCTCTTTGAAAGATCACTCTGTAGCCTCAAAAAAAACCTAAATATAAAACCCCTTGAAATTTCCCTTTCTGTTTATGGTGTACGTGGGCAGGTATCAGTTGTTGTTTTCATATACAAAATGATTGTAATCAAAGGTTTTGTTTCGTTTGCTTCTGTTTACCTTTCATGTTAGTTACTTTAGGCCTGGTCCACTTCTGGTGGTGCTTTTCCTGTTAAACTTTTATGTGAACTACAGATGAGACCTTGGAAATTGATGTCTGTGGTGTAGTGCTCTGTGATACTCTGACCTTCAGCACAACCTGCTCTTTCTGTGGAGTTGCTCTTTGTGCTGTCACCTTGATGCTGCTGCATCCTGTCGTCACCTTCTGCTGTCAGACATCTCTGGAGACTGGAGAAAGAATGATTTAAATTATGCCTTGGTTTCCTGGGTTTCCAGTGCTCCTTGGCTGATGGAATCACCAAAATCACCTTTGCTTCTCTCTGTTGCATTGCTGGGGCTCACAGTGGGTCCCTGGTGGAAATGTACTTGCAAGCGCCTGTGCAACTCTGTTGACATCAGCATACACAACTCTTCTTAGTCCAGTGAATAGGTATCCTGTGATTTGACTGAGATGCTTTTTATATATTTTTATCTGTGTGAAATAGAAATTAACTCTTTATGAATTAGGAGCGATGGCTCTTTCTGCACTTCAGTTGCAATTCTGCAATGTATTTGTAACTGGTGCTCCCTTGAGGAGGAAAATACAGAGAAAACTCCATCACTTTGGATGAAAATATCTCTGTGCTTACCAGCTATGCAGACTGAGGCATTTGGATGTAACTCTCACTTCTCAGGGGTTATATACATTACTAAATCCTGTAATACAGTCTCATTTTGGACTTTCTTGCATTTCTTCTCAAAATCTTTGTTTTTATATTATTGGAACATCTAAAGTCTCACGCAGGGTCCAGCAACCCAGCATGGGAAGGGCAGTACACAGAACAACAAGCATTTCCCAATCCCAAGCATTTACACTCCAAGTATCGGAAAAGACGTAATAGATAAATATAGACCAAGAAAACAGGAAAAAAATCTACACACAGTAGCAATGTACATCAGTAGCCCAGTCTGGGACTAGATTTTTTTAACATGCAAGTTTTAGTACTATACTATTGCTCTTATTGATTTTTTTCTCCCTATTATTGCTTTTCAGGATTTTACTTAACGTGTCCTTGGCCATTAAGATCTTCATCTTTAAGATGATGGACTGTATCTTTTTTTGTCTGACCAGTGAAGGAGGACATGGAAACTTAGAGAAATTCTGGACTAATCTGTGTCTTTATTTTATTTTCCGAATATTTGTCTGCATCAAATAGGACCCTTAAATTTCAAGTGGATGACTCTATCAGAGAGGAATTGTAAGCGAGCTGATTGCAGCAGAGTATCTTGCACAGTTAAATTCTCCGGGCAAGACCTGCTGCCACAAACACCTTTAGCTCCTCCCTTCTGTTGAGGAACAAGGTTGCAGTGACACAGAGCTGTGACAGACACCTTCAGCTGCAAACTTACAAAAGGTCAATGAAATATAAAGACAATCTAGAGCACCTACAGGATGTGCAGTATCAGCTGGTGCTGGCAGTGGGCTGTGGCAGAAAGTCAAAGCTGTTTCCCTGCCACATCTTCCCCCATTGAGTATGCAGAGGGAAAGAGCTGGTGGGGGCTGAACATCCTTCACTGTGCCTATAAGTTGCTATGAAAAAGCATGTTACAGTGAGTGGGAGTCTATTTCAACAACTAGGTGTATATATCATAAAATATAACAAAGACTGTATATAATAGTTTTGTAACCCCAGTGACTCACTGTGTCTTTCCTAAGGAGAGAAAGTCACTGGAGCCACCTTCTGTGGCTGCCTGAAAGGCACACCTTTGCTGATCCCACCTGCTGCTCCTCACTTAACACTCGATAAAAATCTCCCCTCTTGCTCCTCTCTCCACTAATCCAGAGCCAAGAAACATCCTTCTGTCACTGCCGGTTCCATGTGCCAGCAGGATGGACATTGCAGGAGGTTTTCATCACGCTGCTTATCAGCCGCTTCTACTTCATGACACAAATATCTTCTTGCTGTCAAACCCTCTGGGAGAAATTACCTTTAATTAGTTCATTCTGTGTAGGTTATCCAGATACACTCTTTGATAGCAGTGCTATCACATTAATTTCCCAATAGCAGTAATTATTATTGGAGAGAAAAATTAAAAAAAAAGGGTTTAGAGCCCAGATTTAGACCCAGTTTCCCACTCTTTTCGGCATGGGATGGTGGCTTAATGCTGTTGTCTTTGCCAGATTGTTTGTCAGACTGAGTTCTGGAGAAGAGCATCGTGTCCCATGGAGGAGCTGGAGAGGCTTCCAGTGCTGACGGATTTGCTCTGGCACCTGATGTGCGTGCCAGCAACCTTCTCATCAGGGGGATGTGGACGTCACTGTCACCATAGAGACAGCAAGGAGGATTCGGTTTCAAAAGGTGAAGAGAAGCTGGGAATTAGGAAGGTAAGGCCTGGTCTGTCTCTCAACTCAGGATGGATTTTAAAATGATGCTATATTTAAAAGGAGTAATGCTCTACTGCATGTTTATACACATATGTATATATGTGAATTTAAGTATTGGTACATATGTGTATATTTACATGAACTCTTTTGAATAGTCTTAGGTGCAAAAGAACCCAAAGCAGGTTTTCAGAAGAGCCTGCTAATGTTCTGTGTGTGCTCCTCCAATTAATTTTTCTTTTACAGATGGTGTAAAAAAATACTCAAAGGCTGTTTATATTTTATTTTAAGAAGTCCTAAAATATTTGCTAACTCAAGATTTTCTGTTTGGCACAGCGGCTGATTGAGCTGTGTTGTAAACTAACTTCTGGAAACTATTTGTGATCTTCTGCTGTGCTCTAGCAATGACAAGGATGTACAGCAGTGGTGAGTGTTGACAGGCAAGGCAGGGATCAGCTATGAGTCATTGTTTAACCACGTGGGACTTTTAAAGCCTGGTCTATACTGGTCCAGGACAACTTGCAGATCTATCTCTGCCCACACTTATATCAGATAAAATCACCCCTCCTGAGGGCTTACCCCATCACTTGCAGATATAACCTCAGTAGTGCACGGGCTTGTTTAAAGCTGCAGTTTGCATGATTATAATCCCCAGCAGGATGCTGACCCCCAAAGGATGTTTCTTATACCTTGGTAGCAAAAGATAACTTCACAGGTATGGCTCTAAGGGGGTGGTGACAAGGAGGAGTCCATCCAGCAGAGCAACAGATGAACTATTGAGTAATGCTATATAAGCATTACTGCAGAAAGGGTGGTAGAAGGCTTATAGGGAAAGATAAAAACCTTGTCTGCAATACCATGCCGTGCTGAATGCCACTGGAGAGGATGGGCCTGGATGCATGCTTCTGATCTTGGGCCAGGGATGCTCAATGGAGCCCTTGAGCTCCTCTTGTCTCTGCCCTGCCCGCCGCAGCTCCAGCAGGAAATAGCCAGAGCACAGCAGGTTTTTTGACCATGATACACTTGTCTTGACAGCTGGAGGAAGTCTGGCATGGGAGCTAAATCTATTGGCTTTGTGTCAGCTCTGGGGTATCTTTCCTCTTTCGGGAATTCCCCGCTGGGGAGGTACCATTGCTGTTTGGAGCAGAGCTCAGATCTCAGCCCCTGGGGCTGTCCACTCTGGTAGACAGTTTTGGCAAGAATAAGTATTTTTTGCTATTTTTAAGTCTCTTTGATTTTATAAATAGCTAAGTGACAAGTAAAATTTTGGTCTTCACCCTATGGCTGAATTTTCCACAGGGATGTTTGCATAATACCATTTGTATTTATTATTCCTACTGCTGTCGTCACTCACACGTTTTCTGCAAACAGAACAAAAGGCAGCTCCCTTTGCAGTCAGCTTATGGTCCAACTGCTGCACAAAGACAGTGGAGGGCACAGAGAGCGCCTGGGGGACACAAGGAATCCTTGAGATAACATTGCTTGGGCTTCTCTTGTCAGACCTCTACAAACCATGATAATACATGTAGGCTTCATGGTAATAAGAGGCAGCTAAGGGTGTATGTGAGGAACTGAACTGTCTATTTACATGCAGCTGGGGTTTGCATTTTTGGGGGTACCACTGTTGGGACATGTAGCTGGTTGGCTGACTTCTGTAACAAACTGCATTTTTGACTGATTTTATCTGCCGACTGCTGCAGGATCTTGTCTACCCAGATTTTAGTCATTCATCTTGACTTTTGTTTTAGGAACTCTCTGACCAAATTGATCTTTGGTATCGATATGAAAATCTGTGCTGGTGAACTTTGAGGTTTGACTCACTTTTTGGGATCAGCTCCTGTTTCAGTTATGGTATACGCTCATCATTCATCATTTGATCACGCTTTTTAGGGAGAATAGAAACTGTGATTATGTTAGATTCAGAATTCATCCAGTTTAGTTTCCTGTCTCCCATGGTGGTGGTCTCCAACTGTTTCAGAGAAAAGAAAAAGAAATCTTGTATTGGGCAGGAAGGTGTTAATATGTTATTCTCTCTAAGCTTTAATAGGAACTTTGCTTTCTTCAACAGACAAACCGTTCTCCAAGAACTTGATTACCAATAAAGGTTATTATAAAGCCAGAATTTAAGAGAGGAATTGGATACCAACATTACCTAGGGGATCTGATCTGAAAGATTTTACTGATGCAGAAGGCACTTCTGAGTGAAGGCGGAAGCAGGAAGACTGGACATAAAGATGGGCTTCACATCCAGCCTAGAGTCCTGAACTTGGCACATTCAATCAGTTGCTCCTCAACTACAGGGGCTAATTAGCCACTCCTCTGATTGCTCATCACCTACAATCTACTCTTGCCACAGCAAGTATATGCTTTATCTGCTGGTGGGAGAATTGGAAACAATACCTATTCTAGTAAGCACCACCTTTTTTTTTCCCCACTCTTGTTAGTGGTGCAGGTAATATAATGCCTCTGCTATATATAATACCTCTCTTATAATGCTCCTCACTTGACAGCATGTGTGAAGTGGTCAAGACCTTCATCTGGAAATTATTTAGTAACAACATATTTTTTCTTCCTCCCTGCAGCAGGAATATTTATAGGTACCAGGTTTATGCCATACTCTTATGAGATGGTAAAAGAAGTAAAGCAACAGCAGCATCTTGTTTGTGGTGTTATTCTGCAATATTGTCACTTCTTCATAAGATTTCCTGAGATTTTCCTTGGCTCAGTCTGTTAAGATTGCCTGTAGTTGTGTTTTTGCTTTGAGGATAAGGGAGAAGTTGTCTGTCATTGTGCCATTGGGTTTGTTGGCATGTAGTTAATTTACCAATTTGTGTTGAAAAGGTAAGCAAAAGATGACGTGATACTGATGCTGGGCATGATTTCAGAATATAGAGATATTTACTCACTATCAGCATCTAAGGTGATTGTAGTGATTATTGCCCAAAATTAGATATCACTTTCCTTCTGCAGACTTCCATGCACTAAGTTAGATGTTTGGGATTTTCCAATTGCCTCTGAGTTCAATTCTTCAAGTGTCACTTAAGATAGTTATAAGCCTGTTTATTTTCCCCTATGCTCATTCTATAAGAGGATAAAATAACACAAGAGGCAAAATAACTGTTCTGAGTGCTCGGTGTTATTATGAGGGTACATAATCCCTTTTTACATGAATCAGTGGACTTTGGGGAGTGTTTCCAAGTGTGTTTAAACACCACTGTGTGTTGGCCTTTCCCTCAGATTGGGCCCCATCCAGCAAGGATAAATTTGCAGGCAATCCAGCCAGGATTTTTCCATGTGATAAAGGGAAAACGATGAGGAACTCTAAGCTCTGAACAGATGACTCAATGCCTCTGGTGCTGAGTTAGACCTATCACTGTGCCCATTGCAGAGGCACGCAGTCCACACCCAATTTCATCCTCTGCCCACACAAAAATGTGTCATCCATCTGTGCATGACTGGAGTGTTCATATCAGATGCATTTACCTGCCAAAATTGTGGGAACAGTCCTAAAAGGTTATCTTCTTCAAACTCTTCAAATGTTTCTCTCCTCTCTGATCGTTCTGTCTCTTCTTTGAATCTGTTACATCATCTAGGGGGTCTGCTCATTGCATGTAGGTCTGTATGAAAGAACTGTATTTGAAGAGCCATTTGTGAGTCATGTCAGTCTAAGGAAAACCAGCATGAGGAACCCAGGAAGCTAAAACAATGTATGGAATAGAAATTGATCACCTTGTTTATTTTGGATATTAATATTTTCTCTTAATGCCAAGTATTTCATGAAAAGATTAGTTTGGATTAGTGGAATTGATAAAGGCATATGCTCTTTGTTTCCAGGAATAGCAGAGGATTAAAATGTGCTTGCATCCATATATCTATATCCATATATAATCCCCAGAACTCATATTCAAGTCATGTTAGAATCAGTTCAGTTCTATGAAACTTAGTGCTATGAAATTCATTCACCTTCACCACATTGTGTAAGGCAGACTGTGATACCGTCCAGCTAATAGGAAAAAGTGACTTTCTAAGCTAAAGTTACGTGAGCAGGTGTATCTTTTGGTTTTATTATTAAACTTACAAATATATGAAGTGGAGCCTTTGATGGCCTTGGTCAAGACTTTAATGTGTGCTTGTGTGTATCTCTGACATTAGGAATTCTAGAGTTTCCTTAGGCGAGGTAAAATGAGAGCTTGTCTCAAAGCTTGTGGTTCATGAGAAGCTGCCTGTGCTAGAAGGGAAAGAGGAGATGTGATCTCCCATCCGGGAAGAATTGTTCTAGGTGCTGCTGCCAGACCAATTGCTTTCTAATGCGAAGCAGCCTGGAGCTGGAGGAAAGGGAGATTTCTTCTGTGGAGCTGGGAAATAAGGGAATAGAAACAGAGAGAAAAATCCGTTTCCCTATTCCCCTTTACTCCTTAAAGGACTAGGGGATCAATGCCTTCTGAGAAAGGGATACATGGAGGCATTGTATAGGACCAAGGTTTAGAGCAACTATTCAGTTTCTCTCGGTTCACTTTCCTGTGTCTGGCAGTCCCAAGAATTCCCAAAGTCAACAGAAACCAGAAGATTTCAGAGTCCTACTTCTGAACCGAGTCACAGCTGAGTCACATCCTGCCTTACCTGACATTGCACAAATGATCCAGAGAAAACGGCATGATGTGACTCCTCTGTGGTAATTTAAATGAGAAGGATGGTTGCTCGCATGCATTTCTCAACTTGCGGTACAGCAAAATACCTTTTTTTTTTTTTCCCCAGAACTGCCAGCAAAGGCCATAGCAGAACAAAGGAGGCACAGGCATTAATCTGGGATAATTATGGACAAGAGATGGCAGGAGGATCTGAGAAGATTTGAGTCTTCTAATGTGTGACAATTTTTACTGGAAAGCCAGGAGCACAGGTTTGACTAGTTCCCGAATGAGTCAATTTTTTGGCTAGTATTTAAGAAACAACTTACAGTATTAATGGCAGCAATACAAAGGAAAGAGAAAGATCTTTATCATTCATTTTTGCCTTGGCTTTAGTTAACTTTTGTCTATAAAACCATTTAAATATAACTGTGTAAACACACATCATGCTGTGTTGTTAGTCTCTGAGTTGAAATACTGTTACATAGGAACAGGAACAAGTAGGAGCAAAGTATTTAACTTCACAACATCTGCAAGTGACAAGTGGCATTCCTCAGGGGCCAGTGTTGGGACAAGCACTGTTAAACATTTCTGTTAGTGATGTGGACAGTGGGACTGAGGGCATCCTCAGCAAGTTTGCCCATGGCACCAAATTGTATGGAATGCCATCTAGAGGACCTTGACTTAAGAAGCTTGAGACATGGGTTGCCTAGAGAAGCTGTGGATGCCCCATTGCTGAGAGTGTTCAAGACCAGGTTGGACAGGGCTTTGAGCAACCTGATCTAGTGCCCATTGCAGGGTATTCGGAATTTTAAGGTCCCTTCAAATCCAAATCATTCTATAATTCTTTAAAATACAAACAGGGGTTTAACTCAGCATGTGTTGTGGTTTTGAAGGTGGAACTATCACTACCAGCAGCCTGTGATGTTTGGAGTTTGAAGCTTACTCTCTTCTTGAATGTAACAATTGTGGGAGAATCTGCACTTAAAGAAAAAAGAAAAAGGTCAAGAAATTTTCCCCACAAATCAGAGACTTATCCTGTGTGGGACGATGTAGCTCTACTGAAAAGTGTGGGTAACTGCTTATAGAGGATGAAGACCCTGGCACAAGATCCCTTTTAACATCCACTGTTTTTCCTCCTGTCACCTACAACTGCTTCATGTAAGAACAGGCAAATTTACAGCTGATACAAAGCCCTGTCTGACTGGGTTTCATATGGTCTCCTTCTTTATATTCATGATCGTGCAACATATTTCACACCCACACATGATTTCTCAATTTCCTTTGCTGCCCCTTTCAAGTACCCTTATGTTATATAAAGCAGCTGCTTGTGTTTAGTAACTTTCTGTACCTGTAATGCTGTTGGTCTAGGACACTGCAGTGGATTTTCCTCACTTGGGCATGCTGAGATACAAACTGTGGCCCTGGGCTCAGTGCTGGGAAGTATTCAGTGTATTCAGTAGCACAATTTGCAAATGGTGTGAAGGAAGCTGCTCTCGAGGCATCTTGTCAGCATCGAGGCTGAACATTCATGGTCCAACCTGAAGCAAATTCTTTGACACCCTGATATGAAACCAGCTTGTCCCTGTTGCCTGTGTGCCAAAGGAAGCTGTTTCTTAGTTGATGAATAGGGTATGAAGTGTAAACTTCACATTGAGACTCATGTAATTACCTTGCATGTTTCACAAGAAGGGGGATTGTGTGTTCCTGGTCAGCTTTCATCCAGATGGCAGCTTAGAGGTTGAGATTTTTTTTTTTAAGTATGCCAAACAGGCGCTCTCTTCACTGTAACTGAAGAAAAGGTTTTATCTTGCTGATACTCTTGATGTTGCTTCCCTTCTCACCCCAATTTTAACTTCTAAAAATGCCTTTCCTCTAGCACAGGAAACCAATGACCCCAGCAGCTGTGCTCAGGTGCAACAATGGCAGTGTGTGGGACAACTCAGCTCCTGTGCCAGATCGATTGTGCTGGGGCAGAGCTTTCCTCTTTCCTGCATATTTTCCTGCACTGTCAAAGCAGGTTCCCCTCCAGGGAACGGTTTTGGTGCAAGGATGCGTTCCCAGTGGCTATTCCAAAATATAGTCTCTGATTCAGGCATGACAGACTCTAAAGGTTTGAAACATGTCCCCAGTTCTAGATAGCTTGACTCAGACTTTTCCAACTTGTATGTCCATGCTGTCCACCAATCTTAGCAGTTAAGCTTGGGAACGTGCCCAAGATTACACAGTGAACCTGAATCAAAGCCAAGAAGTGAATTGGGTCCAAGTAGAATACCTTGGTTCCTGAAACATACCTCCTGTCTGTGATTATTCTCCCTGGGGGAGGGAGGGGAAGAAGAACAAAACATTAGTGCTTTTAACACACTGAATGTCTGCATATGCTTTGTTGTGGGATACATGAGGTAGTAAATCCAGAGCCATACTTCTGTTAAGGTGAACCCAACTTTGAACTCATTATTAGAGACTACAAAGTGCTTATAACTCTCATAAGAGGATAAAGCAACTCTTTTGAAAAGTATTATACGCATTGTTTTTGCTGATGGGATGACCAAGAAGACTCTTGGTTCTGATCTGTTCTGTTGTTTTTCTGGACTGTTGTTGTTGCAAATATCTGATGGAAAAAAAAGGAGTCAATACAGTGAAGTATCATTGTCAGCTTCATAAAACCACCACCTTAAAGGCCTGACATGCTTTCCTTCCATGCAAAAATATGGACTTCAGAATTTCTAGCCAAATACCATTGATAGGTCTGGTTTATTGCCATTAAACAGTGTATTTGGGGCAAGATAAAGTACTAGGAAGTTTATAGTATGCTACTGAGGGCCACTACTAGTATATTTATTGCTGTCTCAGATGAGTTGTCATGGTTTAGTATAAGGGAAATAAACAAGCTCTCAAAGTTAAAGGCAAGCTTTAATGCCTGGTTTTCCTTATGTGTTGGTTTCGGCTAGGGTAGAGTTAATTTTTTTCACAGGGAATAGTGTAGGGCTATGTTTTGGATTTGTGCTGAACACAGTGATGATAGTATAGAGATGATTTTGTTGTTGCTGAGAGGTGTTCGCACAGAGCCAAGGCCTTTTCTGCTTTTTGTACTGCCATGTTGTAGCATAAATCCCTGTGATCATCTTTGTTTTGTTTTCTCTGGTCTTGATTAACTGAAACACCCAATAACCAGTTGCAAGAATGCATGTGAAAGATCTATCAGCCTCACTCATTCAATAGATATTTCCTAATCCAGCTCTCTATTGCTCTGGAAGTATCTCCAAAACCTATTGAAAGATAAGATTTTACATTCTTAATTCAGATATTAAAAATGGGGGGAAAGGAGGGGGCAAGACAGGGGGAGGAAAAAAAGGAAAAAAAAAGGGAATATTTTTAGGCATCCTTTATGAATCTTAACAAAGAACAGTGCAGACCCCTTACTTTTTCACCTTAAAGATTGCTTTCACCAAAGTGTAAAGTGTTAAAAGTAACGATTCCGAAAGATTAAATTTAACTTATGGGCATATTGATAACTTCTAATAGAAATGCCATTGCTTTATGATTCATGAGTCAAAGATGGAGAAGAATTAATCCACCCATTCTGAGACAAAGACCCTCTTGCAATAGAGTTTCCGCTTGCAACGTGCTATGTCTGAACTAGGAAAAGCACGTCAGTGAGCCAGGGCCTGAAAGGGGCATTTTAAGCACTGTATTTTGCATTTTACTTCTACCACCTTTATGTGGGGTCTCAAGTACAGAGGAAAAACTGAGTTTGTGTCAGATGGAATGCAATGGAAGATCTGCTGAAGGTTTCTTCCAAGTTCTGATGTGATGAGGCATGGTGGTACTGTGCAGAATTACCCTTTGCATGGATCAGGGCTGTGTTAACCCTTTCAACTATCTTCTGAAGTCTGAGGGAGAGATTAAATATACAAGACTTTAACACGACCTTGTGCAAATTCACATTTAGTTTTGGCGTTAACAGTTTAGGATGTGAGTTGCTTTTAAAGGGAAGGAAACAAGCTAGAGATGTTGATTTTAATATTTTTAGCTATCATGAGAAAACCCACAAGAAAATGTCACCTAAAATAAACACGCTGTGTAGTGTAATTCTTGTCAATCATTATCCAACCAGAGACACATCTCTCTGTTAGTATTAGTACTTCACAGAGGTCACTTCTGTAGTTGCTACCAGCTTCTGTGAATTTCCTGACGTTTCTAGGTATCCCTACATTTTGGATGGGACTTGTGTACCTTTGAAAGCATACTCTAAAGGTTTTCGGACCCAATAGTAGTCTTCTCATTGATTCCAATGGGCTTCATGCCTTATTTAACTTCTGCACAGCACCATGTAGGTTGTGGTGGGACCATCTGCAGTGACAAAATCAGTCTGGTCTAAAAAGTTGCTGCTCATTAATAGCTGGAAGTAAATACTGCTCCACTGAGCAGTCTGTGACTCCCATTGTGGGTATGTAGTAAACCAGGCCAGCATAGGTTTCACTTGAAGCAAAAGCAGTAGCAAATGGCCACTGGTAAGACCTTTTCATCTGTCAATTGTAATGTTTTTGATTCTGTTATATATCTAATCCCTGGTCAGTAAATGAACAGCAATGAATTAGGGTAACAAGAAAGCTTATGTAATTTCATGTTATAGCAGCATTCTATTTAACCCTGTATTGTCTGATGTTAACATTTGCATAAGAAAACCCTCTGCTTTTTAGGGTAGGAAAAAAATCATGTTGAAATTGCAGGTAGAAAAGACTATTCTCTGTCCATTCTAATGCTTTTAGTTCTTAGGTTGTGACTAATCAGCAAGTAAGTATCTGAAACTGTTTTCATCTTCACCAAATGACAAATAGTTCTCTCAAGTGAAATTATACGGATCTGAAACCACTGAAGAGATGTTAGAGTGAGCTCCTTAAGTCCTTAATTGGGCATTTGAGGAAGGATGAGGGATCAGAAAAAATGAAGTGCAGTCGTGTCGTTTAGTTCTGTAGAAATTTTCACATGTTCTCTTACTACAAATGTTCTCAGTTGGAAGTGAGTTTATACATTAGTCTGCTGCATTCATTGAAGTAATTCATGCGAACCTAAAGGCTCTGCATAAATGTTTTTCAGGACTGAGACCTGTAAGTTACAGACCCCCTACTCATTTAATGTCTTCCACTTAATATTTTTAAATATTTTTAAACTCTAATAATTGTCCAAACCAAATCCTAACTGGGCAATAGTTGACCCTGTAGACTGTAGGGTCTTAAATGAGGAAATGACATGCTTTGAACTCTTCTCTGAAGCAGTGAAAAATGCAGTATTAAATGCTGTTTTTAGACTGGGTGTGACCCAATCTGGCAAAACCCAAGAAATCCAAATGTCACTTATTCTTCCAACAAAGCAAGTGATGCTCAGAAAACAGCTTCTTCTGACTCAGTGTAGCTGCATCTCAAGTGAAACTGGCTCCTCCAAGACGGGCTATCAAAATGTTAGTATGCCATTAGAACCTCAGAAAACTTCTCTGATCTATAAGCCTCTTGATTATCCTGTGTGGAAAAGCAAATTAATTGCTTGTTAATTTCCAGACTGTCCCAATCCAAAACTGAACAAGTAGCTCTGGGACAGCAAGTTGTACCCAAGCAGGTGAGAAAGGAGCAGGGCTGCCCCACTCTTCTCCAAGGCAGTGGACAGGTGAAAAGACGCACTATATGGGGGCATCCTCTCTGGAGATGGGCTGGACTGCTGGACATGGTAATATGTCTCCTTCCTGGTTCTAAATCCTCAAGTCTTTGCTACATGCTACCTCAGTGAAGTATTTTGTTAATTTTGTTTTTGTTTGTCTGTAATTAGCTATACATATTGCAACAGGGAATTGGTAGTAGATTCTCTTCTAGGTCTCACAATATCACTCAGTTTTTCGCTTTGTTCTGCTGGTGGAGGAACATAAATGTTTTCAGATTCTTAGTTTATGGGATTGCCAGTAAACTTTAATGCTGTTATGGGGAGTCTAGTCTCAGCATATATTTTCTCTGATGGGAAAACTCACTTAAGGATAATCTTTTTCCTTGGTAGTGGTGGCACAGCTATATGCAGGACCAATGAAGTGGTTCAAGGTAAATAATAAAAAAGGAAAGTGTTTTGGGGACAGGTATTTTTAACCTGGCTTAGATCTACAGTAATATCAGCCCAATGAGACTGCAGTGAGCTGCAGCCCAGGGACAGGAATGAATGGCTGGAGAGAAGAAGGGGGCAGAGAGCAGAAACTTATTAAGCTGCTGCGTCACAAAGGAGAACCTGTCAGGGGATTGCTGCTGACTCTTCTACTCTATCAGAGGAAGTCATGCAGAGGGCGTCTCAGTTTTACAGCTACTACATTGGTCAGAAACCAGCTTTGGGCCTATTTGACATACTGTTTATCCCAAAATGCAGGAATTTGGAAGAAGTAATCTTTGACTATTCTTTGCTTGCTCAAGATCTTGAAGTAGCTGTTTTTTACATGTTATAAATGAAATGTTGCTAGCAAAGGGAGATTCGGTCCAAGAATTCAAATCTTGGAGTCAGAATTCCAATTGCTAATTTTCTGGCTGGAACAAGAAAACTTCACACCTAGCTGTGCTGGCTGAAAATACCCTGTTTAAAACATGCCAGGCATGATTTTTCTGCTATTATTGATTGAAACCTATTGGGAACCACTACTGACTTCAGACTACATGTGTCTGGGTCTTATCAGCTAACTAGATGTTAAAAACCGAGCTTCAACTCTGTTTGCTTATTAGTCAAAATACATCTTTATGGAACTGTCGCTTCTAATTAGTAGTATGTAAACAGTGCTGTTAAGTCCGTGTCTATTTTGTGTCACTTTCTCAGTTATAAAAGTCATTGCCTCAGTTTCCCTTTATTTGTACTTTATTGTTATGCCTCATTAGCAAGTACCTGACAGAGGAATGAACTCACTGGGTTGAATATATTGATAAATATACGTAGTCAATGTCAGCTGGCATACAGAGTTGATATGAGGAGGAGTAATGTGAATGTATGAACAAGTAGCCTGTGTTGTTTCATGCTGACATGTATATGACACTAATCCAAAAACTCATGTCAGAGGCAAGTGAAATATGTTTTGAACCACCAGAGGTATTCCTTCTGGGACTGCTCATACGGTATTATTTCTGTCTCTTTGACTGAAAGAAAATTGTACTGATCTATTAGCAACAGTATTGATATCTGAAGTGGTATATATGTAGCAAGTACATGTCTTACAAGATGCATTTTCTTGTGTTTTCCAGTGTATCCTTGCTTATGTTCTTGCTTAATTCAGAGAGAAGACTCTTTAATATTACATTTTTATACATAAATTTGAAATTTTGATACGTGACTAACAAACAGCAAAACAGGATTTTTCCTAGTTCAGATCACGTGTGCTGTTTGCAGGGAGACTTTCTTGGAAAACAATACTTCAGTAGTTGTAGGCTCGTTCCCTAAACTGATTCCCTAATTTCTGGTTGTTTTGCTTTTTTTTGTAGTGGTAGTGGAAACCAGAAAATGAATGGTAGAAGTACACGAGGAAGTGCTAAAATCTATGGCTAATATAAAATGAAGTCATAAAATTAACTACTTGGTCCCTGAAAGTAAGTTAGGGATGAAACTCTGAAACACTTTTTAGAATAAGTTGGGGCTGTTGTCCCAAATGTTTACAGATAGCAAGTATTTTCTACTTAGATTTTTTTATTTACCTTTGCATATGATGTCTCCTTAGATTTTACAGTGTTGTTTTTGCACATGCAAAGTCATTCACTGGGTTTGTCTGTAAAACATATATATATTTATTTTTATTTTTATTTAGGATTTCATGTACAGCTCAGCACTTCTAAACATTCTGCGTTAATGGGAAGGCCATGTTATTTAAAAATTACAAGTCACAAGAATTTCTGTAATGAAAAGAACCTTTCCTTTCCTGCTGGTTAAGAACTGGGATGTGTGTGGGAAGGGAGAAGTAAGGACAGTGGCAGTGCTGAGGTTCCAGGTACCATGATGGTACATCGAGGGGTCTGTAGAAATTCACCATGGCTGGTGTAGTCATGGAGGTAACCAGGAATATTATTGTGCCTGTTTTGCAAGTGGAAAACTGGAGAAAAAATAGATTTAGGCTTGACAATGGCAACAAGGAGCATGATTTTCTTACTGTGCTCCCGCTGCCAGTTACCATCTTGATATGAGCTGTTTCTAAGCCTCGAGTGGGAAGTTGTGCCAAAAAATCCAAACAAAAAAACCAAGCAAGAAAGAATGGGAGCTTGTCATCTCCTTATGGAAACCTTTCTCCGGGTTGGGGCTGGTTTTGCTCCTCCCCCAGTACTGACTTTCAGGTGATAATCACTAAAAATTTCAGCCCTCTCAAACATGAGCCCCAGGACTTCATCAGGAGATGATCATCCATCAGCCACACTCTGAAGCAGCGTGGTGAGTGTTTGTGTGTGGTGCTTTCAATTTGGTGGGAAATGGATATATTGGAATGGTGGCACAGGAACTGAAATTTGGTATTTGCAGCTTCCACGGGAATCGCAAACATTACGCAGTGTACTGGTTTTGGCTGAGATTAAATTTTGTCATAGTAACTTGTATGGGGCTGTGTTTTGGGTTTTTGATAGGAGTACTGATAACACAGGGGTGTTTTATCTATTACTGAGCAGTGCACACACAGTGTCAAACCCTTCTGTTTCTCACACCACCCCACCAGTGAGTGGGCTGGGGCTATGCAAGAGGCTGGGAGGGGAAGAAGTTGGGACAACTGACCCCAACTGACTAGAGGGACATTCCATAACATATGGCATCATGTCCAGAAATAAATCTGAGTGTGAGGGGTGTGGGTCAAAGTTGCTTGGGGACTGGCTGGACATCAGTCGGTTGGTGGTGAGCAGTTGTGTTCTTTTCCATCAATTTTTTCTTGTGGTTCCATTCCATTCTCCTCCCTCCCCTCCCCCTTTCCACCTCCATGTTTCCCCCCTTCCCCCTTTCTTTAAAAAAATTAATTCTGGCAACCAGGAAGCCAACTGTATCTTGGTCTGCACCAAAAGAAGTGTGGCCAGCAGGCTGATAGAAGTGACTTTGTCCTACTCTGCACTCGTGAGACTCCACCTCGAGTACTGCATCCAGCTCTGGAGCCCCCAGCAGAGGAATGACATTGATCTGTTGGAGCAAAATCCAGAGCAGACCCCCCAAGATAACAAAAGGGATGAAGCACCTCTCCTATGAGGAAAGACCAAGAGAACTGGGATTGTTCAGCCTGGAAAAGAGAAGGCTTTGGGATGTTATAATTGCAACCTTCTAGTACCTGAAGGGAGCCTACAAGAAAGATGGACGTAGACTATTTACAAGAGCATGTAGTGACAGGACAAGGGGAAATGGCTTCAAACTGGAAGAAAGTAGGTTTAGATTAGATGTTAAGCAGAAATTCTTTACTGTAAGGATGGTGAGGCAATGCAACAGGTTGCCCAGAGAAGATGTGGCTGCCCCATCCCTTGAAGTGTTGAAGACCAGGTTGGATGGGGCTCTGAGCCTGATCAAGGGGATTGGAACTAGAGGATCTTTAAGGATCCTTCCAACCTAAATTATTTTATGGTTCTAAACTGGCTTCATCTGAGTTTTTGCACTTTTACCCATTTGATTCTCTCCCCTATTTCACTGGAAGGGAGGGTGAGTGAGCAGCTCAGTGATGCTAAGCTGGCTGCTGAGGTTTATCAATAGAAAAATCATGCACCTATTTTTTCAGGCACACAGAAAAAGGCTAGGAACATCACAACCTATCAAATGAAGTAATTGAATGTGAGCTTAATTTTGAGTGTGTTAATGATCCTTAAAAAGACATATTTCCAGTGAGGTCCTTTTAAAATTAAAAAAAAAAAGAGTGTAAGTATAGAATGGATCTGAGATTACTTTGAAGGACCTGCTCCCAAAATTGATGATGAAAGAAGGATAAGCACAGTGCTTGTGGCTTCAAAGGTCAGTCCTGCTGAATTTAAGTGACTGATGGATTCTCTGCACTGGAGGGGCAATTTTCCCCTGAAGAAATATTTCTTAAAGACCAGTGCTGGCTACCAGGTATTTATGACAGAGTGCAAAGGGAATTACAAGTAGGTTGTTAGGGTTATCATTTACTCAGTGGTTTCTGCCGATATTACAGCACAGAGATCCCACAGCACTGCTTCTTAGCATGTGATAAATTGTGTACCAGGTGAAGGTGAGAAAGGAGTGAGGGCAGCCACCATGATGACAGACTGTTGCTTTGCTGCTCCTACTGTGAACCTGGTATTTCTCCATCAGCAATCACCAACCCCTGAGCTGTGCCTGGTGTTGCTTTCCTTGGCCAGTGACAGTGTGCCTGTGCATTTGGGGGTTCTTTAAGAAGATGCCGGGTACGTGGTTACAAACAGGGCAGGTTTTTTTCCCTTTGCATGCCAGTATGGTGAAAACGGTACATTTTATGGCTACATTTGCAAGACCCTTATTGTATTCTGGCTCTTCACTGAGATTTGTAATGATGATGAGTGTAAAATATCAGCTGCTGTGAGAAAGATGTGCTTGAGTGTGCTCCAGTGGGAAGGTGTATTGTTTTGATTTCTCCCAGATGTGGGACTGGTGATGGGAGTGGTGGTGCTAAAAGAGCTATTTTTGTGAATCTCTCCAATTTCTCCATTCATGCATTAAAGACAGGTTCCTTTCATTGCAGAAAGTTATTAATATATCTTGTGCACTTAATTTATCATCCTTAGTTTTTCCTCTTCTAGGGGAAAAAAGTATAATTGGGTGAAAAAATGGACAAAAAAAAAATAAAAGATGAAAGTAGCCAGTTTAAGAACTTGTAAGTAATTGTTTTGCTTTGCCTTTTTGCTACAAATGTCCTTAATAACTGAAGTCCATTCCTAATTCATGTAAAACATATCAATTGAGTACAAAGTAAAGTATCTGCTGGGATCTCGAATATCTTTTATGTTGTGTTTTGATTAATGGAAAAATCATGTACTCTGGTTTTGCTGTGTTCTTTCAGGACTGCAAGCTAGTTTAATGCTAATGATTCAGCTGTTATCCAGCTAAAGAAAATAGGCTGGTGAGGTTAAGTAAGGCCACAGTCAACATCAGTTAATGTGGTGTTGAATGTGTTGCCTGTTTGGTATTATAAAGAAAAAGGGGAAAAGCAAAGTCTAGCACCTTCATTTAAAAAAAACAAACAAACAACAACAAAACACCAGTGTCCCCCACCCAAGCAAACAAACAACAAAATTCCCAGAAAACCCAAGATAATAGGAAGTTCCTGAGCTCTAAGGAAATCACTGTTTAGGCACTAATGTTATTAATGTCTCCTCTGAACTCATCGTTTATCTATCTTAGTGATCTCAGAGGTCTTTTCTAACCTAATTGGTTCTGTGATTCTGTGATCTTTGTCTTTGCTATCCTTATTTAGTCAATCAGATGCTTTAAGATGAAACTCCAAGTCTTTTCATGAATGTTTGGATTCCTGGAAGTGTTGTGTCTTTGAAAGTCCTTATAGCTGCATCTTTGGCTCGTCACCAATGAGCAGATGTTGACCGTAGATGAAAATGATGGATTTACAACTTATGGCTTGATCAGTTGTCTTCTGCTGACAGCTTCTTGTGACCGTACTTTGAAAAGGAAAGGAGCTTCTTCAAGCTTTTATTGCTTTGGATTTACACAGGTGGTTCTTTTAGCTGCTCCTGTTTGAGTCGTAACAAGGAATATGCCATGCCATTGGGCTTGAAACTAGTTACCTGTTGCATTCAGTGAATGTACAGTTCCAGTAGCTGGAAAAACAATTTACCAGATATTACCTTGTCCTGGAAACCCATCACAGATTTTGGGATTTGGGACTCTGGGGTGGTTTTCTGAGACATGCAATGACAAGATACATGACCTGAGCCTACCTGTGTGGTCTTGCTGGGGCTTTATTTTCCATATTGCATAGTGCCATGGAGCATGTCTTTTGTGACAGCTGCGGGCTATGGTGCAGGGGCTGTTTGGGCAGGGCTGGCTGTAGGAGGAGTGGAAGCTGGTGGAATTGCAGCCCCCGGCATTGCTTCAATGGCCTTGGCACCCCAAGAAGGGCACTGAATTCGAGGGGTGATGGCAAAGGTCAGCAGGCTCTCAGCATCAGCAAAGCCTGGGCAAAAGCTCAGCCCTTCATTCATTACTGAGCTACTAGAGTGACAATGCAGTCTTTTTCCGTGGAGTATTTGTGGCCTCGTCCACTGTCCATTGTATTGATTTCAATGAAATTTAAGTGCATACTGAGAATTAGGCTCTTCTTTGCTTGGTGCCCTCAGGAGAGAGGGTTTCCTCAACTGGGGCCAAACATGTACTTTGTATGGGGCATCGTTTGACCCAGAAGGTCAGCTAAAGCTTCTGAGGGACTCTGAAGGGATATTTTTAATTGTTCAAAGTCTTGTTTTGTTTTCAGGCTCAGCAAAATAATCTGAATGTGTGTTTGTGTAAATGCATAAGGGAAAAGCTGGTAAAGGAAGAAACTTGCTGTTCATTGTGATTCAGGTCCTGCAACTGCAGAGTCAGACTGAGTTTGGCCATTGATTTCAGTGAATGCAGGGGCAACCTGTCTAGCCATTTTGAATGAATAAATTTTATTCCCCCATAGAGACAAAAGCAGCTGGTATAAAATGGAGTAATTTTTCTTGATACAATATATAACTTGTAAAGTTATTTTGTGTTTGCTTAATTATAACCTGAAAGTAGAAGACAATTTTAATTCTTTTAATGGAAGTCCCAGCACAGGGAATGAGGCACAAATGGGACCCACATAAATGCCAGATCACTGAAACCTTCCTGAGTCTGACAGCTTTGGTACTGTGGTCTTCAGATAAGGTGTATGGCACAGCAAACTCTGGGTTACTTTAGTAGTTACTGTTTGGGGGTAGAAATTATCTACTTCTGGGCTGCTTCCACTCAAAACCTTGTTTTTGTTGGCATTTCTTCATATGAGCTTAAATTACATTTTTCTTGTTTATATTTGTTACCTTTTTTCCCCTCCATGATCTGATGCAAGTTCATTTTCAAAAAAATTAAGTGAAGGAACAGCTCTACAACTTCCCTTTGCTCTTTGGCAAGGTTGGAGCAGGGGTGGCATCAGGAGAGTTCCCACCTTTCACCATCCTGGCAGGTTTCTAAGCTAGTGCTCTACTAGTCTGTGTGTTAAACCTAGTGGTATTAATAACTGTGCAGACTGAAAATTCAGATATGCTGCCTTTCCTTTGTTGCAGGAGGAAGCATTTTTTGCTGCAGGTCTGAGAAAGGGCAGGCTGGCATGGAGAAAGAGGTAAGTGAAGAAAACCCATGCTTTGAAAGGGAAAAGTTAAAGGGACTATTCCTAGCATTGCTATTTCATAATATTATTTGTAGTGTGATGGGAGGGAAGTCAGTAGACGTATAGGCTCCTTTATATCATTGACAAGTCAAGGGGATGATTAACGAGAGTACCAGACAATGTAATGGTAAGAGAAGGCCCACAGAAGTTAAACAAAAGTGCCTTCAGAATTTAGAGAATTCCCATGATCCATAGTAGGACCTCATTGTGCTTGTCTACTGTTTCTATTTTTGATTAGATTTATAAACACAGCACCACATATTTTCATGTGGCTCATAGCCCCAGGGCAGAGTGAGATTGACTGCGCTGAAACTGTGAGGCTTGTGAATTTCGGGCAAGGGATGGAGTGAAATAAGTAGTGTAATTGTTTTTGTGGAGTGACCGTGGGACCTCTTCTGTTCTGAATTACACATGGTTCAACCCTTTGACCCAACCAACCTCAGCAATGCCTGGTAGATCTCCTAAAGCTGTGCTGAAAGGTCCTATCAGTGACATGTTGGAACATTATCTGTCATGTGAGATGTGTGCCAACAACCATATTAAACTACATTAATTACTAGTGAGGCCATGTTTGTGACAATCTCAACTTCATTTAACCCATCATCATGTTAGTTATTGTTTAAACAGGAAGTACAAATGGGGACAATTTATGAAATCAAAATGCAGCACCAATGGTTTTTTTAATAAATTGTATGTTTTACTTTGTTTTATTTCCCTTCTAGGTGTTTTTTGCTGTTTTTTTTCTTTTTTTTTCTTTTACCCCTGGCACTTTTGTTCTTATCATCAGCTTTGTAGTCTGAGTTTTTGAGGGCTTTTCTATTTTAAGAGCAAGCAATAAAAAGCCCACTTCCCAGTAACTAAACTAATACATCATCGAGATTGTTGTTTCTTTAAATGCAATTGTAAATGATACCACAGGTGACTGAAAGCACTTGTTTTCTAGCAAGAAGCAGACATGCTTAGATAGTTTGTGTATGTCTGAAAGATCATACATGGGTTATTTGCTTGGTGTACACTTTTACTGCTTTAGACTCCAGCTAGACTCTGCATGGCAATGCTTGCACACCCCTGGATCAGGAGTGCAGCATACATTTCTTTTTAATTGCATGAAAACAATTTTCTCATAGGCCTGACCCTCCAGGTAGGAAAGTTTCCTGTGAGTCCTCAAAAGGCAGCTCAGTTTGTAGAAATTCAGAAGGATTCTTTGCATGTGATCATTTTCTGAAACAATTCTGAGTTTTATGAGGAAGAGGGCAAAGCTCTCCCGTGTGCTCCTGCGTGGGCAGTGTACAGGTTCAGTCATGCTTAGCTGTGCCTGGTATTGTATTAGACTAGACACATGGGGTTACATCTTCCACCTAGACGCTCTTTATGACAAGCCTCATAGTCTAACTAAAATAGGATTAAACTAAGTGGGGGCATATTTATTTATTTTTTAATTGCTGCAGAGTCAGCTAAAAAAATACCTTTGACCCTACAAAGTGTCATTCTCTTCAGCAATGAAGAGTTTGCTCTCTGCAAAATCTAACGTGGAGTGCTTAAAGCAGACAGGTGCAAATTACAAGCTGTTTCCCTTTGGCTGCCATCCCTTAAATAGGAAAAGTATTAGGCTAGGAGAAGGGAAGAGGTTCCAGCTGCATAAAGGAAAGCTTTAACAGGGACTTAGCAGCTGGTTGCAAGAATTAAATGCTGTAAATACCAGCTAACACATTTGTATGTGTGTGTGTGTTCACAGAGGAATATGTGTTTAGTAAGGCTCCATTCCTTTTTATGCAAGAGAATCATTCTTTGAAAACTGTGCTCTGCTTTATGTTGAAAGGCTAATGCTCTCACTGAAGTGAATGAGTACAGAAGCCAACATACCTGTTCCTGTTTACCATCATTACACTCCTTAGAGCATTTCAGGCATTACTAGGTTCTTGGAGCCCTACCAGATTGACAATATTTCCAGCTACTTCTCTTTTAGCTGCATTCAAACAAGGCCCCAAAGGAAAGAAAAAAAAAAAAAAGCACAACAAAAAACCAACAACCAACAGCAAGACAACCAACCCACAAACAAAACCATGGATGAATCTGCTGAGCTAGTTTGCTGATGTTAGAAACAGTTGTTCATATTAGGAACACCTAATTTAATTTCATGAAAGAGACATAACATGCCAGTATGTGTATGAATCTAAGGTATGCATTTCCTAAAAGGAACTAAAACTCTGTCATTCCAAAGTTGCTCTTCTTTTTGACTTCCAGCTTGCATGGGGACTGCTGTCTGGAAGCAGTAACTTTAACTTTAACTCTAAGGCTGCTGATGAGGTCTGTCTGTGTGATCTTCGTAAGCAGATAAGGGTAGGGAGACAGCTCAAAGCAGAGCTTGTTTACAGCAGGACAGAAGAAAACAGCTAGACATAAATGAGGGCTGACGGTTTCATGAAGCACAATTGGTTGATCACAGATTCAATATGACTGCCCTGAACTGAGCGATGATCCGTACAGTATGCAAAATTCACTTTCTTGCTGGTCTGTGCCCACCAGCCTTCCAGCAGCTTTCCCAGAGCCCCTCAGCCACGGCTTTGAGTGGAACCAGAGCTGAACGCAGCATTGTTGTACCCAATCCCTTTTGACAACAATCACATTCTTTTAAAAACTTCATAGGTTTTAGTTGTCACTGGTTATAAATGAGGGTTTTTTCCCTCGCCATTGCTGCTGCTGCCGCTGCTGTTGCGGTGCTCGCTGCTCCCCCACAGATGCGAGGGATGCAGGTTCCAGTGCTCCCGGTTTTCCTTTGTTTCAGTTGGTTTCAGGAAGCAGGCAGTGCGTTTTAATGACGACGGCATGCAGAAAAAAAAGGCATTTAAAGGTTTAGGTCGCTTTCTGAATGACATGGTGACTAGTCTGCGCTGTGCTCAGACAGTCCTAACTCCCCTTGTCTACTCAAGGTAAAAAAGACATTAAAAAAAGAGTTAAAAGCAAGACTTTATATTTCAACAACTGTGGCAGAGATTTGAGATGGGATGAATTGCTGTCAGCAGCAACATCACCCTTTAAACTTGACTTTATAAGCAAAGGACTTCCCTTTCTATGTGCTGGTTGTGAATGGACAGGTCTGATGTGTTTAGTTTGTGGATGCAAGTTGTACCCCCTCCATGCAGGTGTAAATCAGCACAGCCTTTGTTTCTCTTGAGGCTCTGGCCTCAAGTTGCAAAACTTCTCTTTTTCCTTCTTTTTTTTTTTTTAAGGATTTTTTTTGATTATGTTCTAAAATTAGAACAGAGGCTTTCTGTATGGATGTGTGTTCATGTGCATTTGTCTAGGCATGCTCACACAACTGGACTTTGCCTGCAAACAGCAAATGGTCACTGAAAGAGTTTATTTAATTTGCTGTTGGAAGCCTAAGTTTTGCAGGTATGTGTGAACTGATTAAAGAACATTTGCTTTTGACATAAATTTGCATAAATACATAAATTAACTAGTAGTGACTAATGACAAAATGAATATAAAATGCCACTGGATAATTTCCTGCCTATTCTCTGATGAGAAGGCAAAGTATCATAAGGATGGGGGGCTGGGGAAGGAAACCTAAAATAAAAAGTGGGGGGAAAGAATGTTATTTACACTCCTTAAAATTGCTCATGTGTAAAAGAGAGAAGGATGAGGAAATTGGCTGGAAATAGGTATGAAAGGAAAATGTCTTCTAATTTCCTCTGAAGCACAAAGTGACAAGAACATGTGTTGATTACACAAAGGCCACCACTGAAATGCTCCGTTATTCAGTTATGTTGAGAAGTAACCCTGGAAGAATTCCTCTCTGCTGCTGAAAACCAGGTATTGCTTTCATTCTAAAAACATGGACTCATGAAAAACACATTTTCAAAACCTGATTGCATTAAGGGACAAGGACATCATCTCATTGAAGTAAGTAAGGATCACGAGGCTGTTACACCAACTACTTAAAAATATTAGTTTGCATTTGACTGAAGTGAATGTAGTCAGTTATGTCACTGGAGAAAACCCAAAACTTGGTGTTAAATATATTGAATTAAAAAAAAAAATCCCCAAAATCCAACACCCAATCTCCCCCCAAACAAACAAACAGAAAACCCCAAAACTCTGTTCTCCTCAATAAAACTCCCAAAACACACACATACAGAAACACACTCTAAAACATCAAACCCCACTGTGCATATTTATTATACATGGGGAGGAGGAATATCTCTTTTTCTTCTTTCTGCTGTGGCAAAGGAGCCTGTGCATTTTACAGACTTAACCGGTTGAAAATTGACTATGGCCAGTATAGTGTGCAATTAGTTTTGCTGGGGAAATCTGACATGCAGAAGGAATACACTGAATGTAATGTAGATCATCTTAATTCCTTCAAAGTTACAGATAAATATACTGATTTATACCACTTGAAAATTTGCCCCAGAATTTTTGCCTTGATATTGTTTTCTTCAGCTGTTAACATGAAGTTTAAGGTTTTGGGTGATGATTATACACAGCATAATAAGGATAATTATCACATAGCAGTGTTACAAATACTCTGGAACCTTTAAAAGTGACTCAATTAAAATGCTATGGCATGAAGGAAAGCACCAATGTTTTAATATTGCAAAACAGATATAATTTTAAAGATACTAACTGAATGAATGTGTATTTTTGAAAGATTTTGCAGTTAATAAAAAATCAGAAACAGTAGGGTGAGTTTCTGAACCTATTGAACTCCTGTCAAAATTATCATTAACTTCAGTTGTGCTGCATGTGGCATGTAGGAATTATTTCTCTTATTGTATTTTATTGTAGCTTTCAGAATGTGTCTGGTCATTTTCAGACATTTGTTTTTTAGTAGAGTATTAGTAGTCTTCATTTAGAGGAAGTCCACTGTTTTCAGAGTAACATGTGTGTGTGCATACATACATGTATAAATTTGAAGATATTAATATCTATATTAATCTGTCAGTGGTATGGTCCAGTTATTTTTGATGGATTTATTGATTGTGTCTGCTGCAAGTGCTGTTTTTTCACTGGAAATTGACACCCACAATAAAACGGGAAAGATGGATGCTGTAAAAACTGCAATTTTTCAATGATTCTTGTAATTAATCCTTTTGTATTGACAGTTTCCAAGAGCTATGTTGCCAGGAGTGGTCTTTATCACTGGACAATTAAGCAACTGGCTTGAAAAAATAATGCTGTTTTTTGAAACTGCCACGTGACATTCTAAAATAAATGGGTCTGAGCTGTTTTCTTACTTTGGTTTTGGCTTTGATTAATACTCCCAGATGCTTTGGTTTGGTAATCTTTGCCTGTTTTGACTGTCAGCATCTGTGATAGGGGTCTGGAGCCACATACGAAACCACGTGTGACTCTCACCTAGCGTTACTCAAGGTATTTTACAAAGACACTGTTTAGCACTTGGGCCTTCCTTAGGGTAATGTGATCATATATTTTTTTGAGCTTTGCTTCCCTGTGGGAATTACCATAGAACTTGTCAGAGTTCAGATCCCCCAAGATCTCCTGCTGTTTGATTTCACTGCAAATGTTGTTGGCATCTCTCTAATATTAAATGAGCTTTTTATTGTTGTAGTGAGTCCTGCTTCCTCTCTCCTCTGGACCACGATCTCTCTTTTGTGACACTTCATTTAAAGTTGTTTTGGTGTTATTTTTATTCTGTTGCGTTGTAGGAAAGGGTAGAGCTCATTCATTTTTAGCTGCTCTGTGATGAACAAATAAACTGGTTATGTAAGTGGACTTAGAAAATAGGAGAAAGGGGGACGTCAGGGAAGTCTGTTTATAAATATGCTACATAACCAAACTTTTATAAATGAAGCACTGCCGTTCTGCAAGTGAAATAAAGCAATTGCTGTTGAATGCATACTGAAAGGCAAGTCTTATAATGTTCTTCATTTGTTGAGGTTTCTTTGCATTAATTAAAATTGGGGAAAAACAAAGTATTTTAATGTGACCTTCATTTGGCATTTGTTTTAACTTTTCTTCTATTTTATTTAATTCTTCCACTTCTGTTGTTCAATTAGTGTTTGACCCCTTTAGCAGAGATTTAAATTAAATGACATTTCAATGCCATCCCATATTTAAAATACTGTGTTAGTTGTGGATCATAAAGGATGATCTTCGTTCTTTAGCTAATTTATTCATTTAACAATTTCCCTCCAGAAGTTCCAGCAGAAGGCTCTGAAGCAAACTAAGCAGAAGAAATCCAAGTCGGCTGAATTTCTGATGGGTGAGCCTTGCTTGATGAGTTATTGCTCATAATTTGTGTAAGGATTAATTAACTAATTACAGACAAATGGCTGTGGGCGAAATTTTGCTCTTGCTTGTCAGGGTGCAATTTGTAATTATTTTAATCATTTATTCTTTTTTTTTTTTTCTAGAGTTAATTTTAACCTAATTCTGTTTTGGCGACATTTGAGGACGATACACTTGAGTCTTTCAGCAAAGGAATTACTAGAAGGAATTTTCTGCTTGTCATTGAAATACACTTTGCTATAACGTGCTCTTCTGACCTCCTTGTTTTCTATAGTAAAAGAAGAGAGAGCAGCAACAGAAGGCATTGAAAATCCAGCTTTTAACATCAGCAGCACAGATCTTTCAGCATATCAGCCTTCAGAAGAGAAAGTTATTAGACATGACAAGCCAGATAGCACCCTTGCAGCTCACCAACAAAAACTGGGGCTGCAAGCCCATGCTGAACCAAGAGGTGAGACATCAAACCTGATTAGCCTCAAACGCAGCGACAGTGGTTGTGTTCCCCATCCAACCTGCACGCTCCATGGCCTGCGCTGGGCGTTCCCATCCCGACATGTCCAAGCAGGTGCCAGTGCAAACCCTGGGTAGGGAATCCAACGTGCTGCCAAAAACATCGGCTGTCTAAATATTTAGAGACCTTTATTTAGGGCTTTGTCTCCATGCTCAAGTGACTCCCCTGTGCTGGGGTGCAGGTTGTGCAGGGCTCTCTGCCAGTGGGAGGGAGTGCAGGGAGCCAGTGCTCATGGCAGTGCTTCCCCCTAATTTGGATCGAGCTGGGTTTTGAAGGAGCTGCAGCCAGTCTGGGCACACAGATGCTGCTCCCTTGCTGGCTCTCTCGCATTGAGTGGTTTTAAACAGCTTACAGATCCATGATTGATTGTTGTCCTTAGGTCTCCCATTCGCCCTCAGTCAATCGGCATCTTGCCTCTGCTTCATCTTTCATTATTCTTTTTTTTCAGCCAGTGTTGCTCACATGCTTGGAGCAGAGTCCTGTTCATTCAGCTTGTCCAGGGGAGTGAACCTGGCTTTTAAGATCTGTTTTGTTGCAGCACCCAAAAGAATTGCTGCCTCAGGAAGCAATTTCTGTTTATTATTTTGTTTTATACAAACTATAAGAATCTTCACTTCATGTCAGTTTTCCTTTCTCAGATGTTTGATATCTTCTAATGTATTGTTTAATTACTCTATTTTGAATTATTGTTATTACTGGATGGATGTTACTTTTATTTATTATGGTTTTATTTTTACTTAGTAATCTAGTGAGGAAGAAGGTGATACAAAGAATTTAAAGGTAATTTAAGAACTATATGCAGAAAATCTTGGTCCAAGATTTAGCTTAAAACCAAAAATTCCTAAAGTCAGACTCAAAATTTTCCCTAAATACAGATTTAAAAAAATTTTCCTCAGTGGACTATGTGGTCTCATTAACTTCTAGTGGACTGTGTGCCTCCATGATTATGCAAAGGCTCATCCAAGGGCTGAGACCTCCAAGGTACCAAAATAGCTGGTATGGCTTTGAACAGTCCTGATCACCCGGTGCTTCCCACCAAATTTACGAGTGGCAAAGCTGCTTGCTAAATACCTTGGTGTGCCAGCACAGGTATTTAAATGGGTAAGTGCAGCCTGGTGAGCAGACCTTCAGGCATTCACTTTTAAAATGTTGGACCTTGTTGTATTAAGATTTTAATCTTGTGGGACTGGAGAGCCCACGGCTCCTAATGGCTTCTTGCAAAATTAGGTTTGGCTTTCCATTTAGCCTTCATGTGACTCTGTGCAGCGCCACACGGAGCAAGAATTCTTCGTCTTTCCTTTGCAGCCTGTCAGAACAGTGATTAAGCAGACAAAGGGATTGATTGTTTTTTAATGAAATAGTCTATCTGGCAAAAAATGAAGTTGGGCTCGCTGGAGACTATCCATGCTTTCAGTTGCCTCTTCAGAAATTCATGAATAGTTCCCTCAAGAAAACAGCACATTTTTTTAAAAGCCTGAAATACGTTTTTAAACATTCTGATTTTTCATCCTAAGTAGCATTTTGTTGAAAAAACCCTAACTGAATATAATCTTTGTAAAAGGGCTAAAATATTGTTACATTTCGTCTGGAATGCAATGCCTTGATATGTTGCTAAGTGTTTCTGTAATGGGAAAGGAAAGTTTGCTCAGAGTAGGAAAATCTGTTTCCCAACACTGTCTCCCCTCTTGACCTTCTGTTCATCCAGTTAGCCAAAAGATCAGTTACTCACATAGCCTCTAAGTCAAGCAGCTATTAAAAAAAAAAAAATCATCCATTTATACCATCATAAAAAATTCTAGATTGGAAAAGATCTCTAGAGAATCATCTGGGCCAACCTTGCATGAAATTATTCTTAGTCTAACTTGTTTCAGGACTTGTTTGGCAGTCACAAGGACTTGTTCAAATTTATCAAGGGCTGTTGATAAAACATCTTCAAGCCTGAAACCTGGGGAAAAACTTTCCAGTACCTCATGAGGTATTTTCCCCCATTGCCAAGTGTAATGACACTTCATTAAAGAAGGAAAGATAAAAGACAACTACATAGGTAAATACAGTATCACATTAATGTAGTAATGTATAAATCATATTTCACAGTCCTCAGTGAAGACTAGGTCTAGAGGTAAACTATATCTCCATGTGTCAGTCTCCTCCAGAGCTCAGGGGGTCAGTTCCTCGAGTCTTCCTTCCTTTGCTAGCTCCATGTTCATGGAGGCTTTGCATGGTATGTGTATTCAGCTCATAGCAAAAATATATGTGGTGAAAATTACCCCCATCCTCTACCACAGCGGAAACTCTTCCACAGCATCATCTCCTGCCCCTCAGCTCTCAGGAGCCACTATGCAGTTCCTAAGAGATATTTTAGCACAGAATTCCTCCCTTTTTCCCCCTAGGAGGCAAGACTTGCACCCCACGCTGGAAGCTGTTTCTCTAGGAGGATCAGCCCACACACAAGCACAACAGCATAGCCTGTATAAAATAAATGTTTTAGGCCCTTTCCCTTTTCTCCTCTTTTCTTCCCCAGATGCTCATAAAATACTCTTCCTTTTGGGATTACCTCCCCTTCACAACTCTTGGGTGCTCTTCCAGCTCTCAGCCCCCAGGCTTAGGCTCAGTTATTTACTCAAGGGGGAATGGCATTTGTCAATTCTAAGGCTTGGTGTTAAACTGTACAACTTAAAACCAGTTATAACCTTAAGCACAATTATTTAATCACAGGATTTAGCAGATTACAGGTTGAGAACACTATACAAACATCAGGCTGGATTTTCAGGCTAAGCACTTGGAGGCAAGGCACTGAGATGGCATTGCCTTTCTATTATCTTTCCACCCATCGCCTGTGTCGTTAATGGCAGCAAATAATAGCTACAGGGGTTGCTATCATTTCCACCACCTTGCAACAGTGTCACGGGCTGTTCTTCTGTCAGCAATTGCTGGAGGGAAGCGTTCCCTAGAAGAACCACCTACTTTTGAGACGTCTTGCACACACTTCTATGCTAAGGATATTGGGAAGTAGTATGAATAGTCAGCTGTTCATGGAATTTGCCTATGTGTGCACAGGGGTTTTCTCTGCAGAACATGCATTATTTGCAGATTAAATAGCAAGTGGAGAGGTCCATGATGTCGTAACTTGCCTGCATCTGCCCCCAAAGACCTTAATTCATGTGTATGTTTGTGCTTTTCCATTCTGTTTTCTCCCATAAAAGAGTATATTCTGAAAAGAAGAGTTTGTGAACTGATTCTTGTTTGCAAGAACCTTATTAAATCCTTTTGGTATGTTTGTTCAGAGACTTTTTCACTTTTCATACCAGATTAATGGGGACTATTCTTGTGATTCAAAGTGCAAGGTTCCTGCATCCTTTGCTTGTGGGGAAACTGAGGGCAGAGCAGGAGTCCCCTGCTGTCACCCTGCAGAGCTGTGATGGAAAGAAAAACAAAAGCTTTGATTGCTAGTCCATTCCTCTCTTTGTTAGGCCGTTCTGTGTCTTGCACTGTCCTCTTTTCTGTGATGGACAAAATTTCAATTTTATCATCATTTCACCAACAACAGTAGATTGTTGTTCAGGACTAGACCATTGAGAAACTCTGCTTGAATGCTTTCCATAATCAGTGAAGACTTTGTACTGCTGTTCAATGTTATAGTGACCCAGGGGAACTGGCTGACTATTTACTCAGATTAATCTGATTTTTCAGCCAGCTAATTGGTTGTGGTAGTTTCCTACCCTATTTTCTGTTCTGGATTCTATGCTGACTCTTTGCAGATTGCTCCCATCACCTTCATCTATTTCACATATTGCTTGTGAAATTAAGTTCATCTAGCAGCAGCCTTGTCTTTGCCAAACTGTGCAATTTTTTTAATTTATTAAAATACTCAGAGTTTCCTCGTGGCTAAATCCAACCAGCTCTTCTGCCTTTCTTCCCCTCATCAAATATTGAATTTGCAGAGATTTATTTTCCTGTTGGCCATCTCAGTGGGACGTCTAATAGACAAATTTCCCTGGGAGGAACATTTGGGATTAGATCACCCAAATCTGCAGTGACAAGAACCTCTGTCCACCAGTTGCTCAGTTGTCAGACACCTTATCTGAAGGTGAGCCAATATCAGTTTTTCTCTCTTCTCCAGATGGCTTTGAACCCAAAACAATTTGTAGAGTGTCCTAATGTTCAGGCTCTGTCCAGCAAAGGGCTTCCAGCAAATTGTCATGACAGAAGTACCAAATCTCCAGGGATTATGCTGTCTTTCTGACAGCAGAAGACATGGGCAATTGCTCAGCTTCAGTTGGATGATGTATGTCACAAGCAAACTCTGAACAAAGGACTACTATACTTAGCATTTTATTGTAGGCCTGTAAAGCAAGTGTTAATCTATTCTAGCATTTGATGCATTTTGTCCTCAGCTGCTGTGATCAGAAAATGTGCAAGTGGCTTACACTGTTTTGTACTATTTGGTGTTCACCACAGACACAGAGAGCCACAGCTAATACTGAGAAAAGAGCCCTGTGGAATGGCACTTGTCACATTGCCACAAGACAGGTAGCATTTCCAGCCCAACCATACACAGAGAATATACGTCAGATCAAATTAGACTGTGATCTTTCAGGGGTGTCAACCACACATGAAAGGCACAGAATCCAGGGATGGGGCTTTTTTAGCACAGTCCCACTGCGTGGTCTGCCTTGTAAGATGGTGGTTGCATAGACACCTTTGGAGACTGTGATGCTCTGTGGCTTTTGCGTGGAAGATGGAAGAAAGACTAACTGTTCTCCTCTATCCTGTGCACTTGTAAAAGATTAGAGGCAGTCTGACCCCTAAATATTAATGATTCAAGTTAAAATTGACTCCAAATGGCAAGAAACATTAATTTTCCCCCGTCATCCCCTATACACAAATCTTTTTTCAAAACTAGATTATCTCCTAAAATCAAAAGCTCTAATTAATTCTACCATTTTATCTGCAACAGGCACTGTTAACATCTCATATCACGCTCCAATAAATTTGCCCACAGAGATTAACAACATCTGAGGAGCGGGGGGGGGGAGAAAAAAAGGAGGGAAAGAAAGCTTTTTTCAATTGAAGACCAGGAACTATTCTTCTAATTAGCCCAGGTACAGAATAGCATTATCATGACTGTACTGCTCCTGGGAAAAAATGAGTGTCTATGTGGCACTCTACTGCATCGCCTCCAAGCTGCAGAGCTAGGCTGGATATACCTGACAGTCCTACAGGGAAAATCTTATTGTAAAATAGAGCATCTCTGCTCTCTCTCAAAAAATAGAGAGAAACCTTTGCTAAGGAACAGTTACTGCCAAAGGTTTTTCAGCTATGACAGGACAATATAAGCCCTCTCTTGCTCAAGAATGTAACTGGGCAAGGACCTTGATGTGGAAATATGCAGAGAGAAAAAGAGCTTTATGAAGGACCCATGTGGGATGCAAATTTAAAGAACTATCAGCAAGTGCATTGAATTTAGTCCGTACGGAGAACTGGAGACTGAAGCCTTCTGAACATGGTCTAAGTTTGTTCCAAAGGAGTGGTAGGTATCCACTGGAGAGATGGTAAACAGACTGAAAAAATAGGCAGCTGTGGGAAATTTGTGTCTGTGCTGCACATGAAGGAAATGGGAACTTGCAACACTGAGGATTTGTGTTGGACAAAATGATTTGCATAAAGGATGGGACTAGAAATAAGAATCAAAAGTGTACCCTTTTTTTCTTAAAGAATGGCCAAGCTTTTATCTAATAATTCAAGTTCTATGTATGTGGTTCCATGCTTTCTGATTCCAACAGGGACTTTGAAATGGAAATGCCAAACCCCGTACGCAGGGCATGATGGATCACCATGTATGCATAGGAATAAAAGGGTTGTCATTGGAAGTAATTTTGCGTTGAATTACACAATGTGTAATCCAATTGAAATCAGCAGAATGGCACAAGGTGTAATGTAGTGTGCAAAACGTGATCCATTGCATGCAATTTTAACAACAGGGATACTGTACCACTCATCTAGTAATGTGCTAAAATTGAATTTGTGAAAGGTAGGGGGAGAAGAATTGTGAGGAATGGATGCATTTTATAATTGGGAAATACTTTTTCAGGAACGGACTGAATATATATTTTTAAGGCTAATTTATTACTCGGAAATAGTTTGCTTCGTAGTAGTGCTGTCAAATCCTCAAAATTTGGCAAGTTCCCCCACTAGCATAGAGTGGGACCAGCCAAGCCTGTCAGCCTGGGTGCACTCAGTATCCATTTTCCCCATTGACGTGTGTCACATTATCTAATAGTGTTCCTAAATGAACTCCATCATCAGTAAATCTTTTTCTCACGCCTTCGACCAGCAATGTGTCCCCAGGAAAAGTAGCAGGTCTCACACACTGGCACCCCTTGGCACAGTGCCCTCTGTTGCCTGCAGGAAAAATAAAAATAAAAACCAAACCAAACAAAAACAACGAAAAATGAATTGCCATGCTGTACCTTTGCTTAAACAGCAGTGAAGGTGGTAAGTCCTCTAGGAGTGGAGTGGGGGGAAAATCTGGAGGGTGCTACAAGTGCAATGTGGTGTTTTTCAAGGGTTGGGGCAGGCACAGTACGGTCTTGCTGCTCAGGAACAGCCCCTTTGCCAGCATCCTGTCAAAGCTGAGAAGTGAGTTTATTCAAGGCTTGCAATATAAACATAAGTCACAGTTATCTGATTTACTCATTACCTACAGTCTCTGCTGAGGATAAGGAAAATGACATGTGATACCTTTAAAAGTTTTTTAAAATTGAGAAGTTGCCTGGTGTTGGTAGTGTGTAACAAGCTGTGTTTTCAAGATAAAAATCTACTGTCCAGCCACTTGCTTAATGCTCTTTGATTTGAGGATGCCATTAACATGTAATTTTTCATTGAATGCTTCTTGTTATTCATGAAAATTTGAAGCTCTACTTAAAACTCTCTACCACTTTCCCACATATTTCGTAATCTGGAATAAAACTGCACTCCCCAGGAAAGTTATTTTAGATCTGGTATAGGAAATATTTATCTATGTAATTTAAACAATAATGTTAGATATGAATCTAAAATAGCCAAAGTGTTTAGATTAAGGCATTCTGTATTTATTTAGGCTGATCTAGGTTATATAGATTTAATTAAAGGTATTTGTAATGGAAATGAGTTGAGGCAAATGTGATCAATATCATGGTTCAGTGACAACAATTAAAAACCCAAACTGGAAGTATAACTTCTGGTTAACTCACAATAATTCCTTTTTTTTTTTTCCTTGCCAAAATGAGAATGGAGAGCTAACATTGTTTTGTAGATTACATATCAATTCACTATGTTCTACAAGACTATAGTTTTATTTTTAACATCTTCGTAACATTTAGATCTCAATAAATTTAGCAACACAAAATTTTGGAATAAAAATTCCAAAATAAAAATAAATAAAAATGTTTTCTTGTCTACATTATTTTTCAATTTTTAATCATTCTTTAAATGAAGTAAGAACTTATAAATTCATTGAAAACCAAAACAGTTTTTCACTGTGCAGGAACTCTCACTATGAAATTTTGGTTGATGATTTTTGTTTTTCTTTACTTATGCATTCTGTGAGATTTTTTTTAAGGTGGAAGGCTTAATTCTCCTCTCTTATTTAGATCTTTTGAACGATCTTTTTAAGATTCTTTATAGATTTTTTTCAAAGTACAGAATAGAAGCAAAGGCCTGTATCTACAAAGAAGCAACTTGATGATATCAGGCTTTATCAGTGTAGGTACTGAATCATGAAAACAGGTGAGTGGGAGTGCTAGTCATATGACCTACCATGACTTGAGGAAGGATAAGTGAAGTAGCTGGAAATGCAGGAGGTGAGACCCTTGTCTTCCCATTATTTTAATCCCAAGTCATAGTTCTTGCTGGCCAAGTTGAGGTGGGCACCTCTCTTAAATGGGGTTCAAGTCTGACCCCAGGATGCTGCTTTGGCTCTCATAAAGAAATCCAGAAATAGGAGAGCACAGAGCCTTAAGTTTGGGCTGCCCAAAGGGCCACGTCTGCTAAAGTAAAATGGCAAGTATCTCTTGGGAAATCAGTTCTGTTGAGTGCAGACAATGAGTTCCCCATTAGGAATTGTTATTGAAATCAGTGCTTCAAGACAGGTGTGGGAAAGGAGGACTGCTCTTTTCCGTTCCCAGCTGTGTCTCTGTGTTTCAAAAGCACTGTGGGTCAGAATGCTTTCTCAGACTGGAATTTCATCTTTCCAAAATGTCTCTGTCTTATTACATCTTATGCAAAAGGCTTTTATGACCTGCCTTAGTAACACCTAGTGATGTTCTACCAAGTCAATGGTAGACATGTGTTGACCATGCTGCTGTCTGAAACGGGGCTTGTTACACAGCAAGGCAAGTTTGTGCAGACCATAGTTTGTATACTGTCTTCTAAGGAAGATGGCTTGTGCCAAATTCTTTTTATTCTTTTATCCTGAAGATCCAGCATCACTCTGAAAACAAGCACCAGTAATAATTGCTTATTCAAGCTTTTAGGAATCAGTCACCTGGCTATTATTAATTCCTTAATTTTTACATTGGTCGGGAAACACTTAACAAAGCCAATGGAGCTTTGTCTATTCTTTCATTAAACTACAAACCTAGATCAGGAGTATTGAATAATTGCCCGTTATTCAAATTCCATGCTATATATTTGATGTGTAATTGATACAGGCTACCTGATCTCTTTGTGGAGTAGAAGATGATATAGAAATGCAGCTTAGACCTGCCTTTCCTGTGTGGTATTCTCAGGACATAGACTACATAATTGACTACAGACAGCTTAGTTTAAAAGGCATCTTTTAAGTTTCATCCAGTCCTGGTAGTACGTGTACAGTCCCATGGGCTGCATCCAAGGATTACGCTAATTTTATTAGCAACTCCTCTTTCTTTAATTAAACTGTATAAATTCCCACCTGGTCACTGTTGTGCCAACACCCTTCTTTCCATTTTTATGTTAATTTGTAGATAATCTGTGGCTTCCCACTTCAATTCTGATTTTCTGAATTATCTGTTGCATTTTCCACATGAAGTAAGACAATTTTGAGGGGTGAATAGGACTTCAAATTGAGTTAATGGGTTTAAGGAAACCTCTGGGTCAAAGCAAAGACCGAAGTTTCTAGAGTTGGCCAAGTTGTTTTAGGAGCAGGTATTCAAAATAACTTGCTCTGTGAAAGTACCAAGCTATACACTGCTGTTAAAAATACCTACAAGCAAGCTCTGTATTAACATTTATTATGTTTATACCACTAAGCAAAGCAATATGAATTCCTTAGTGGACTGTTAATTTATATGTTATACACTTTCACATATTTCTGAAAGCAAATGTGAAATGATTAGTAATCTGTTCACATGCTCAAAAAATGTTATTAGCAAAATGCCTTGGGCAGTATGTTGTGTTGACTAAAATTGATAATTTTGTGTTTTAAAACTAAAGCAACTCCCACTGCCCCTGATAAATTTTAGGATGAGCCCAGACCTTCTGGTCATACCAGTTTTCAAGACTGAGGGGGAAAAAGACCAAAAAACCCACAAAGAGCAACCCACCCCCAGCCAGAGAAGTGACCTAAGGTTTGCAGTGATTTCAGCTCTTCTGAAAGCCTCATGAAAAGTCTTCTGTGGAGTTCTGCAGTTTAAAATGGCTTGTTATTTATAAAACCACCATAAGGAGGTGATTCTGGTGTTTACCACTCATTCTGCTTGTGCAGGTTTTAAAGCATGCATGTTGCACTGAAGAAATCAAGCCTGGTGGTTCTTTTTACTTCTGCATAACTGTCTGTTTCCAGCTGCATGTGGTTGTGACAGGGCCAAACCTCTGGACAAAATACCCCATACTCCTCAAAGTGTTGAGGTTGTTCTTTTTTTAAAGAAGACCAAAGAGCAAGCTATTTAATGGTACATGTCAATGTATCTCTATTTGAATAATGGTTTCCATGCCTTCCAGCCTCAAATATAACATGACACTTCCTCCTAAATGCCAATTATTCTGTCCAGAAGAGTTGTCCAAAATCTAGTCCTCAAAGTTTCACACCAGACTGACACGGGATGTTAAAATTCAATAAAAGCTGTTGTAATGATAAGATTGTGCAAAATGTCTATGCAAGAGCTGAGTATTGTTTGTATAGGTGCAACATACTTCCCAGCAATTTACATTTGCAGTTATGAAGTAATTGAACAGAGAAATGCATCATCATTTTCTTTTTTAGCACATGGGTGAATTATTTTACCAACATATGAAGGGGTGTTCATATAACATCACAGTGCTTTGTGCTAGAGAAAAACAATTACAGTGAATAAGGTAGAATGGCTCTGTTATTGCAGTACATAAGACTTTGATTACATACTGCCAAGATTCATACCAGCCTAGTGGTTGTTGACAGATAAAGTAACAAAAATGAAACTCATTTATTTTTTCTTTATTGAGACCTCAAGGTAAAGCAAATTTTCAGTTCTTGTACTTACTACATTGAAGGAACAGAGACTGACAGTCAAAATGTGTCAGTGCAGAAATATAAATTAAACCTAGTTTCATATCAAAGTTTCATTTAGTCTCTGAAAAGGAGCTGCTGCTTGTATTATTTTTGATCTTAAAACAAATACACTGTAGATGACCATAGTGTATCTAGGATGAATTAACCCCCTCATACATTTAGCTTTTAAGTATTTGCCAGGGTAAAGATCAATGCCGATTCAAGCAATTTAAAAATTTGTATTGCACGTAATTATTTTACTTATTTTTTTTTCTGTTTAATAATATTTTACTGTGTTTGCAAACCAGCGAACGTGTGGGTGGTTTTAATAGTGTAGCATTTTTGCTGAAGAAAGGACATATTTTGGGGGAAAAGTCCATCCTCCCTCCTTGCGTAAGAAAGATTCTTCTGGCTTTTTTCATGAGTTCCTCTAGGCAGCTAAATGCTGCATTACTTCTTGAGAATTCTAACAAATGACTTTTTTGCAAACTTTTTTGTTTTCTAAAGAGCGGAAAAAATTAGCTGTTGAAACAGAAAGCGCTAAAATGATTTGGTTTATCCCATCAAAATCTTGGATTAGTTACCTAGTCCAACTGAACATAATTGCTGTTCAGATTAATGAGGCAGTATCCTAGTATCTCCTCTGTAATTAAACACTTCTCTGGTTGAATACAGTATTAAAGATGCACCAGACGTTGAAACCTCAGCGGTGAAATTTAAAACTGTTGAAACTGGAGGGGTCAGCTGTGAAACACAAACTCCTCTGCAGTATGGATAATTCACTTGCACAATGTGTTTCAAGAATAATTTGGCTTATGTTGCAGATGCCGGATTTTTAAAAAAATTTCTTATCTTTCTGTCATCTAAATTTGAGAATTTTTTCTCATTAGTTCCTGAGCAAAAGTAACATAAAGTGCACTTGTTTCCAGAATTACCTTTTCTGACCTTTCACAAGAAGATAATTGCAGTACCAGTAGGCTTAGAGGACTTGTTAGAAAAATTAAGCTTGTAAAGTAGCAAAAAATGCCCCTTTGCTTGCTGGTGTCGATTTCAAAATTAACATTTTAGTTCATGTGCTTCTAATAATCGCTGACCCTTACTTCATGTGCTTTCCACAGGAAATGAATACAGCAGAAATTACTTTGACCCGTTGATGGATGAGGAAATAAACCCAAGGCAGTGTGGGATGGAGGTCAGTGAAGAAGGTGAGGCAGAATTAAGTATGTAATTTTGGTGTCAGAATATTCTTTTCCATTCATGAAAATGAGGTGACAGAGATCACATATGCAGTTCTATTTAAATATTGAAGTTTACAATTTAAATTCTAAGCCTTAACTGCCCTGAACAGGATAGGCAGTATACATAGTCTTTGATCAAGGACAGTGAGTTAATGGGCGGGTAAAAATGAGAGCGTGCTATATTCACTCTGCTGGTGGAGCAAAATGAAGCATGATCCAAGAGTATTGTCTACACCATGTTCTCTTTAATGAAGTTAGTCCAGAACTGAGTGCTAAGCTGTAGCTTTTTCGCAACCGTGTTCCCAAAGTCCTCCTTGGAGAGCAATTTTATTACTCAGTTGAATGTGTGTTTGCCTAATAGAAGGAAACCCCAGAGTGTGTAAAAGTGCACAAGGAGGCTTTTTTGGTTTCCTTTTTCCCGGTTTAGTCGAGATGTTTAGCTTTGCTGTCTGGGGAGGAGAGCGATGAGTTGGGAGGGTGTGACTGTGCAGAGCTGGAAGAACAGAAGTTATGCATAGGTATGAGAGAGATTAACCAGCAGGTATTGTCTAGCAGAGGAAGTTCTCCTCTGCTGCCATGGCTTTTAGATAAAAAAGGGTGGGAGCGGGCCTGCCTGAATTTGCATGGACTTAAGTAAGAACATCATCATGGTAATGAAGTGCTTAGCTCTGCACTGAGTGCTTTGGCCCAGCTCCCGTTGTTAAGCACTAACAACCTGATAGCACGCAAGATCCAGTTCTCCTGTGTTACCTTGCAAGACCTTTGCCTTTTTAAAGTGTGTGCCTATTTATACTGCAGAGACTCCCTGGATGTGCAGATGTAGTCAAGTCTAAAAAAAAGTTATCTACTGTAAAGGGCCTCGAAGTAGTTCACTTCTGGAATTCATGAGAAGCTTTGAGCATTTATGGAGACAGAACTTGTGTAACTGAAAAAAGCAGTCTCTAATGCATATCAGTAGCTTGAATTTCTGTGTTCTTGGGGGAAAAAAAAAATCAGGGTTTATCCAGATTGAATTACATTTAATCCCAATAATTTCCCCATTCATTGTGTAGGACAGCAGCATAATACCTTGGAAGTCAACTTCTGGCTCAGAGTTTTTAAATGAAAGATTTTTTTTTTCCTGTTGGTCTTGCGTTGGTTCATCTTATGAATAGGCTTTATGAGTCAAGATCTGCTTCATAAACAGAAAATGAAAAACAGATTAAAATTCTGTATCTGTACGCATGTGCCTAAAATCATGGATGGACAAAGTGGTGACAAGGGATATATGGAAGTGCAGTTCTCATTGGGAGAAAATGTTCTCTGTGTTGAAGAGGCTGAGTGATACACTTAACCTTAAATGTTGATTTTGTGTTGTGTGGTGGAGGTTTTATCTAATTATTGTAAAATCTGGAAAGAAAAAGGCTCTTAGAAAGTCCATTGAGTTCTGGGTTTTAGAGTGGAGAGGTGGTTTTAGGCAATTGCATATCATGCTAAACCTGAGATCCATCTGTGAACAGCTGTCCTTTGGTGTTTGTCCCTTTTCTCCCTGGCAAAGATGTCACTCAAATGTTGGGATAACACTTGCTTATTAAAAGTCTATTAGCAACAGTACCAGCCTCAGATTGGTTGTGTTGACCTCTGTAGAGCTGTTATAACACTGTATTTACCAACACCTCTGAGAAGAGCAAGTCTTTTACCTTGAAGGAGTTTAAAAGCTGCCTGGACAGGGTCCTGGACAACTTGGCTCTCAGTGTCTGTAAGCTAGGACAGCTGGTCTAAACGTACTCCAGAGGTGCCTTCCTACCTAACCAGTCTAATTTGGTGCTACTCACAAACCAGGCTCACTGTCTGGCTACTTTTCCCTGCAGAAGTGTTAAAGAATTGGAACTACATTTGTATGTAGTCAACGGAGATAAAAAGATGGTCAGAACTGAAGTCTGTATGGTCATCCCCTAATTGGATCCCCCAATTATTCCTCTTTCCGGCTAGCAGCGTGTCATAAGCAAGAGTCAAAACCAGAAAAAAGATAAAGAAACAGGGGTACTCTTCAAAGTTACACTCTTCTTAGGACTTAGGAAAATCAGGCCAATGCCCAAAGAAAATAGCTGGTGTAAAGCAAATCTTCAGCCCCTAACTCTTCTTTAATGGGTCATTCTGTGAAAATGAAGATATTGACAATTATCTTTTCTATATCTGACGAATTAGCTTTGTTCTGGAAATTTGTCTAAGTTGATAATGCTCTAAGAACAAACAACTTCCCACTATGGATCTGCTTTCCCCCTCTCACCAAGGGAACATTTCAATGTTAAATGTAAAAGATTGTGTACCTTCGGAAGAGGTTTGCATAAGCCACCACCTATGAATGCTCAGCGTAACAGAAAAACTTGGCTCTGAAATTTCATGGTGAAGAAAATTTATTCTTTGGGATTCTATCAAGCACTTAAAAAGCCTCCCAAGGTTGCTTGTAGCTGTACTTCAATCCACCTGCCTTGTATGTGTTTCTTTGGCCTTCTGTCTGTCTGTCTTCACTGACAACTGAGAGCACGGTCTGGGACATCTGGAGAGAAGATGGTCCATTTGCTCATTTCACCCTTGAATATAGACACTTTAAGTGATTTTATTTTATTTGGGGTTTTTTAGGTCCCATGGAAAAAGGTAAGTGTGCATGTCCTTTGCCACTTTTTAAAATCTGCAAGTATTACTGAGAATTTGAATGACTGACTAGTCACAAAATCAAAATTCATAGTGTGTTGTAATGACTACTCAGAGTAGATAATGTGTAAGTGTTATGGAGAACAAGGTAATATTTCTAATGATGATCCAAAATCACATTAGAATAGAAATTAGGTATTTTGATTTTCATTAAGAGTCAAAGAGAATTCATCTGACAATTTGAATATAAGCAATCATTTAAAATACTCTATTAGCAGAATTAATAAACCAGTTTTAGTCCAGATCAACATATAATATTGCTCACCATTTAAAAGTATATGATTATATATTTTATTTTAAATTGTCCTTCATAGAAGAGGTGACTGTAATTTTATTCTGAGCTATGAAAGTAGCTCTGTGATGACTATCTTTAAGTGTCTAATGGCCTCCTAACTTTTGTATTTTTAGTTTAAAATATTGTTTCCTGAAATAATACTGGAATAAACAATAGCTGTTTCACTGTTATTTTTTTTTTAAGATCCTGCGGAATTTGATGAACAAATCCTGTTCTCTAAGCTAATGAAACTTCTAGATGAAGAGGACAAGATGCTGGACTTCCAAGGTAAATAATAAAATCGACTGCAAAAAGAAAAATAAAACTCTTTTGAGTCTGCATGTGGGGAAAAGAGTGGGTAATCCATCCCCTTGAACTCACAAATCAACGGGATGCCATTTTTAAAGCAAGCTTGTAAGGTCTCTCTCTCCAAATGTTTTTATTTTCAGTTATGTTTATGTGGTTTTAAGTGTAACTTAAGTGGCTTGCTCTCTCTAGATTGCTTCACTGCATGTGGAATTCCACACTTAGGAAGGAAGACTAGAAGTATCATTGTGGCTCAAATCCAGAAATCTAAATCCTTATTTAAGCTGATAAATGGATGGGCCATTTGTCAGATGGGTGGGTCACATCACACTGTTTAAGGTTATCTATATAAAGATTTACTCTAACAGATGATTATTTTTCTCTGACTTTGTTAGAAAATACAAATTGATGTTTGAAGTACAGAAGATTTCTTCAACTCAAGAAAACAGCCTTACTTTGGCTTCACTTATTTTTTAGGCATTATTTAAAACCCTGTTGATTCACGAGTTACCATTACAGCCTTTACACAAGGTCCATGTCTACTTCTCTCCTCTGGTTCATCCTAGGAGAAGAGACATTTGCACAAGCGCCAGCTCAGACCTGGCCTAGTATTTTTTTCATATTCCCTCTCTCCTTTTTCAGCAGAAATCTTTGTGCAAAAGTATTTTCTGTTCTTTGTTATCTGTGTGAGGTTTCCTGTTGTATTTCAGCAATACAGTCAGAGAGACCAAGCAGGTGGTTGCACTGGAGCTCCAGCAGCTGCAACATGTTTTATGACATGTTTATAAACAACTTTGCTCTAAAAGTGGCAAATATTTTAATTTACCTGGGGTTGAAAAATCTCATGAACTGACAGTGGTCATACAAGTAACATCTTTGAAACCCGCTTTGCCTCATCTTAAATTCAAGGAAGAAAAAAATGCAACCATCACAACTAAATGCATGCAGATAGTTTAAGCAAAAACCTTTAACAAATTATTAACCACCTCTCTATTGTTCTGTGTTAATGTAGAGCTCCACATTGCTGAGAAAGCTTATAGCAGTGCTGCAGGTGGATTGTTGCTTTTATCACACAACAACAATGAAAATAAAAACGTTTGGTCGTGAAGCCAACGTTATTTCTCTATGAAAGATTGACGTGGAGTGTCTGTCTGTGGTACTGATGTAGTCCCAGTTTACCAGTATTTATAGCATTTCACATTCATCAATAAGTTTATAATCAAAATAATGCTGTATGATTGAGGACAACGTCCTGATATTTTACAGGCTGCCCTGGGGTGGGGTCTTGTACCCTTTCCATTAGCTTTCTGAAAGTTCAACTACTGGGGATCCCACAAAATGGTGAGACGGGGAGAGAGAAGCACCTCTGGGCAGTGGGTCAGCTCACCTCACACAGGCAGGCACCTCTTTGTTGGGCAGAAAAATTGCCCCTTGGAAGCTTTTCTTCTCTTTCGTTTGGCCCTAGAAGGGTCTTGGACGGCTGACTTAGATTTGACCATTGTTTTTTTTGGCTGGCTAAAATGAAGGGGCAAGAAAATGCATTAGCATTCACGTCTCGCACTCCCTCAGAGCCCCCCCATGTAAGCATTAGGGCAGCAACTTGGGGAGATGCCACATACCACTGTTGTGTGTCTCAAGCAGTGCCTCAGTGCTTTTATGCCTTACAAGTGCTATAATAGGTATCAGACCTAGTCCTGCGGGTGAAATTGCACACCATTCTAGCTGAATTTTTTTACTTTTCTTTGCTTGGGTGAGTAAAATCCAGAAAAGAGGAAGATTTTCCCGAGGAAGTTGTGCACTTTTCTCTGTGGGCATATATAAGGATCTATTTATTTCTGCCTGTCTTTTTCCCTCACAATTTTGAACTTGTTTTTCACTTCCCAACCTTTTTATTAATAGAGAGAAAGAGTCACAGGTATGATTTCCCTACCAGTTTTATGGAAGTGGGCAGTTGAACAGAGAAGACAAGCATTATTAATGTCTCCACTGAGGGAAAAGCTAATATGGGAGTTTGACCCTTATTAGACATCAGAAAATCCATATAAAACTAGGATTCATTTGGTTCCACTCTTACAGAACTGCTTCATTTCTTCATTTGACCACTGAGCTGAAAAATCACATAGTCCTACAGTCCTAATTAATAGATGATCCCCAAAGAAAAGGAAAGAACATGCCTCAGAATTTATAAAATTCTTAAAGCATTTTGTTTAAATCATTTTGTTGCTGAGTAACCTGTTGGTCACCATTGTGGTATGTTATAAGGCAACTTATTGTTTTTAAAGATGAAAACTGTATTTTTTACCTAGTGATAAAATTTCTCAATGTAAGTGCATGATCCATGCACATCTTAAATGTTGCTAGGTGAATGCCATAAAAAAATAATTTCTATTATATCATTCTTTGGCAAGAGCCAAATAATAAAAGTCCCATGTTTTGCAGCATTTTAGTTGTCTGAAACTGATGCATGAGCCTTTGGCGATGGACTTTTTAAGATACAACTTATACACGGTTTTAAGAAACAGGTAGCCAAAATTCTTTTTCCACGTGGAGTTTATGGCAGTTTTATGCATTCAAACCCATGCCGAGGTGTAGTCTGCTGCTGAAGCTACCCTTTAAATTATCTTCTCAGTATGTAAACTGCTGCTGTCTGACGGACAAAGGCAGGAGTAAATGGAGTTACAAGCAGCCAAACTAATACCGGAGAGATTGTTTTAATTACAGCACAGCATCTGCAGATACAGCCTGTGCTGAGGAGAAGTGATTTAAGCTACAAGGGAAGACTTGCAGTGTTAAGTACAACAGAGGCAATGAAAAGTTTTCATGCCCGTGCCAACAACTTGAAGCAGCACATTTTTAAATAATCAATCTATGAATGAATTTCTTCATAGATTTTCATCCCTTTTATTCTGCATATACGAAGTAGTAGATTTTTTAGCACTTTGGTTACGTTTGTACAGCGATGAGTTAGTTGCTTTGTTTTAGTCAAATATTGCTCTGGGGCATCAGCTCGAACCTCCAACCTGTGCTAATGAGCCCAGTGTCTTCCACCAAACTTGAGTTCATTTGGTATAACTCCTCACAGAAAAGAAAAGAGTGTGTATTTTGATGAATTGCTTCATGGTCATCTTTCTGAACCAAATGGTTTTATTCTATTTTGTTATATAAAGGACTGTACTATGTCTCTAGACCCAGAGACTCCTGAGATAAGGTTCTACTGACTTCCCTGGATGTAAACCTGTACTGCTCCTGTGAAAGCAGTAAAGCAGCTGATTTATACCAGCTGAGCATATGGCCTGTTGTGTACAACACAGCATTGAGGGGAACAAGACATGCTCCATCTTCTGCTTTTGGCAATGTTTCTTTTTCCAGTGCTTCCTGGGTTTTCTCTCTCTAGCCAAACCCTTAATGTTACAGTAAATTTAAACGTAAATATTGTTTTGTTTCTGCTGTTAAAAGTGTAGGTCAAATCACTTTTCATTAGGCTTGTAAAATGCTACATGAAGAGATGTGTACCCTAAGGTAATGGTTTGGGTTGTTTATATCTACTGTACACTTCCCCCAACATGATTTTGAATCGTATCCTGTTGTAATTAAATAAAAAACTCACCCTACTTCCTGTGTGTTGGTGGCACTGAGGTGATTTAAGTACTCGGGAGGCTCAACAATTAAAGTCATTAAACAATGAGTAGTGAGCAAAACTGAAAATGTTAATAGCCTTAGTTTTATCTTTCCTTTTCTGGTCTTCATTAGAGAATGAAAGACTTCAAAGGGGAGTGAGGAAAAAAATCCTCTTTTAAGTGCTTTCATGTTGTAGGATGGACAAAGAGAAGTAAATAACTAGATATGCCAATTTCTCAAAGAGACAGGCACAGAGGACCATAAAAGCTTACACAAATCTGAAGCAAGAAAGATAGACGTGGACAGTCTTATATCAGTCATTTTTTAGTGATCCTAAAGTGGGGAAACGAACAAAAATAGTTGTCATTATTATTTATGGCCCACACTAGTATTAGTACTGTAGCAGGTATCAATGAGAAGATGTCTCTTTTTCTTTTTAATGTAGCATGATAATTAAATTGAAAAAAAGGACAAAGTTTCTCTTTAATGAATGGGTTTTATTTTTATTTATGTGTGGCACGTACCCTTTGTTTTTGCATATGTCATCACATATGTGTATGAAATCAGGGGAATGATGTGGGTAAGAGCAGAACCGGACCCAATTAATTAGGCAGGGGCTGCACAGACACACGTAGGGGAGGAATCCAATAATTTGGGGTGAGTTGAGAGAAGATGAAATGCTTGGAGTGACTCCATCTAAAACTCACATTCAATTGCAATTATTGCTCCTCTTCCTCAGGAGTGAAAGCCAAGGTCGTTCCAAATCTCAGTCCCTTTAAGATTTACAGGGGAGCAAAGTGCTCTTAGAAATGTAGAGCATGCCTTTAAAGAAGTATTTAAGGAACAAACTGAAAGTGCTAAATTTGTACCTGTATGCAGATGTTGCACTTTAGGACAGTTTTCCTGGCACTGGCTTTTGGCACCCACCAGCTGTTTTATTGATGCTATTTATTACTGTACATTTTATGGCATGAATTGTTGTCTTAAAATGTTGGTGGACCACACATATTAACTGAGAAGGTACTAACCAGTGAATGAGCTCTGCTTTGCTAAGAGATAATCTGCCACTTTTGTTTCAAGCAGCCCATGTCGTCAGTGAAGATTTTCCAGACTCTGTGATGCCTGTCAGCTCCAGTAAGGCATGTGACCTTCACAGAGAGCTTGAAGATGAAGAGATTCCTTCATATATCGAACAGTTTGAGAGAGATGTTCAAGATGACATAATTCTGCTTGGCAGCTTTTCACTGGAACAGGTCAGAGTTAAGAACTATAAGACAATTTTATCGCTTGCTTCATAACATGATGCTGGCTTTTTAACCTTGTACACCCCAATTCTATTTCTCTGCCTGGTGATACATATATTGAAAGAGGAAAAGATAACCACTTTCACTGGCATGCTTTATGTGACTGGCACTTTGCTAAGCTAACAGCAGGACCTTTATCTTTGTCTCCGTTTCAATGTGAATAAAAATAGATTGCCTTAGTTGCTTCTTTCCTAAATAGTGAAGTATCTCTGACTGCTCTGTAGTAATATTGCAATTGAGTTTCAATCAAGAGACTAAGCTTAGGACATCTCTCTCTGCCAAATTTAACAGAGGCTTATTCATCTCTCAGTGAGTAAGTTTGAACTGGAGCTCAGGGAGCATTTATGTAGCAATGTTCATTGCACAGAGGAGAAGATTATTATGTTTTTCAGAGTGGCAAAGGTTTCTAAGGTTTTCTTTTTGTCATTTCATGGTGTAAAGAGTTAGGGTTAGGATCATATTGACAACAGCACAAGTTTTCAGGGCTGAAATGATACTTGTGGACACCGAACTACGATTTGTCCCTTTGAAAAATCTCATGCTAAGACTAGAGGACAGGGCAAGAGATTAATTGATGAATCTATCATTTTTAATTAGCAACATGAGAACAGCTCACTGGCTCTGATAGTCTTAAAATAGGTTATCCAGTGAATGATGATGATCTAAGCTTTCTTTTATTTTCAGAGGAAGTTTTCAGATTTTTCTTTCACTGCAGAACTAAACCTTATCATTGCCTTTGCATGTTGGTGAGGGACACAATTCTCTTACTGCTTTCCCCTAAATCCTGAAGCTATATTTAATTCCTTTTGCCTTTTTTGTAGCTGTATGCTTCATGCATGGAAGGTGGTGTGGGTAAGATTGTTCAGAGAACATGAAATGGGAGGGAAACGGGAGGGAAAAGGACTCAGATGGTATTAAGAGCCTCATCTGCCTCAAGGGACTGATGGAGTAGGAGCCTGGGAATAGGGTAAGAGTGCTGCACCTTTCCAGAAGGTGTTGAGAGTTCGCCCTTTAACTACATTTGGGCTATTCAGTTGCCCCCACAGCTTTATGAGGTTCTGTGGTACCTGAAAGAACACAGCAGACATGCTTTGTTTATGCTCCCTCTAAGCTTGGTCACTGTGAGACTGATCATCTCACCTGGAATCTTTTTGGAGTTGTGCAGTGAAGTTTGTTTCCTATACAGAAACAATCTGTCTGGTCATCACAAAACAACATTCTGCTTTTCAACTGACAACTATGTATGAGAATTGACATGTAAGACAATACAATATAATATAATACCGCTTTTTTTTCTTATATTATTCCAAAAGAAAGAAAATCCTCATTTAATGTGACTGATTGAGCTGGTCTACCATGAGCATTCAGAGAGGAACTCACTATTTTATGCTGCAAGGAAGAGGTCTTGAATGCCTGTGTTTTCTCTCCATTCTTCTCACACATCTCTAACTCCAGTTCATGCCCTGATAAGGAATTTAGTCACACCAACATGCTGTCATGTCTGCATTCTACAATGCAGAGAGTAAGAAGAGGATCACTGTGAAATCTGTATTGTCTTCTAGATCAGTGATCTATACATTCATCCTTTCCTTGGAAGCTTACAGGAATGGTGCATTCAGCTCCTTTGAACAGAGAATGGAAGAGGTGACATAGGGGGTAGAGGCTGCAAACGTGCACATCATGTCATATTGGTATTCAAAGACATCTAACAATAATGTGAGCGTGCTAATTCTTGTTTAATTGATCTTCTTTATTCTTTAATGTACATCTTTACTCTTTGATCTGTGAATATACCCCTGGAGTGTTGCAGTGTTGATGCCTTTCCACTACAGCTACAGGTTCAGTGTTAGGCTGCTGCCAGGGTCTTCAGAATCTGTTCCTGCCATCTTTGGGACACTTCCAGCTTTTGTTGCTTGAACGTGTGTTTATTGGTTTGTAAATGTCTAATTTTCTGCATGGCATTTACTTCTTATTCAGAGGAAAAAACCTTTCCTTCTCTCTGCAGATTTAGTGAGTAGCAGATGTACTTTAGCCAGCATAATTTATGATTGGTTAATTTAATCTGCCATAATGACATAAAGTGAGCCTGAAACAAGCTTCTATCAATTTTGCCATTAGAGGTAGCATAATATTTTCAAATGTCTACAAAACTGAGTAATTAACCCTTGGGCTGAGTGAAGGAATCAAATAGACATCTCTGTCACATTCCTTTGCTTTGACAAAATGAAAATGAAACATGGGAGCCCAAGGGTTAAAAACAGCAAGTGAGAGTTCATAGTATGTGAGAATGCTTTTATAAGTGAGGTTCAGACACCCATTTGAGTTGCTGCTGTTTCTTTTTAGGCTGCCAGAAATTCTTTCCAATGAGGCATCTGATTTACACTAGAACTCTGCTGGCAGCGTTGGCATGAAGAGGATACATCAATGTGTCCCTTAGTTCATTGTTTTTCTTCTCTGCTTTGTAGCATTACAAAAAATGGATGGCTTTTGTTTAAACAGCAGCTTGGTGCATGAGATTACTATGATTGAAAGGTTTTGAAAGAGCAGATGCACTTCTCAAAATAGTATTTTTTGAAAAAAAAAAAGGGTTTATACTAGATTTTAGCTCTGGAACTTTAGGCTGTGTTGTTTCTTACTTCATGTCCTGTTTTGTAAATGCAAAGCTGATAGTTGAGGTTGGTAAGAAATACATAAAGGGAGATCTGATGGATTCTTGTAAAGAAAGCATTAAACAGATGTCAATGTTCTGTTAACAAACACATTAAAGAATATTAAATTTGGAAAGCAGTGCTGTTTCTTGTGGCCTGCCACGTAGGTCTAAGGATTTCAAAAGCCCCAGTGACATTTGCTTTCAATAAAGAAAAATAAACTCCCTTGCAGGAAAATCATAACTTCGGGACTATGTTGTGGTAGAAACTGATCAGGTACAACCAAGGCTGGGTATGCAGAGTGCCACAGAAAACCATCTGTCATGAGACTTTGCAGGGACACATGCTTATGGACAGAACTTGATCTTACAGAGCAGAGAAAAATGCAAGAAAAGACCTGACATAAAGCTGACTTAACATGTTTGATTAAAGATGAGATGCTCTCAAAATATGAGACTGCTGAGGATGAAGCAAACACTGTTGATTGGAGTGAGGCTGCACTTGATGGGCTTTTGGTAATGTAGTCTTGCTATGCATTAACTTAAATGCCATCTTAAAGTACCAACTCCAGGATTTTCAGCTGTTTCTGGACTGGGACAATGAAAGTGGCTACTCAGTTTTATGTAGATTTTCTTAGAAAAAATTAGTAATTGAGTGACTGGAAGGATCAGTATTGCCATAGAAGTCAAAAACGTCTTTCTTGTTTGGCCACTCTTTTCCTGCAGGTTGGTCAGTATTTTTTACTAAGGATAATTTCTTCACAACCCCTGTCTCTCTCTACAGGTTTCAGATGTTACATTTAGCCCTCTGTTCAGGGCATAGCACCTTGCAGGACTTGATCACCACAACTATATAGTCAGTTTTGATCCATGACCTCAATGTGTATTACTCAAGAGCCTCTGAAAGTAAAGAGCAAGCTTTGCTCTTCAGTACCAGCAGTTGAGTTATAGTAGTAAGAAATGAGCTATTTGTTGCAGGTGGATAGTAATAAAATGTTGTCTTTCATCAAAAGATTTACCTTTTGGTTAAACAAAGGTTAATGCCTCAGGGTATTAGACCTAATACCCTTACAGAGTCATTATCATCAGCGCTCTGACTCCTTGCCAAGTCACAGAGATCAATTTATATGATGATGGAGTGATCAGTTTTCCTTTGGTTAATGGTGGATAGCACATGGGTAAAATTTGGTACTGTGTCAGATGATAAATTTGCTCTTCAATCACAAATTTAAACAGTGGGATCAGACCTCAGCGATATAAAACACCAATGCACATTTACTTGCACGTTCTAGCCCACTGGATAATACTGTCATGGAATCATATCATAGGATGGTTTGGGTTGGAAGGGACCTTAAACATTGTTTATATCCTGATGGCACCTGCAGAGCTCCCCTCATCAGAGCTGTAGCCTGCTAAGCATTGTACAATCCATTCTGATTGTCCTTCATGAGTATAATCCTTGTAGGGATATATGCACCTCAGAGCAATGCAGAGTCCAAGGTGACTTTAGAAGGTGACTTTTTCTCAGCTGAAACCTGACTACTTTTTGATGTTGCCAATATTTTAAATGACTGTTATATGCAAATGAGTTGGGGTGTTTTGTTGTTGTTTGCTTGTTTTTCTTTTGGCTTTGTTTTTTCTTTTTTTTTTTTTTTAGAATTACAGGTTTCATTTAAATGTCTTAAAAGTGAGTGACTTCATTTTAGGTAAGATACTTACTTGTTACACTCATTATTTGAGTGTCAAAACATCTCTACAGTCAGTTAGTATAGTGGTTTCCATTTAATTTGTGTGGTATAGTAGGAATTATGTGTATCTCTTGTAGCATCTAGTTTGCTTTTGAAATCTATCATTAGGTTAAGCTCATGCAATTCACTATAGTTCACCAGGTAGCCTGCTCTTGGACTGCTAGAAAAAACATTTAATTGGCACCTATATTGGAAGGGTAAAAACACAAGGTGAACTTCCCAATGGTTGGGATGTTTGGCTTCTGTCCCTTGGACTTCTGATGTCCTGGTTAGTGAGTGTCCATGACCCCAGATGTGGGTCAGCACGCATCCAGCAGACCCAAAGCCTGACAAAGCTGCAAGTATATGTAGCTTGGGGACTTCTCTACCCTATAGGTTGGCAACCTGAGATTTCTAAATATCTTTGTTCTATCAGTCTTGATCCTGCTTCCTCTGTGGGACCCTGGGAAGCCTCCAGATTTCTAAGGTTCCTACCTAATAGCTTTTGGACACTCAGATATACACTTTACTTGGGTTTTATTAAGAGGGGGTTTTTTTCCATGGAAATTAATATCTCCATAAACAGAACGGTGGAAAAGATGTTTTATATATTTGTAAATAGTCTGTCACTGTGTTGCCACAATACCCACAATATTGACATAGCTGATCTTTTAAATTGTAAGTCTTTTTTGATTGCTTTGTTCAGGGGTTATGTGGATTTTCAGTTAAGTAAATATTTATAGGGAAGTAGGGAAAATCTTCTCTATTTCTTATGTTTTTCACTAAAAATGGGTTCACTTAGTTTTTACTGTGTTCTTTCACACTTTAAGATCAGAGGGGCAATTAAGCAACTGAAGTAATTCTTGATATTCTATTGAGCTGGAACAATGAATCCTACAGCTACTGTAAATGATGATACTGCATTTGCTGCTGCTTAAGGTAATCTGACTGGTCAGCTCTCTGGCTCATTATCCTAATATAAACTGCAGTAAGGAAGTCCATTTCTATGGTTCAATAAACAGAGGCAATTGGAAAGATTCTTCAAAGAGAATCAGTGATTGCCAAGTCCTGATGAGGTTTAAGTGACTTCATCACGTACTGACCACCTGTTAAAAGAAGCAGAACTCAGATGAGGGTTGTAAGGAAAGAGTGAGTATTACTGATGAACAGAGGCACAAACATACCAGAAGTAAATATGATGAAAACAAATTTTTAGTTGTTCATGTGTTCTCCAGAACTATTTTTTCCCCCAGGGTTGTTTTATTTGTATTTTTAGTACATTTGGAGCCAAACAGTAGTCACAAGTGTAGCTAAGTCTACTGTTCATTAATTTTTATGACAGGAGACTCCTTAGCAGCATTAATAGACTACACAGATTTTGAGCTGCAGATAAAGGAATTGTTCTAAATGCTGAACATTTTGCTTCTGCAGTTTTACAGGAGAGCTGAATTTGCTGAGTGGAACCTAAACCATATCGTACTTTTGACCTTTACTTCATAGAACATATTCATTCAGGTGGGGAAGAACCAGACCTCTGTAGGCTGTCTAGTCTAACCTCCTGCTCTTGAGGTATATTGGGCTTTCAAAGTGTAATCTGACTTTCTAAGGGCTTTGGAGTTATTCACAGTGTGTTGGTGGAAAAATATAACCAGGTCATCTGTAAATTGAGAGATGTAGAAATACTGGGAAAGAGAGTCCAGTTGCATTACATATATGCTTATGTATTTAATACAAGGGTGGAAAATTGTCACTATTGTTCAGCCTGCCAGAAACCTGTTAGCACAGTTGGTTTCTCTCATTACTGTGCCAGACAAGATGCAGCTTCCAGGACGAGGTGGTTGTGATGAGAACATATCCTAAAGTTAATATGTTCCCATAGTATGATGTTATTATACAATTGCTCACACCAGCATTCAAATCAGAGAAGGATTTCAGCTGAATATATGAAACAATTTCACCTATACCCTTCAGCAGAGAGATGGAGCAGGATGTGGGCTAGCAGGAGGAGGTCTGTTCTCTACAGAGAAAAATCTGTAGGCATGGCAACTTCTCATTGCCACTGTTGTATTTAAGACTATCACAAGGTAAACTGTATTTAAAGTGGGTTTTTTTCCTTCTCTGTAATTTTCATATAGTAATTGTCAGTGAATACCTCTTTTAATTATAAAGTGTTCAAATGTGTCTACACACTTGAAACAGAAGACGATGCGAAAGCCAGTACAAATTGAAGTCATTGGATAAAGTAGAGTCTGTGCTTTTTGATTACAATTATAATGGAGGCAGATTTGTGAAGTAATGTTTTATTGACAGTAAGAAAAAAGAATAGGGACTCAGAAAGATGAAATAGACTTTAACCTCAGACCTGAACATGAGTTTTTTGCAGGCTGTAACAAGAAAATTAGTTGTTATGACTCAGGTTTTCCCTGTCTGCAAAACAGACCTAAAATTAGACACCTGCTTTGGGGAAGGGTAAGAGGATTAAAGGAGTAAAGTTTCATGGGGGACTTTGAAAATAATAAAAACATTCTGTTCTGAAATTGACAAACATTTTTAAATTGAGGAAGAATGGGGGGAAACCACAAAAAAAGTCTCATAGTTTCTGATCGGTATTTCCTTTCAGTCTCCCTTCAGTTGTTTGTGTCCTGATTTGCTGTCAGTATGCAGAAAGCAGAAAAAAAATGGTAAAATGGTGAAGTCCATTACATGGCTTATGAATACTTTTTTTCATTGTTAGTGTAAATTCTTCATTTTAGATCTAGGGATTGGCATAGCTCACTTTAGTTTTCGCTGGCATTGCTTGTGCTGTGTGAGTTTATACTGGACAGGACGTGTTCTCTAATAAAATGTAGTTAGCATCTTCCATTATATCTTGTTAGCATATTCCTTTATATCTTGCAATTTAGGCTAACATTACAGGCATCTTCTTACTAGCTGATGATTTCTAGGCTAATCTGGAGACATCTGAACTTGCAGAACTTTGACAAGCTTGCTGCTTAAAATCTCTTTATCAATGGCAAATGCCATTTCAGCGTTGTATGTTTCCAGTGCTTAGCTGTGGTTGTCAGACATTCTGATAAATGGCCTTTTATACATGTGCACCACTCTGGATTTAGATGAGAACATCAAAGCTTTATTACCTTGAAGCAGCATCTTCTTAACTGTGGAATAAGAAACATCTGAAGTAGCACCTGGTGGTTCTGAAGAAACTACAGGTGATGCCTCTGCGAAGAGCAAGACAGAAATGAGAAGACTGAGTTCTCTGTTTTGAGGCTGGAGAGGCAAAATCTCTGTTTTGCAGAAGTTGGGTAGCTCTGCAGCAGGCGTGCCTTCAGAGTTTTCTCAATGCATCTTAAGCAAAGTGATTACAGTTATTTTAGTTTTTTAGTACTATCATCTTGAATCAAAATCCTGAGTGAAAGCACCCCTGAGTTTTGGGGAAATTCAGGTCCTTGTTTATCACACCCACTTTACAGCTGAATCTAGTTTCCATAGGTGTTCAAAATTAGTGTCTTTGATACATATGTGTTATAGAAACATCCACCTTGGTAGCAGAATACTGCCTTCCTGTGTTGACTGGTAGCTCAGTCTTTACTTCATTGTTAGAGATAATGCAGTGCCTTACAAATTTATCAAAATGATCAGCCTATAATGTTGTCACTAAACATATCTTACTCAGTGTAATAAGGCTGTAGCATGACTAAAGTAAATCTCACTTTGTGTTCTGCAGTATCAGTTTTAAAAGTGAGTTTGAGTTCCTTTATAAAATGCTCAATTGTCAAAGGTTTTAACTTTGTTCTTATAAGCAGTAAATTAACATTCTATTTGGAACAAAAGTCATTGCGGGGGACTTGCTTTGTTGATTTTTCTCTTTCTTTTTTAAAAAAACCAAACATGTCTGAGAGTTTGTGGCACTTTTTTTTTCGCAGAGTGCCCATCAATAATACTACCAATAATGTGTCCAGAGTTTGACACAATTTTACCTTTGGATTTGTGACCATCTCCATGATAAGATCATACAAATTCCAATGGGCAATGGCTAGTGCAATTTTCAGAGCAGGCCTCTCCAGCTATTGGAGTCTTTGCTTTCCATGAAGGGCACTCATTTCACCCATCTCCCAAAGCCCCCCTTCCCTGTGATCTCCCTACAGTTAACATAGAGAGGATAAGGCTCTCAAAATTTCACTTTGCCTGAAAAGAACGTTAACTTTTCTTGCAATATTTTTTTTTCCTCATCTCAAATGGTTCTTAAGTTTTTACTCATTTTGTGGTATACTGAGCATTAGATATTGAAGTCACTGGGACTGAACCTCCACACAGCAACTGGACAGTCAGGGAGGAGAATTAGGTGGCACCAGTGGGACTAGAGACATGGGTTTTATTTCCAGTCCTGATGACACTTTGCTTGATAAGTTCTCCTTTATCCCATCTGTAAAAGTGGAGTGGATAGCATTTTCGTCACTGAAAAATGTTTTAGGATGCAGAGGTGGAAATTCTAGGTAGAACCTTTTATTTGAGCATCTGTTTACAGCTGAAAAGGCTGCACTACCTGCACTGGGATGTACCAATGTGGCTTTTCCAAGTGGAATGAAGGGGAAGCACCAGGATCCTCCTCATGTGTGATCCCTGTGGGCAGTGGGAGGCTGCTGGAGACCCCACTAGTGGTGTCTTCGTGCTGTCTCTGGTGAGGAAGACTTGTGGGAAGGTGGACCCTCACAGCACTCCTTTCAGGGAGTGTGATTTCATCAGGGCCAGGGCTCCACTGCTTGTTTCAAATGGCAATGGGGCAAGTACCTCACCAGAGAGTTGTAATACCAGTGCTAGGACTGACCAAAAAGGTGTGTTGTAAATATTTTCCCTAAATGCTCCATTTTTGCTCAGCAATGGAAAACCAATTTGATTTTGCTTCAAAGCTTTGCAGAATTTTGTGGGCTTTTTTGTTTTTTTTTTTTTTTTTTTTTTAAGAGAAAAGGTTGCGCTTGGTGGGGTTTTGTTTAACTTTTTTTCCAAACTGAAAAGTACTATGCAACCAAGTCCTGTCATTTGTTAAGTGGTTTCATACTGAAAATAACCAGCCAGCACTGATTAATAGTATTGAGTCAGGTTCTTGTCCTTGTAGAAAGAATACAGACCATTGTGCGTGTGTAGGCTGAGCCCAGACTGAGAGACCTTTTTCAAGTACTGATCTTGATCACTCTCTTTGAAATCAGTAGATAGGTCATTTGTGTAATTAGACCTCAAGACAGCTGAGGAAGACATGTGAAGGAGCTGGCTTTCAGGATGGGGAATAGGACAAAGTGGTGCCATGACCAAGTCCTTCTGCCTTCCAACAACACCCCGCCTTTTCCAGTACCTCTTCCAGACGAGCTCTGAAGGATATCCAGTGGTTCACAGATTTTAGCCACTCATTTTCTGAGGGGGCCCTCAGTGTCTACACAGACTCAAAGCTAAACCACATTTCATGCCTTCTCGTTGGGAACGCCCGTTGTCAACAATGGGTCGTTGTTACAGTCTGGACAACGCTGGTGTGGTGATGAGAAACAAGCGCCTCGCTCTGTGTGCGATGGTATACGCCACTGAGAAAAGCCCTTGGTTTATTCCCGTAAATCTCTGGTTCAAGGGATATTGCACCAATGACTATTCCACATTTTAAAAAAAAAAAAAAATAAATTATATGGGCTGTTCTATTTCTGAAAACTTACACATAATTTTCCTCTATTAAATTGCTTCCCGGTGATGGAAATGTCTGGGATTTTTTTTTTTCCTACTGCATCTACTTTCCTTTAGCTTGCACACCCCTGAGGTAATTAGTGTAGGTTAAAATTTACATAACTGACTTTGGGGTTTTGCAAATAGGAAAGATGGAAATTTATTCAAGGTGGTGAATAATTCATTTTAAAGCAAGTTTCCTGTTTTTTTAATCATGTAGAAGATGTATTACAGACTCATAGAGATTTTCTGAATAGGACCCTAAGCACTGAATTTTTGATATATTTTTTTTTTCTTAGTATAGGTAAAGAAATATTAACCATGACTCATTGCACTTTTCCTGTTCAATAAGATTTGAATAAACTTAACAAATTTATTAGGTAGATGATAGAGCTTTTTAAAAATTATCATGACATGCTGTGACAAATATTTTACTAGGATCCAGAAGAAATAGTTTTAAATCATACTCGCATTGCCACTTCAGAGGCAGCGATGGAAAACAGTGCAGTTAATACAGAGAAACCTGATTCATATTTTCTTTTGAATATTCATTATTTAATTAAGATTAGGAAGATAAACAAGGGGATTGGACAGCTGTGGGAGTCTGGTAATAAAATCAATTTTTTTAAAAAAAAACTTCTCTACTACTGGCTCAGTGTAAGCCTGGACTGGTAATGTCTGAATGTTGTTGCAATATTATGGCTACTTGATATTTTACATGAAGTGAGTTTTCTATTCCACCTTATTTCTTTATCTAAGTGCCCACCTCAAAAATTGCTTTCACAGGCATCACCAAGATCTGCATCCAGGAGAAAAATTGTCAACCAAGCCTTCCTCCCACTTTCTGAGCTTTGGCTCAGCCCAAAACCTGAGACCCCTTTCCATCTATCAGTGAGCTCTGGAAACACCTGAAATCTTTCCATTGATAGTTTTTGTCATTAAACCTTCTCAGACACTTGAAGCTCTGTTGATGAGTACCCTCCCAAATGCCCCAGCCATCGCATCCTGGTGCCTACATCTCGCAGGGGTGATCAAAGTTGCTGCTTGGTCTTTGCTGCCACCAGGATGACTACCCTACGCCTGTGAGAGCATAGGGATAACCCACCCTTGCTCTTGACATGTTCCCTGGTGACTGCAGCCCGCAGTGGGAAGTGTCACAAGGTGGGTCTGATGGCTCTAACCACCTACCAGCTCTGCTGGAGCAGAACTCCAGAGCAGAGCCAATTTCCAATCCTTCCAGGGAAAGTTGGCATTGGTGGTGACTCACCAGGCTGGGGGAAGAAAACCATTGCCGGCATTTCTGAGGATGGGAGAGGAATAGGTCCTTCTGCGGACACTCCTGGTGAATTCCAACTCAGTGCTGTCCAGGAACAGGAGAGCTTGGTTCCCACTAACAGAGGAGCAGTGGTAAAGGAAGCATTGCCCATGACACAGTGCCATGTGGAGAGCTGGAAGGTCTCACTTTGAGCTAGTTTGTTCACATCACCTTTGTAATCATGTATGTGTGATACCTGACCTGGAGGATTTGTTGCATCCATCATGCAGCAGGATCTCCGCTGCAACTACCAGCAAATCACACTGTTGTTTAAGGCAATCGTGTTGTCTCTGCTTTAATTTTACAGGGTTAAAAAAGTTACATTGAGAGCTACATGCACAGGCTTTGTGTTGCTTTTGTCTGACTTTACATTCTGACGATTTTAATTTTGGAAATAGGATGCTTTGCCTTAGTCTTCAGCAGAGGTTTCCAAGTTTCCTTGAAAACAGCCAGAAATTTGTCAAAAAATTTAGAGATTTGGAAGAAAGGAGAGACTTTAGCAGCCAGATATGGAGTCCCTGATGGGGAATTTTTCTCCATTGACTGTCTCCCTATGAAAATGATTTTTTGCCTTTGAGGCTTGATGAGAGTAGAAGTGGAGCATAATTTTACACTGTTTAGATGACTGTATAGGGTATACAATAGGAAGCCTTCTTACGTATTGATAGTGTTATACTCACGTTTTATGTTGGTCTCAGGGACACCAGTAGAATATCCAGACATGAGAAATGTCCTTGGATGTCCAGCAAGATCTCTGAACAGTGCAGGGCAGGAAGAATTCTGTTTTCATGACTGTAGAGCCCTCAGTATGGTTATTGTTTTGAGTTTCTGCACAGAGAACACAGTCTATTAGATGTGGATGCTGGCTTCTCAATGGAATGACTTTCTCAGCTTGATATGCAAGGGTAGAACAACTTCAGGGCCTTCAGCTTGTGCTGGAGAGCTCAGAATTGTCGGGGGAGAGGACTGCTTATGTGAGTTAGCCTCGTACACACTGCAACCTCCAAAAATGTCAGTCCCTCTTACTAAGCATTTGAAAACAACCTCAGTGAGACAAGGCATCAAGATTTGGACCGAATTTAAAGCAAGGCAAGTTGTGAGCAGTTCTGGACTCTCTGGTCTGTGCCTAACTGCTTTGTGTATCCTATTTTGGTGTGTGTGTACAGACGCACTTGCACATGCTCTGTGATTAGGTGTTGTAAAATTAAGGACACTACCATGTACAAATATACACTGTACAAAAAGACCTTTAAAAACAAGGTGAGAGGTCAGTTTCACTTGGAAATAATGTAGTTAATATGGGGAAAAAATAATGAAATAAAGTAATAGTGGCTAAAATTCCTCATTGCTTTTGAAAACCTTCAACCAGAAGACCTGAGGCAAACCTTTGGAAAAATGCACATTTATGGCTTTTATTTCCATGTTCTTTCTGTACTTTTGGAAACAAAGTCTGATTTTTTTTTTAATTTTTCTTCTTGCCATGTGGGACTCAAAGCACCACAAGGAAGTTTCTCACCACAAGAAGCAGAAGTGGAGAGCCAGGTTTCACGAACTCCTTCAAAGGTATGTCAGATAAGGGCTACTTTGTACTTCTATCTCATGGGCTTTCCTTCTAAAGATCTTTCAATGCTTTACAGATATTAATGAATGGAACATCTCCCAAACAAAGGACCTCAGGCCTAGAAAAATTAAGCCTGAGCATTCAAAAGAGGTCTCTGTTTTGGATTACCTCAATTTTTGGGTACTCAGCTTGGGCTGTAATTTTTACGTGCTACACACAGTGCACTTCAAAAAGTGACCAAATGTCTTCTCCCAGCGTTTTTCATCTTTGCCACTGAATTACCCTTCAGAGAGTGAGGGAAATATGAATTGGAGCAAAGTTTTTGTGATCAAGCTATACATGACCTTCAGATAAATACATGCATCAAATTACCTGTAAAGAAATGAATGGAGAAAATAAATGACCCTCATGAATAGAGCAAAGGAAGCAATGTTCTGCTGTGACAGCTGATGAGCATGCTGGTGAGCACAAAAGAGGTTTAACTTCACTGAATAAATTGTTCTCTTCAATCTAACACCCAGCAAAAGGAATGCAAGGAGAAAAATGGTGCAAAAGAAATCAAATGTGGTTATTTAAATGTTTGATGTTCAGTAATGAAAACTGTTTAACTTCATAATTGTGTACTAGTGGCTAATAAAGGCAATAGATACAGTAGTTTAAAAGTAATAAAATCAACAACAAAGTGTATTTAATTTTAAATTGAATTGCAAGCAAATGGGTGTCCTAATGAACCCCTGTGTCAATGCAGCTCTAACCAAATTAAGTGAAATAATTTCCATCATGAGAAACTAAGTAAGTACAAAGTTCCAAACAACTTCTCTCCTTGAGAAGAATGCTTTAACATCTCAGATGTTTCATGTCTATGAATTAGCTAGTGCCATTCAAGAACCATCTTCTGTTACTTCCATTTAGGACAGCTGGACCCAGGTTGACTTAACTGAAACTTGAGGATAAAACTTCAAGGGTGGTTGACCCTGTACTTCTTGTATTCAATCCTTAGTACTGGAATCTTGTCCTTATTTCCCCTTGGTCCCGGCTTGGGCAAAATTTCCATGTGTTTTATTGCCACTGGTGTCTACACTGACCTTCTGACTGATTCAGTCATTGTTTGGGCATTTATATGATACAATTTTACTGATAGGCAAATTTGGAAAACAATCTTGCTATGAACTAGTGGTAATTTTATTGATGTAAATGTGTACATATTTAAAAAAAAAAAAAAAGAAAAAAGGAATGGGCAAGGTCTGAATAGAAACTGATTTGTAGCAATGTGCCAGGATGTTGGAGACAGGAGCATCTGTTTCAGAAGAGAACTTGAACTATGAGTTACCTAACTGGCATATGTGCATGATTTTGGGATATTTACTGTGATTGCACATTCTTTGTAATTTTCTTGGTAAAGAACCATGTTAATTTTCAAAAATGTGGAGTCTTCCCATATCATCACCCAGCACAAGAAAGAGGAAAATGGGAGTGAAGACACTGGTGTAGAATTTTTCAAAAGTGAGTCAGAAAATACTGAAGGAATGGTTCAGGAATGCTTCAGAAGTGCAGCCCAGCGAAATATTGGTTTTGAGTCTTGATTATTCTTTCCCTTTTTTTTTTTTATTTTTTAATGAACACCAAGTTACAACATTTTCTTTTGTGGCTAAAAACTTAACTGAGTACCTTACTTGGCAACCTAAGAGAGCCTATTCTCTGATGCCTGTGTTGCTGTGTTGTATGTGCCCAGGCTAATCCTGTACCTGATGCAGTGATTTCTCCTTGGCTCCCTACAACTCCTCTCAGCGTGCTGCAAGCAGCTCCCTTGACCTCCAGCATGGCACGTGGCTGGCCCTCAGCCATGAGCAGCCTGCCCAACCTCCAGCCTCTGAGAGCCACCGTGTCATTCCCTGTGCCTGACCCTGCTCCACCTGCAAGCGTGGCTGGAGCATCGCCAGCACTGGCATTACCAGCTGACCCTCCCTGGCCTCTTAAGGCGTGTTGTGGAAGCAAGAGCTGATGTGTTTTGAAGCCAGCAGAGCATCTGCAGATGTTTTTACTTAGGGTCTGTAATATTTAGTTCCTGATGCCAGGTAGGGACAGAGGAATTACTCATAGTTCTGCGTCTGTTGAAAGATCGATGGGATTGCCAAAGCATACAGCTTTACAGTGCTTATTGTAAATCACTTAGTTTTGCATTTGCTCCTTCTGTGTTCTAGGAACAAGGTTTTCTCCATAGGGTACTGTGCCTTTTGTGTATCCTGTGCACTAAGCAGGGCAGTGTTGGAAGTGCAGGGCTATTCTTGCACTATTTGCTGGCATTCTGTGTTGCTACAGTGACCTCTCTTAAAAGAACAAAAACAAAACAAAACAACCCAGCAACTTTGAGTTGATATAATTACCCTCCCCCCCCAAATCACTTTAAATACACAAGAAGTTGACATATGAATGACAAAGAAGGTTTGGTGGTTCACGTGCAGCTGAAAATTTGTGTATGTGCATGTATGTGTATATATTACTTATATAATTTATATATTTAGCTTTTTTCCATATATGAAATAAGTTATTTTTGAAGATTTCTGAATTATGTAAGATTTATACATAAATTTATAAGATTTTTTTTGGAAACAAAAACAAACAAAAAAAAGTACGATTTTATTTATATTTTTTTTCTGTGGTTTAAAGCAACCTAGTCCCCAAGGAATCAGTGGTTTCCAAAAACCTGTCCAAGTTTATTGAAGCTGTCAATCAGTCCTCAAAATGTTGGCAGAGGCAATGGCTTCCTACTTTAATATTCTCAGCCTGGATCCTGAGCCCCAGTGCCAGACAGAGCTGATTACAGACAGGCAGTGAAACTTCAGGTTCCTTATGTCAACCTGTGGCACAGACTGACAAATGTTGGTCCTGTTATTTTTTTATGCTGCTTTTCGAAGCCTAGCCATTTCTCTGCTTTAGCACACTGTTGTTTCTCCTGGGTGCCCTGCAAGTCTTATGATATGTTCAAGGCAAACATCAAACTGATGTATTTCCAACAGCAAGTGCTTTCTGTGTATGCATTGCAGTCAATTTCTTTTCTGTTCTTCTCCCCATTCCAACTTCCGCAGACTGGGAAGTCAGCCACTGAAAACAGAAGAGAATGGAAGTGAAGGAGAAATGGTAGCCAGCTTTGGTAACCTTCCAGATGTGAATACTGGGTTAAATGGAGCAGCAGCAGGACCTTGCAAGAAGGTGAGATTCTCCATGGGTGCTCTTTTCCCTGATATGAACTGCAAAATGACTGGCTCAATTGCATTGCTTTTTTCTTTTTTCTTTTTTTTTTCTCTTTTCATAGTTTAAGAGGATAGAATTTAGCAGGTTTCAAAACGTGCTTTCCAGCAAAAGTAACCATATGCTTAAAGAGAATGTCTAAAGCTATTAATGATGAATCATTTGGGCATGGCAAGAGTTCTTCAAAACAGTTTGTCAGCGCTGGCCAAGCAAAGTCTTTCAGCAGGAGATGAGACAGCTATGCCACCATGCAAATGAGACAGGCTTGAAATATGATGAATCTTCTATCTCCTTTTCCTACTCGACTGACACTCGCTTTGAGGAAGGTTGTAAATGCAAGAGAGATTGTGGTATAATTCCTCAGACTGGCGTTTCTGCCCCCCAGTCACTATTCGATTATCTTCCAAATTGCTGTGTTTCAGAGAGATAAAGATTTTTTATGGCTTGCTGACTTGAAACAACCAGAAGAGCCAGAAAAGAGATGGCTAACCGGCCATGCATAGTAATTCCATTGGTAAATGACAAAATCTTTGTTTGTATGACATTTCCAAAATTACTACAGAAGATGAATCTAAAATACAAAATGTCACATTTGGCATGCAAAACTATCACAATATATTTCAGTATAAAATTCATAGAGGCGTTTAATTTAGAATGTGTTTAATAACGAAGGCTGCCTGCATCAGTAATCCTGCCTTGAGGTTTAAAAAGATTGTCTTATTTATTCATATAATGTTAATTTTTTTATATATGATTCAGAAACCAAAAATATTAAGGTTAAATCTTCATTGTTAATTAAGATTTTCTAATTAAGCTGAAAATAATTGTCATTCAGATTAGTTGTTAAGTATGGTTTGTTTTGAGAAACAAAAGAAGTTTAACAAATTCAGCTATTTATTTAACTGCTTAATTTAATTCCAGAAGCTTTCTATCTATATGGAAATATGCTATCTCTTCCAAAATAAATCCAAGACCGGATTAAAGAAGAGATTATTAGCTACTGTAGGCTTAAACTGTGAGACCACTAAAGCTAGTAGTCAAGGTAGCCATGTGATTCTGAAGTGTGGGTTCTTGTATCCAATTGTGTTACAAGAAGACCTAGCACTAGTCTTTTCTCCAAATAATGGGAAGAAATTGATTTACTGGGGCAAAAGAGAAATAGTGTGGCTGATTCTAAGCACTAAATAATTAGTTATTGTAGAAACAATTTTATCCATTCAAGTCAATGCTGGAGCCTAAGTGGGACTCCCTCTTGTGCACCTGACTCTGCGTTTGGGCAGCACTGAAGCATCTTCAGGTGTAGAGGGACAGACCCTATGCCATTACTTGGCCAAGGCCATGTAAGGATCCTACTGTAGTGCCTGTTCCTCACTGCCAACCTCCACACTGAGAAGCTGAGCACACAAGGAAAGCACCAGTGAAGCATTTCTGGTACACCACATTTATTCCATACTAAATGTTCTGTAACTCAGGCAACATCTTGTCAACAGCAGAGCAGCAGATGTTTCGCTTTGTCTGGACTTGGAATAAAGGTGCCTGTAGGGAGCTGTTATTAAACTCTACACGTGTTGCGCTTTGATTACTATTTTTAAGAGAATCTGATTATATGATAATCAGAAGGTGAAAGGATAGTCTGCATCTTACACAGCTCTAATAGCTCTGGCAAGGCCAATAATTGGTATAAAAGCCTGGCCTGCCCTGTCTTTCACTCTGTGCCTACAGCCTGCTCATCACCTCACATATTGTGCCTGTCTTGCAAAGCGTGCTATATTTTTGTAGGTATTGTTTTCCGGTTAGTTCTGCCTTATTATTGCAGCCTAATGTCTTCTGGTGTCATACTTCACCAGCTCCACCTTCCCCCCAAGGATGCTCAACATTTTATGAGTAGTATTTGCATTTTTTTTAAGCTGCCATCTCTATGACTTTTGACCTCCCTAATTGCAGATCCTCGCCTAGCAATAGGTAATTGCAGGTTGAACAAGAAACGTGTTGCCTGCTTTTCAGTAGTTATTTTCTGGGAGAAATTTGTTCTTGCTAATTGTATGGTTAAAGTCAGCTCATCCCAGGTCAGTAACTCGGAGCCTTCTCCCTAGGTTGACGACTCCAAGAAGCCTCAAGCAATAGAAATCCACTTCAAGTGCCTGAGGGGAGTCAAAGATAAGGTCCCTAAAGGCCACTACAACCTCAAAGTTTCTGTTCTGAGCCGCTTAGGTGGTGGCTTGCTGGAGATGCCTGAATTGAAGGAGCAGCCTCAGGCCAGGACAACACGGCCTGTTAGTCATGGTGGAAACTTCTACAACACCGAAATCCACTTTGGACAAAGTATCCAGACAGTAAGCAACGCTTCATAAATATGCTGTCTTTGCTTTGAAAGTTAAAACACATCTGCTCTTTCTCCTTTAGGCTCATATATTTAATGCATTCCATCATGTTAATAATTTATTTAATATTTTAAGGTGCAATTTAGGAAGGTGCAATTTTTTTTCCCCCCTAGGTTAACCCTCATCGCTCACTCTAAAGGTGCCAAATATACGCTGCATCATATAGTGTTGTCAGCTAATTTTAAATTTTACTTTTGTTCTCTCTTATCTATGCAGCTTGTCAGCTATGTAATTTGATTTCTGTAAAGTAGCTTTGGAATAATAAATGAACGAGTGGGTGTATATAAACACATGAATGCCCAAATCCTTCTGTGAGTTTTTAGCTCCATTGACCCCCATTTGCCAAAAAAGCAGCATTTGGATTATTTTGGAAGGAGCCCAAGCACTGGAGGCTCTATTCTGTCTTTTGCAACTGAGGCACACATATTTCCCTGCCTAAGCATGCTGTGCATGGCAGGATTGTTGTGTGTCAGTTGCTCACTGTTGTAGCTAATGCCTAGTGCTGGTTGAAACACTGGTCTCAGATAAACTCTCTGGCACATGAAAGCTTCTTTACGGTTTGAAAAACAATCTTCATCTCTCTCAGCATGGTGAGGGGTTTTTTTGTGTGTATTATGAGGAGGATTTTCCGCTTTCAATAATTTATTTTGTGGTATTACCCGAATGGTAGTTTTCCTCCTCCACACCTTCTGTTATCCAAAGTGTTGTGTGGATACAGAACAGACAGACCTTATCCCAGAGCTTTCAGAAAAAGCAGCTTTTATGTATGGCACTGATGCTTTCAGTTACTTGTGGATAGGTCATTTCAGATGTTGGGTTTGTGATATATAAAGTGCTGCTAAGTCACATTTTCTGTTTTTTATTTGTTTATCACCTATAATAGATAATGAACAGTGTCTGTAATACAGCTATTGGTGTGAAAAGAATCGCATCTGTAGATGGGGAAACTGGGAATGTGACTTTCACATGATGTTAAAACAAATACATGCATCTGTCAGAGAAATAATTGAGCTGTGATCCCTTCCTAGGCAGGATGCATGAATCCTGCTTACTTTCCTTCAAGTATTGTCTTGAAAGGAGAAGACTGTGGGCAGTATGACTGAATGACTCCAGCATGACCTGCTTCTTACTTTCAGGATCATGTTTCTCATGGGTCTTTGCTGCTTTTTGTATTTGCAAGTTTGCTTTAAAGTTCTCTTGGGGTCTCCCAGGACATTTAATTAACATCTCCACCAACCTTAATTTTAGTCTAGTGAACCAGGGTGCACATCTCGAGCAAGTTCACTTAAAATACCAGGAGAAGTTGCATTAAATAACCTTCTGGTAATTCCCTGTCTTTAATAGTGTATGATGGACAGCAAAAACCTCATGTCATAATTTTAGAGAACCTTCTCCACCACCTCATTTTGAAGACATAGGGATGTATTGTATCCTGGATGATTCTACCTTTCTGTTCTTCCACCTTGATATTGGTCCACAACATTAAGATACATTTCAGAAGAAACCCTTAAGGTTTTTGCTGAGATGAGTCAAATTTTAGGCTTTAGATGCATCTGCTACAAAATTTAGGGTAAGTAGTTAGGTCTTAGAGGTGAGCTCCACATGAGCATCTGGGTTGGAACACAATGTTACATACAGCATTGCTGCCCTGGGATATATTATGGGGTGGGAAATAGAAGTGCTCACAAATGCAGAACGAGTTTTTGTTTTCCTTGGCCAGCATAATGATAGGAGTTCAGTGTAAACATGGTGAAAATGAAGACATGCGTGCTTGATATTGAAGGAAAGCTTAATTTTAACTAATATATTAGAGAAATTGTTCCAGAACACTACATCCTTCCAAAAATAATAACCCTGTCATGTCAGCAAAGTTGGTGTCAGCGTGGGTTACCTGCTGCGTACAGAAAGTGCTGGTCATGTAAGTTAGATCTGCCTCAGGGCTAGTCTGACTTGCACACCCGACCTTTCAAAAATGTTTTCTGTTCATTAATCAATGTTCTTTGCTCCAGCTTGCCAGCTTCCCTTCTTCCCGCTCCTTCATTGTCCTCCTTTTTAGTTTGTCAGCCTACCTCCCCAATAACCTCTGACTACACACGAGACAGTGGCTCCTAATAGCTCCAGTTGAATTTTATTTGTCTTTCACTAAGGCCAGACAGTCACAAAGTCATTTTTTCTTAAATTATGCTGAATGAATCACGTATGAATGCTTTGAATTGTGAAGAAATACAATTGCTGTTTCAAATGACTTTTTAAGATTTTAGAAGTAGCAACAAACGGCATGATCTGAAAGGGGATCCTTTTTTAGACTCATCATTTTTAGGTTATTTTCATATATTAAGTTTATGGAAGTGGACTTTAGGCTTTGATAGGTTAAGGCTGTGTGACTGCATCATCTTTACACTAGAACAAGGATTTTAGTAGTATAACTTCCTTATTGCTGTCCCATGGTGCCTGAGATCCTATTATAGATAAGACCTAAGTAGTCAGTAAACATTTTTTTTCCACAGTGTATTTTAATCAATGTTTTACTCCATAGGATTATGTGCCAGTGTTAGCAGGTCAAGATTATAATTTTCAGCTTAATGATTTGAAGAGTGAAAATTAATTGCAATATGCAAAATTTTAATTTTACTCAGAAAAAAAATGGGATTTTTTGGTACGTTTTTGTTGGGGGGGGTTTTGGTTGTGTTTTTTGGGGGCGTTTTTGGTTTTTTTGGTTTGTTTGTTTGGAGCTTTTTTTTTTTGTTTGTTTGCTTGGTTTTTTAATCAGCTTTTCTTAGGTTACTCCAGTAGACATTAAAATAGTTCTGTGAAACAATTGCAACAATAAGTACAAAACCTCACTTTTCATAGTCAAAATATTCATTGACTTCAATGGAATAAAAGTTGGAGTGTGGCAAAAAAGCTTATCCTCTTTTAAAAAAATGTTATTAGCTATAATTTCAATTATCAGGACCAAGATATTTTGTTGCACACTGCCAACTTTGCCTACGGGGGAAGAATCTTTAAGGAAGGTGCTATTATTTCCTTTTTCTTTGCAATAAATTATAAATATTTCGGAAGCATTTTTTCCAGAAAAAAAAAACAAAAATTGCCTCTTGGGAAGCAAGTTTTTGTTTAGAATGAGGAATTCAGATAGAAAATTTTCAGCTGTTGTGAAGAACACTGCAAGCCAATGAGGCTACCTCAATGGCAAGTGACATTTAAAAAACATTCACTACACCGTCCAGTCACCTGGGAAGTCAGTCCAGCACTGCTGAGCAGAAAGAGGGACAATTTTTGTCGGTGTTGGGCTACCCAAACTGCTTTTTAACCCCAGCCCAGCTGCACCCATTTGGCATCAGTCCCTATTCTGTGAGAGCATTTCGAAACTGGCACTTTAACACAATAGGTGTGAGCTCCAGAAGTATCGGAGCACTGGCACGACACATTTTCCCCAGGGTACCTGGAACTTAGGGTGGTACTAAATCTGTTCACATGCATGAAAAGACATCAGTGCTGACAGAACAGTTCGTGGAACTGAAGATTTTTAAAGAGTATATCAACTGGTTAATATTTATGTATCAGTGTGGCGAGGCACTAGCAATATTATAACAGTAGCTGGGTACCATTTTGTTTTACTTGAGGGAAATTCAATATGAATAAAACAGCAACTTTTCAAACATGACATTTAATCCACTCATGTAAATCATACCAGGAGATCTATTATTCATTATTAAAAGGGCACCATATTTTTATTACACTGAAAATGAAACACAAATGCTGTGAAAAATTTAGTGCCTTTTCCTGAAGTTTCAGGACACTTATCATGTAGTCATCTAGCAGGGGCTGACACTCATTTTAAAATATAGCTACAAAATTAATAAATTTGAACTCTTTTGCTTGGAAAAAGAGGATGTTCTATTTTACTGAATGAAGTGGATTTATTTTTTATTTAAGGCTTCCTAAATACTTCAGATGGCAAAGTACTTTGATAATGTTCATATTTGGAGTTGGATATACACTGAATAAAGTTCATATCTTTGTTGTTATTAGTCATTTCCAGCATTTTCTTCCCTGAAGTGCATTTTGAAAACTACATACGTCAGAAACTGATTAACATGACCTAAGGTATTAATTCTTAAAATATGATGAAACAAACAGTTTCAAGGACATTATTTTCTGTGTGTCAGCAGCTGTCTAAGGTCTGTGATGCTTTTAATAATTACAAAACAAGGTATCATTAGCAAAAGTAGACCACAAACTTTCCCCTTCCTGCATCCCCCCTCTCTTGTCCCCATCCCCCAGTTCATATTATTCTTGAGTGAAATGCTGGCATTTATGAAGAACATCCAGCTCTAGGACACTTTGTAGGACGTAACATAAGTGTTTGATGCAATATGAAAAAAAGATAATGCTTGGCAGTGCCAGAGGACTTTCAAAATGAGAGCCACTTAAATTTTCCCTGAACGCAAGTATTTGTAGTTGGGATCATAAGGTGCTACGTAAGCCTTTTGGTAAATTCAAGAACTAAGCTTATACAGATGTTTGCATTTATTTGAAGACTGCAGGTTTGATGGTTTTTTGGATTTTTTTTTTTTTTTTTACACAGCAGGAACATAGAGTTATTATTGCTTCTATTTTGTTTATCTGAGCTTGTTTGGTTGTGTGGTCTTCAATTGCCATTTGCTAAATGTCTCTTTGCAATAGCTCCTCCAAACGTGTTCTAGTTCTGTTCCAGCTGTGTCACACTCTGGTGTCACTGTCATCCTTAGGGATGGACATCCATGGCATGCCATCAGCAGCCCTGGGTCTGGTCACTGCTTATTCCGTGGGGCTATGGGCCCTGCTCTGCTTGGACTGGCTGCTGGTCATTCCATAGTTCTCTTCTCCCCAAATGGCTGTGAGTCTGTTTTCTTGCAGAATGCATCACAGGGAACTGCTTTGCCCCAGTGCTGTGCTGTGCTCAGATCCTGTTCTATCCATGAGCTGCAGCCAGGTAGTGTCTCTGGAGACCTTTGCTGCCCAGAGATGAACTTTCCCAACGTGGAAGGCCCCATTTCCACCAAAGTGTGAAGACTTTAAGGGATTCAATAAGTCTAGTGTGTTTACATTACAAAGCTATGACGTATTAGAATCTATCATATCTACCTTATTTGCCATTGTGCAATTGATTTGCATATCCCAAAGGTTAGTACTTATCCTAGGTTTTGGTTTTGATTATTTGGCGTTACTTTTCACATATTGTCTAGTCGTTTTGGTCCAGAAAAGGAGTTCTTTGAAGCACCTGCTGGAATGTACTGTGAATGCTCGGCTTAGATCAATGCATACTGTCCAAAGACCTCAAAAATGTGGCCCACGTTGTGATGCCTCATATCTGACTAGAGTCTGCTTTGGAAAGTCTAGCAGACATATGTTAAGAATCAGAAGTGTCTGGGGACAGCCTTTTATTTTGGACCACTCCATGGCTTATTCCCTACCTAATGGCAAATTATATCTGTAAGAGAGCTTGACATGAGCTGTAGGATACAATAGCTGTACAAAAGTCATATATTATCCGGGGCAAATCAGCAGGAAGGCAGAATGCAGGCTCTGCATGCATCTTTGTCTCCAAGAGAACCCCAAACAGAGAACATCAAGTACAAAATAAGTGCCTGCCCCAACAAAAAAATTCTGTGATTGGAAAAAAGGAGCAGCTCCGTGTCTCACCAGAGGTGACAATCTGGAACTGTGGAAAGGGACCTAAGCTGTGTTTTGGTCCAGATCTACAAGCCATGGGAGCCAGCAAGGTGCTTTAATTTTTTTGCCTTAATACGTCTGGTTTTAAAGCATTTCACATTTTAAATTATCTGTGACCTTAGGATGAGCAGTGTAGTTGCAAGGCTGTACTACAGAAATGGAAGGAGTACTTTATGCCACCAAAGAACAAAAAGTGATCCTGTTTAAACATGCAATTTTTAAGCAGAGCACACAAGGAAAATGGGGTTTGTTCTCAGGAGTCGATATTTCTATTTCTTTGCTGGAGGGTGGTAGCTGAGCCCCTGGAAAGAGAAAAGAGCCTGACCAGGTCTGGACTATCCAGGAAATGCTGATAGAACATGAACTCTGCGTTGGCACTACTTTCCTGGTGAGGTGAGCATTGCTGCATCCCTGGCTGGATTGAAGTTTATAAACAAAGAGGTTGCTACATGAAGATTGCTGGGGAATCCAGAACAACCTCAGGAAAGAGACAGGAGATGGAGCAGCTGGTGGAGCAAAAAGGAGAGGAAAGCTGCCTATTTCTGCTCTGGAGCCTGGGGCAGACAGAGTGAGACTGCTGTGTGACTCAGCCCTGCATGCTGAACGAGCCACGTCTTCATGAGACTCCTTGGCTCCGAGTGGTTTCTGGGTGAAGTACGTGTCCTCTTGACACAAAATAAATAAACTGTGCTGTTTTGGTGTCTGTGGCCCACGTTATCCCTGGAAACTCATGCTCTGACCGTGCTGAAATCAGTCTCAGAAATAAGTGAGATGGAAGTGGCAGGAGAAGGAACTTGGGGTTCCTGCTTTCCACTTACAAAGACAGTTTCTCCCTTGCAAGATGAGGTCAGAATCCACCCAGGCCAGCGGTATATCACCAGAAGCGCTCGGGGAGGCTGGAGCTGGCTGTACCATACATTACTACTCCCTGCTGGTCCAAGAACAGAAAAGAATTAGCAGCAGATGTGCCAGGACAATTAGCAACAGATGCAGAGGCTAAAGCTCACAGAATGCAAACATTATTCCCCTGTATTTGGGAAGATAAAAAGGCAGATTCTGGTCCTCTGGTGTAAGGTAGTTGTGCTGCATGCGATGCTGCTGGAGCTAACTATAGCCTGAATTATCTCTCCTAGAGGAAAGGGAGGCAGTGGTGAATCATCACTGCTCTGGTAGGATGGGAGAGGGCAGGTGTTTCCATTGGGGCAACTCTGGGAAGACACTGGGGTGATTTGGCACAGTGTCAGGAGGAATCCTGCTCTCTGCCACTGCTGGGGGACTGAAAGCAGTGAATAAATTGCCTGCTTACAAGTACTGCTGTCCTGTGCTCCAGGATGATCACCCATGAGCCTGAGCTTGTGTGGTGCAACCCAACAGGTCGTGATCCATACTCTCTCTTTTTTCAGGGAGAGTGGGTCCCAGGAAAGATGGTGGTCCTGCATAAAGGCTTAAAGAGATCTGCAAGCTGCAGGGAGAAGAATCAGGGACAGTAGTCGTTTGACTTATGTTGGGCTTGAAAGACCTCTTCTCTCTTTCAGAAAATAGGGAAAGGAAAAAAAGAAGTGGGAAAATGAATGATATTGCACTGTATGGTCCTTCTCTGATTTGTGTGTTATTTTGTATTCAGATACCTGTTCAAAGACAGACAGTGATGGAAAGCTGGGGAAATAAGTTTTCAGCTATTCCAGGACATTCTGATGATAGATAGGGACTTTTGGAAAATCCTAATAACATGATATTTTACTTTTACTTCAGTCCATGTTTCTATTTCCTCCCCTCTGGCCTTTTATAAATTTGAAAGTTACACAAACACTTCCCAAGAATGCCCTTCCCTCTGCCTGTATCCTGGCCTTGAATGTAAATAGGGAGAGTTTGAAATCTGGTTGTGAAAGCTCCACCTTATTTTGACAAGAACGGCCTCATCTCCAGCACTATTCATTTGACATAGTGGATGAATTTTTTGTTAATTATAAGAGCTGCTTCCTATTTAAAAGGTTTTCTACCTGTGTTTTACACCACTGAAATTTATGTGCTGCAGTTTTCATAATCAGAAAGGATAGGCCATTAATTTATATGGTGTTTTTCAAGATTCTTCTCTGTAATAAATGAATATTGAATTGCCTTTGCATATTTTCATTAACTTTAATCTGTTTGAGTTGTAGTGCCCAAATTTTTGTGTACTGTGTATCAAGTAATGTACCTTTGTTAATTTTGCTAAATTGAAAACATTTGAAAGTGCAGAGGAGAGAAGCAGAAGTTTATTTCTTCTCTGACAAGGTTAAAGCCCAAGAGTAAGATAAAACCCGCCAAAACCTCACGCTGGATCTCTTTATTGAAATATTCAAATAGAGTTCATTCTTTCTATAGAGTAAATGATTTCTTTGCTGAAACTATGGTGGCATATGGGGAAGTAAGATATATTGCAATAAAACAGATATAAAACAGTTGAATTCAGAAATAGTGGCAAGAGATAATTTTAGTTCACTATGATTTAATTCAATTAAATGAAACACTGTTAACTGCAGACTAAGAAGAATTACTTGTGCCTGTGCAGGCACACACAAGCATTATTTATTCTCTGCTACATTTCTTTTTGCAGAAGAAATTATACCAATAAAAAGTGGGTGCTCAGTGCTTTCATAGCACTGTAAAAAGTCTATATACCTCACAGACCTCAATGGAAATTTTACACGAGAAAGGAGAAATACTGAGCTAAGGTGTTGGAGAGTAAAGCCTTTAAAATCCCAACAACTGTCCTTATGTAGTGTGCTCTCTTTGAATGTCAGCAGCTTTGGTGCGGGCTTGTGTACTAACTTACCAGATAGTGCCTCAAATGAGGGTGCCACCGGCATGGAAAATATTTATTTCAATTTTTTTCTTCAGAAACAAAACAATCCATCAAAGCAAACTGGTCAGTTTGAGCTGCCTGTGCCTTGCCTATTCCAGGCACTGCTGTGAGTCTCTTGAAGGAGAGCAATTATTGATTCCCATCCTCCTCCTCTGTCCAGCTGAGGTGTTCCCCGCCCCTGTACCTGAGAATGACAGCCCAAACCCACAGAGGCACACAGGCATTTGAGGACTGTGGGTTTCATTTGGAGCAATGTGCCTCAATGCCTTTGTGCATCTATGCCTATGGGCCATGCTGGCCGTGCCCCAAATCCTAGCTCTCAGGCTCACTGCCTGGGAGGAAGATGATGAAGGGCAGGTGAACTCCCTCCCAAGGCTGTCTGACCCTGCAGCTGTGGGACAGTGAGCTGTGATGGAGATGAGTGTTTATTGTGTCAGCAGGAAAAGGTTTAGCATAGGTGTTGAGACAACCTGCTTTTTTCTTTTTTGTTTGAAACTCTCTTGCTTCAGCCTGGCTATCCCTTCCTAAACAGCAGCTCCTCCCATATAAATCACACTCTCAGTGCCCATCAGGTTGGAAATGAAAGCCCAGAGGCACCTGCATGAATGCTTGGTATGCTAGAATAGAGTAACAGACAGAGGCTTGGCTGGGAGTTTTGTGTGGATCCAGCAGAAAGACATTTCTTAATTACCTATGTGGAAGCTGAGATGTGTGGCACCATCCTACCTGGGTCAGGCACCCACTGTTCATTCATAAGGAATCCCTGAATGATGGTCCTTATAACACCAGGCTTTGTAGCAGACAGGTGTGTTAAAAAATCCTTTTTTATGTTTTGTTATTATGTGTTTCCATCATGGCATGGTTTAAACACCCAACTCCTGTAACTGTAGGCAAATGGGTGCTTCCAGTCCCAAAGAGTGAGTGTGCAGTCTAGGTCCAGAATTAAGAGCTTACAGCAAATAAAGAATAACCTTGATTGTGTAAGGCTAATGATGATTAGCCTTACACCATCTGCTTGACCACTTTCTGTTTATAGGCAGGCTAGAAGAAGAACGTATACAGATAAGTTATCCTTAAGAAAAGAGTAAGTCTGGGAAACAAGGGAGAAACCAAAACGGATGCTGTGATACAGCAGTAATTTCATCTGCTAATGCTTTTGGATTGTTTGATAATGCAGGTAACTGTCTTTGATCACAGCCTTGTAACCATCACCTTTAATTTGTAGCACAGAGGTTACTATCTAGCACCCAGCTAGCCAAATGAAATGTATGGCTTGATTAAGGATCTCTTTTGTCAGTAATTTGTGCCTAATGTTTTTAGCTTTCCCACAGGCTGTTACAGAAAATGGTAAATCTGGTTTAAATGAAACCTGATACTGTTAATGGTTTAATAGCAGCTGCCACAGGGTTATGGCATTTTTCAACAGATGCTTCTGTTTCATTTTAAACCTACACTAAGTCCTAGAATATATTTACATAATTAATATAAAGCACACCTACATAATAATGACAATATTTATAATTTTAAAAGATTTCCTTAAATGACTTCCTCTCTCTTGCCATTATCTAATCACAATATATATCTTGAAACAGGAAGGCACATTATTAGAAATCATAATTTATATTCGTCTCTTCAAAAAAGTTACAGAATGTAGCACAATTATGAACACTTATCATCTCCTAACATGGCAGTTATTGGTGTGGGCAAATCCCTTGGCTGCTTCAGAAAAAGAGAGAAAAATCTTGGCTGCACCTGAGTTATGCTGATTATCCTGCCTACTGTTCAATAAGGAGTATAAAAGAAGTGATTCTTGTGTTTGAATATATACACCAAGAAAGAGCTGTGTTGGGGGGATATATTTGCATACAGAAATATTTGATGCAGTAAAGATTTGTGGCTGGTTATTGGCTGCAGGATGTTGTATTGATTGAGAAAATCCCTCCTAATTTAAGAAGACTTTAGCATTTTAGGCTTTTCATAGTGGGTGATTCTTTGCATGGATGTTATTCTATTTGGAAGTCTTATTCTTGAGTTTCAAGAAGTGCTGAGGGTATATCAGAGTCAAAGGATGCTCTTGAATATTGTGGCCTTCTGCAAGTCTGTGCCAGCTCACAGGGAGGAGAGCAGGAGAAAAGCTGCTCTTTCTCTGCCTTGGTTGGAAGGCCAGGTAATGTTAAGCAGGCAAGTGTACCAGGGCATTTGCTCCTATGAGCTGTGAGGAGTGGAATGGGAACAATAAACTGTGAAAAACATTCAAATAAGAGATTAGGCAGTCCCAGTTCTCCCAGAGGAATGTATAGGACTAGTGGTGAAGCAGATGTGTGAGCTGTGTAGCTGATGTATTTGCTCCCCTTGTCCCCAGGTGACTACCCTTCATAGCTGTAAGCCTTGGTGTGATGGTAGTCATCTTCCACGTTTTAGCTTTAGTGTGGGGTTTTTTTTTGTGTTTTGTTTTATTTGTCTTATTGAACATATCAGAACTGTTCAACAAGGCCTGGGTGAACCTCCACCTTAATTAAAGAAAACAGTTAAACCTGTGGCATAGAACCAGAGTGATTTTACTTTGTGTTTACCCTGCTTCCTTCTCTACCCGCCAAAACCTTACAGATAGATTTACATAACTTCATTACTTCAGGGTGTTTCCTCACCACCAGTTTTCAAGTCTTTGCCATGGGAACACAATTCTCCAGAGCCCCAAGGCACTGGTAACCCTCTTGCACAGCTCCAAAAGGCTCAGAAGAATATCTCTACCTATCTTGTGAAAAGTGTAAACAGTTTTTGCCAGCCTTTGGTATGCTGAGAGTTTTTTACCTCAAAATCCTTTTTGACCCTACGCTGAGGTTCACATACTTTGCAATAAGAGCCTTAATTTAAAGGAGGAAGGCTATTGTGTACCGACACCATTCCCAGAACTGGGTGGAGAAGAGCATGTGACTCAGTGAGGAACAAGTCTGCAAGTATTCTCACTGGGCATTTGGATGAGGTCTCCAAAGTTGCTGCAAGATGAACATGACAGTGAATCTCAGCAAGCCCTTTCAGGGACACCTCAGATTTCCTAGCTGGTTTGTTGCTCTGTCTTGAAGTTTTCTAGTGGCAATGTTTCTCCACCACTGGTAAATAAAGACAGAAAATGAACGCTTTTGGAAAGCCACGGGGTAAAAAAAGAAATTACAAAATTAACATGCAAAAAAAAAAAAAAAAGGCACAGCATTTTCTGTCGGAGTGGGAAATTGTTCAAATACATGATTTGCTGGAAAAAGAAAAGTTGTTAATTGTTTTAGCATGCAAAATTGGTTTGAAGGTATGAAGTTTGTAGAGCTTTATATGATAAAAGAAAGTCAGTTTCCCTGGTGATGTTTTCATAACTTTTAATCTTTTTTTTCCTCCTTTGCTAGGTTCTGCCACATAGAAAAGCTGTGAAGCCAGGAATGGTACTCCTCTTTGAACTCTTCCTTCTTCGTGGGACCTATACTTGGATTGATCAAGAAGTGGGATGGGGAGCTTTTCCCTTATGTGATAACAATTTTAATTCTTTGGAGGGAAAGTTTAAATGTCCCTTCCTGAGAGGCCATTATGACTCCAAAATTGATCGATTCAAGAAAATTGAAAACTTTATTTCTCAAGACTTGGATCATTGGTTATGCAATCTCTACTTTCAGGTTTGTATTTTAAAAAAGTAGGTCTGTTTGGTTTTTTGAACAGTTTTTGTACATAATTCACACGTGACATTTTTAGTATGTCTTTAGTGAAAATGGACCTGAATTAAGAACTCCTCTCCAGTGGGAACTTTTTTTTCTGGATGGGCAAGTTAAGGGTTTTATTGTAGCTGAAATATGTTCCCTCATTCATAATCTTTAAAAGATCATAAACTTATACCTCTTTTACAGTCATGTTTGGCTCAGCAGAAAATACTTACCAAAACAGATGAATTTTGGCATTATCTCAGTTATAACAGGTGGGCTTACTTATTAGAAATTTTAGGTTTTAATTTTCTCGTAGTAATGGTTTTCAGGTAGCCTTCTTTTAAGGTCTACCAAGAGTAAAAGAAAGTGAAAGTAGCTTCAGAAATACATAAAGTCATAAGAATTTATACAACAAATATACCTAATATATGCTAGGAAAGAGAATGTCAGAAATGGTAGAGCTATAGTAAAAAAATAACCCAGAAGAGTCAAAATGATTGGGGAAGGAGGATGTAAAGATTCCAGAGCTGCAAAATTAGTCTTTCAAATCAATGTGTAAGGTGTGAGGATTTAATAATCCAGGGTATCTATATTATTCCATGTGATTCTGAATTTGGATTGTGGGTCACCCTCCCTCCCTCATTTACTGGGATGTCTGCTTTAGACAGCAGGCATGGGGAAGGCATACATGGGGAACTTATAGGGGAGACAGCTGTAGTAAATGAAGTAGAGAGAATCAAGAACTTCCTGAAATTCTCATAGCAACATTTTGAACTTCTAGGGTTCACAGACTGTGTACAAACAAGTATATTCTGGCTTAGTGGAATTCTGAACTGCTTTTTTTTTTTTTTTTCCCAACTTAATAGATAATTAAACTGCCACAGGATTCAGATAAGCAAAACAAGTGTGATATGCATCTTCATCTCCCACCTGAACTTCACATGTATTCAAATGTTGCTGAAAAGAATGATGTCTCAGAGAAGGTTGTACAGTCTGGACCACAAGGTGATGGATTTAAACTTTGATGTTTTTACAGGTTTTCACTTGAGCAACCCACAGTTTCATTTCAGTGTTGGCTAGTCCTTATTGTTCTTGTTAAGTGAGATTTGTTTTTCTTCATTCAGATATGGATTCAACATGTGTTATAGCAGGAATATGGTGATTCTTTTTGTTTATGTGCTTTAACTTTGTTTTCAGGTGTGAGCAATTTAAACAAGCCTCATTGCTGAGGATTAAACTTTCCATGCTGGCCTATGCTTAAGGCTGAAAAATGCTTGGAATGTCACAGCAATAACAGCTCAGCTGCTTATGGCATCATGCTTAAAGGGGGGAAAAAAAAACAACTTCTTTTTTTTTTTTTCCTATTGCTGTAAGAACTCTGGCACCTCCCTGGGCTACAACAGGGACTTCAAATTTGGCAGGGAGATAGTTCTGGCATCAGAGACTTGCCTTATGTTACTCCTATGAAATTCCATTAAGATTCAATCAAGTGGTAATCCATAGGAAAGACAATTATCATTTGCTTGTGCACAGCAGTCTTTCCCAGAAGCTTTCTTAAAAAATTGCTGAATGTCCCTTTCAGACTGAGCATCCTTCCTGGCCTCTGTGAGCCCTCTGATGTAGCTACACTGAAGACATAATTGACTATATTGCAATGGACTCACAAATTTCTCCTCCCCTGTTAGAAATCCAGTAATGAGAAGAATGGCAGGACACTGCTGCCGTTCTTTTCTCTTGCAGCCTGGAGGATGTGACTGCCATGGGCAAGAAGAATTCATTTTTACTAAACAGATATTTCTATATTTTCTCTTATTTAATGAACTGAAGGATGCAGCCAGCCCACAGATTGTAATGTATGTGTGAATATTATGTGTAGAACTGAAACAGAGACTCAGTTCTTCAGAGAGAGATTCCTCAGGTGTTTGAGAAGAGTAGCCATGATACACTGTAGATGGCATGGGAGGGAAAAAAAGAACGTATGGAAGGAAAGAAAGAGAACAGATAAGCAATAATAATTTAGCATGGTAAATGGGCAGCTCAGCTTGGAAGTATAACATGAAAAGAAGCCAGTAGAAGTATTTTTCAGATGGGGAGTAATGATTTAGCAGATGAAGAAAATGAGGTTTGCCCTGAGATGCTTGTAGGCTAAGCAGCGATTGCACTGTGATCCAAAAGCTTTTATATAACCACCCTGATACCAGAAGCATGGAGGTGTAAACATACCGAGAAGTGAGGTCCTTTTAGTTGTTGTATCTCTTCTACATGTCTGCCAGGGTGCTTTGAGATGCAGCAAACGATGAATAGCAGATCCAAAAGGCAGAGTTGCAGGCAACTCTGCAGAATTATGGGCAAACTCTTAATGAATCAAACTTATTTCATCCCACCATCAGTCTCCATACACATTTGGAAATACACAGAGAGGATGCGGCTAAATAGGTCACACTTTCTGGAAACACATGGGAAAACTTGTGATAACTCAGTTTGAAAAGTCAAGAAAGATGTGTTATTAAGAACTGGGAAACAGCATTAGTATATGTCTTATTTTGCATGCAGACCTCTGAAATTTGCTGATAAAGTGATCATAGAAGATCTGCAATTTCCCTGCCAAACAGATTTACACTAAACAAAATTTCTAGGAGTAATTTTTGATATCGTTTATATTTATTTATTTTTCTTGGAGCCTTCTTAAAAGTTATTATTAGCTGCCAATATCCCCCATGGGTTTGGTTTTTAATGTATCTTTGCAGTGCTACAGTATGCTGTTTCTGCTGGTGATATGTTGCTAAGAGATTTAATAATGGGTAAACAAACACAACATGTGGTAATCCATTTCAAATTAAAAGTTTATTAAACGCTAGCTTGATGACTTTCTGGCTATTTACAACTAAAGGAACAAACCTTAGAGAACTGGAGATCACGTGGTGAAAATCACAACTTCAGCATTTCCCACAGAAAATTGTGTTTATGATCTGTGGCAAGCTGTCGCACATTGATATGCCCTATAAATACAGTATTATATCTGTTAAACCACCAAAAGCAGAGGGGGGGGAAAGCTCTGTTAAAGTGACATTAAGGTTGAGACACAAACCAGAGAAAGCAAGAACAGTCTAAATGAAGACGGGTGCTCTGTAACTCACTCTGCTGCAGTAGTCTAAATAGTGAGTGATCTTATATATCAATACCATATGTGGTGCTGCAAAATAGAGCAGGTTAGGGGATGGTGTTTTAACCTTCGCTTCAAGTTTGTCCTGGTTTTAGAAGTTTAAGACAGAACCTTCATATTATTTCCATTAACTCCAGGCTACATTATTCTTTTAAATCACAGCTCTCTGTTGGGCTAGGTATGGCTCTTCCCTGCTGCACAGGCTCTCTCCCCTCCAGAGTACAGTGCATGGGAATGCAACATAATGCCTCCCATTCTACCTCCTTTGTAGATCACAGATGCGTGTTATCAGATCTAGTGTGTCTCTTACTCCAAACCATGTCTTCTCTCCACTCTTTTGAAGTGGTATTCCATAAGAGGTTCATGGTAGAAGGCAGCTTCTGCTTTCACTACCACCATCCTTTGCCTTTCTGAAAAAAATCTTCTGTTGTTCATCTGTCGCCCATTAAAGGATCAACAGTCTCTGTCAATGAATAAATGAGGATTTCTGTGTGGAATTCATTAGCTGTTGTGAAGAAGGTAGTAACAACTCTAATAGAAGCAGCTTAGGTAGGAAAATTTGATGCAACAACCAAAAACATTGCCTTGAGAGACCTAGATCTAAGTAAGACTGGCTTCTAAATGCATGAAAACATCAAAAGTGTGAATCTTCATGTAAAACACTAAATATAAAGATTCAGCAGGAAAACACCTTCTCATAGTAAAATCTACAGCAAGATTCCTTATGAGTTCAGTGTCTATAGAAGAGGGTATTCACATGTGCAGAATGTCAGCTTAACTCAGTCTGGTTTGGAAGTGGCAGCTCTTTCATCTTCAGAAAAGTAGCTCGACAGCACTCATATATTAATTCTCCAGCCTGAACACTTTTAGGTCAGACTCAGACTCATTTGGGAAGTGTTACTCTGCACTTGCTGGGAACATTCTTCCAAATGCTTGATCTTCTCCCTGCTGTTGTTCTGACTTGACATGCAAACACCTACTTGCGCCCATCAGAAACTGTGATCAGAAAAACCAAGCGAGTGGTGAACAGGATGATTTTATCCTCTCTAGTTTTAGGAAAATAATTTTCCTTCCAGTTGACTTGCTCACACCACTTTAATATTGGCTATTTTGAAATCCTGAAGTTACAGTCAGCACTGTACTAGCATATACTGATGTGCATCCAAGACCTAAAAAGAGTGCTTAGAAAGGAGAACATTTGCCATGTAGAAAAACTCCCATTACTTCAGCTGTCTTTGGACTAAACACCTACATGGAGATTTTCTAGGTCTAACATTTTCTTTCCAGAAGGTCTGTCCTTCATATCCCCTTGTTCTACTATACTTTGGGAGTGTAAAGAGAACAGCAACTCAGTTGTTTATGAATGGTTTTAAAGAGTTTTTTAAAATATATATAATGTACAAATAGCTCAATTTCCCCCTAGACTTTATTTTCCATCCCTTTAAAAGGTTTGCTGTCTAACAGGAGTGCATGTGGCTCCTGCAGCCTATGCCACGACTAGTAGAAAATTTAGAACCACAGAAATTTTTTTAGTTCCCAAACTATGAGCTTATAACAGAAATAAATATTATACAGAATGACCATTTTCAGGTGTACAGTTTTTCTGGTTACTGTACGGTTGGCAGCATTGTTTTGGTCTGTGTTCCTTCTGTCTGTGTGCCTGGCTGTTAATAATAAGGTTGGTTTGTACCACTTGGCTTCAGCAGTCCTTGAAACTCGCCAGAGTTGTAAAGCTTTAAACAGTTGTGCAGGTCTTTAATTGTAAATTAGTTTTGACAGGACTGCAAAGACAAAGGCCTGGCCCATCCCATCGTGATGCTAGCCGACAACCCCTTACTGCTCCTGGAGCAAGGAAACATGTGGAAGGAATTGTTCTTTTACATTTCACAGCTTGTCATTTCCTCTGCAGGGCAACCTCTGACCTCCCCGAAAGATCCTGACACCCATAAGGGAAGTATTCCCACTGTTGTAAAGGAAGTGGAAAAGCAGTTTAATGCCGCAAAAGGAGGAGAAGTGTGTGTGTCAGAAGAAGCTGGGAGGAAAAGAGAAGAGCTTAAAATGCTTCCAGCAGGTTAAGACTTTTATTGCGTTAATTTACTGAAAGTTTGCAAATAGATCTGCTTGGCATGTGTGTAAATACCCCCATTTGCCTTCCCCCTCGCCCTGTGATATCATCTCATCATTGTTTCACTGGGCAAAGGAACCGATGGAAGAGTTTAAATCAATTGGGAGGGATCAAAAGCCGCTCAGGCAAAAAGGTACAGAAGTGATGGGCTCCCCTGTCTAAAAAGTGTTTGTAGGGCAAATGTGTTAGTAATTACAAGGTGTGTGTGCAGTGCACTGACAACATTAGATTACGGCTGGTGTTTCCGTGACATTTTTACATCCTTTCATTTTATTTGGTCATTTATATCCACGGATCACAACATGCTGCTGTTAGGTGCCTGGGAAGTACTTTTTCTTCCTGCAGCACATTAATAGCAATATCCTTTGTTAATTGTGCTGAGCTCAATTCCGTAAAAGTGCCTGTCTGTATTTGCATCAGGTAACATTTGCTTCTTGAATGTGGGTTTTCTTTTGAAGGCAAAGCCTTGCAAGTTGCTACAATGGGTTTTTTCCTTGTTCATTTATTTATTTGTTTTCCTTGTTTGCCTTTCTTTTTTGTTTTGTGGGTTTCTTTTGCTTGTTTGTTTTGTTTTTAAGTCCCAGGTAAAAAGTATTTGTTTGAGAATTGAGTAATACAACCCCTAGGTCCTGTCCTAAACTCAGATACCACTGTGATGGCCAGAGGTGAACTTAATGTGGGACAAGGATCTGGGTAGCAAGGTACCAAGAATATAGACAGCCATTCCCACTTCATAACCTGGGTGGTGAATTGTGCTCTTGTATTGTCAAACAACAGAAAAATGGCAGTGCAGGCACAGAAGCTGCTGCTGCCCGTGCTCCCCTTTGTTCTTGCCCCCATGCACATCCCCCAGGGGCCAGCCAGCCCCCCTGGTCGCAGCACAGATGTTTAGGATGAATAGGCAGATTGAGTAGCTGAGAGAGCAGAGAGGGCATCAGGAGCTGACCTGAGATCTACAGTTGTACCCATTGCTCATGACTCTCCCACCCATCATTAACAAGGCAAGGGGTGGCTTTCATTTTAGGGAAAGGGGGATTCTCACTCCCTTGGCCAGAGTGCAGAGATGAAAGTGCAAGTGAAAATAGATTAATCCTGCCTTTTGAAGGGAGAGAGTGACTCTCCTTTGATAAGGGAAGATATAATGGGTTAGACACTGATGGATATAATAGTTAGACACTGAACTGAGAAATATTACGTAAGAGGTCTGATAGCTACCTCTTACCTGTGCAAACAGTAGCTTGTAGTTGTCTTCAAGTCTGTGGCCTCCCCAAAATGATGCAGCAGGATTTTGGATGCATATCAGTTTGGAGCAAATTGACATGCCAGCTTTCTTTTTTACAGCAGCCCATGCAATGTCACTCAAAAATAATTTCATTGGAGCCATCCCTCTCTGCTGTCTGCCCAAGAAAGTTAGGACTGTGCATCTGCTGTTATAGGCCTTTGGCTGCTTAAATGTTTTTTTCTGAATTCTTTTCCTTGTCAGCATTTGGATGTTTCACCTTTAGAGTGTCTTGAAACCCAATTATTAGTGGTGCAGGTAGACAGATATTCCTTCTCCTCTCTTCTCCCTACCCCTATCACTAATGTTTATCTAGATCTAAAACTGCTATATTGAATTTTTATTCAAATTACTTATGTGGAGTTTGGTGGAGATCCAATTCCAAACAGCATTTTAGAACCCATATTTTCAATTCAAGAGGGTCTCTTACAAATATCCTGAAACAACACAGTTACAGGAGTGGCCTGATTTTGAAAGGTACTGAATTACCACAGTTTTTATCAAAGCAAGGTTGGATTCAAGGGACATTATTTTGTATCATCAGAGGATCCGACTCAGCATATCCTGCGAGATAATGCCATAAGTGACTGCGGATTTAAAAAAAAAATAATTCTGAGTCTACCTGAACTACAGGCAGACTTCCAAAAACATACATGGATTTTGAATTGTGTGAAAAAAAGTTTTTTCTCATCTTGATTCACACGTTTTCCTTGATGATCTCAATTTCTGGTACTTGCTGAATCTATTGCATGTTAATTTAATGAAAAACTTGTTTCAAAAGGCACGTCACTAAAGCACAGATTTTCTGTGATGGAACGCTCTCAGTAATGTAACCACTAAACTCATTATCTGCACTCAGAGCTAGGGAGGGAGAAAAAGCTTCATTATGAAATCCCCAGATAATTTCTGGAGAATGACATATAAACTAGGATTTATACTGAACCTGATATTTAATTGGGAGCTTCAGCAGTGCCTGCATTTTTGTCCCCACCAACACTCATCCCATTGGGCAGCTGCTGCCCAGCCTTTCTCTCATATGTAGCCTAATTTCTTTTTTCAAAGCCCCCATTTTCAAACGTGGTACATTTATGCATGTACCACAAGTAAAAACCCTGGAAACACATGAAATATTTCTCATAAGTATTGTTAGCCAGCCTGTTACAAACAGCTGTCATTCTGCTCATTTTTCGGGTTTGACATCACGTCTGTGGTTCCTTCAACACTCGGGTTTATCACCTTTCTAGGACACACCCTGGCCAAAGTTTTAGCTCCTGATTTTCAGATCTTCTAGCTCAGAGGGATGTCTGTTTTCTACAATAAACTGACTATTGAAAATAAGATGTTAAATATTATTCATATTTAAGATCTTCAGCATCTTTTCTAGATCTGTGGAAAAACGTTGGGAACTGAATTGTGTCCTTTAGTGGCACAAAAAGGCATTTCTGTCTGGACAAAGCTTCAGAATAACATCTAAACAAAGATGGCGTTAGGCTAACCGAGGGGCTTAGTATATTAGCAGGCAGCATTCAGAACTTTATTCAGAACTTATTAAGATGTTCCCTCCATATCAAAATACTAAACACAGGTACAGCTTCATTCTAATTTTATCATTACCTTTAGAGAGAAGGCTTTACATGTGTTAAAACGTGCTTATATAGTTTTCTTGAGAGGATTATATTTATGCTCACAGCCACTTCTGAAACAATTTCATGAAAACCAATGAACCTTCATTGTAATATTTCTCATTATAATGAAACGAGGTGCTGAGGTGCTGTTTGCTTCTACATAACAGTCATATGCAGATGCAAAAGTAATTACCTAAACCAAAAAAACCCAAAGTTATTCTCATTGGTAATTCTTCACGGGTGCCACTTTAAAGGGAACAAAGTGATGTTTTAAAACTAAAATTGCTTACGCCTCACTTTTTCTACAGGTAGAGCCCTCCAGAGGCACAGCCTCAGGCAGCTGAACCTCCTCTTTCTCTTCTGCTTTTTCCTTCTCTGAGCAGGACTGCATGAAAGGATTGGATTGATTCTTTCGAGTGGGATCAAATCCAGCTCTGGTTTACAGTTGTGCCGTTCACACAACCCAAACTCTTCTATTTTCCATCTCTTACCATGCTATTCGATTTCTCACAAGTTGGGGTATTACTAGGAAGGCAACCCAGGTAGGAACTTCATGGTATTTTCTGCCCCTTAGGTAATTTAACCAAGCTGGTGATGTCTTTGCTGCCCAACTCCTGGTTTACACTACTCTAAAATCCCGACTTAAAGGGAGGTTGCAGCTAAGGGAGTGCACTTCCCTTCTCTGCTTTGCTTCCATATAAGTCAGAAGTATTTCCCATGAAACTGCTGTAATTTACTAGCTGTGCTACTTCTTTTTGTCCATGTTTAAAACAGACAAAAACCTTTTAGACTCTCCCCGCTCCCCCCGCCCCCAAATACATAAAAATCTCACAGCATCAGCCCTATATGCAGCCTCTGAAAGTTTTACATTGTAGAGAATCTGTTTCCCACCCCTCTCTGATGCTCGTTCAGAAAGGATGTGTTTACATTACCCTTTAGGTATTTAGGGCACTTTTGAAGTGAATGCCCTGCCCCAGTTGTTGCTCTGTTGTTCACTGCGGAGAGAGGACAAGCCCTGGCCACCTTTAGGGTGAAGCTGAGCAAGGAGATGTGCTTTAGGTGTGTCAGGGCCATCAGTTCCCAGGAGCAAATTAAAGTTAGCCTGGCATGAAGCCTTCAACAAACCCCACTGTTAAGAGGTGTCCTCCAGACTGCTGGTATCATTCTGCAGGTCACTCCAGTAGTGCCACAGTACTTGTTGCAGAAGACATAGCCAAAGATAATAACTTCCAGACCGAATGCAGAGGATAAAAAAAGATTATGTTTTGTCCTACAAGGGTTAAGAAGCAGTAAGACGATCTCTAATTTGAAAGATCGTGCTACTATGCTCAGCCATTGCCCCGAGAAGGCTGATGCTGAGAAAGGCAGCAGAGTAGCACCAACATTTTTGTTTCCAACCACTTTCCATTCTGTTTTTAAAATGTAGGCCCCAGGTGAACTCAGGGACTTGGTAGAGTTAGCCCTTTCTTTGTAGCCCATATCAGGCATGATCTGTGTGGCATCTAAACTATTTGGTTGGACTTAGTATCACCCAGAAATGACTGCTCTAAGCATTGTCAGGGTCTGGAAATAAACTTCATCTCACCCAGCTTTTCCAAATCCGTGCCCGTTCCCCAATAGTGGTAAAAAATGCCACCTATTTTTCCCCATTTGTCTTATAAAAATGAAAGATATTTAAACTGTTCTGCTGGACTTACCTGATCACAGATTTATAGCTTTGGATTAAGAATTGTATTGTCATTTTCAGGCCCTCGTGCAATCAGGTTTTGCTGCTCTTATGCATACGCTTGTCAAGTTTCAAATAAACTTATTAACAGAGAGTCTACACCTGCCATTGTACCTTTATCATAGCTATGATACCTGTCTTTGATCATTCTTTCTTGGTGCTATGTTCTCCTCCTCAAATTGTTCATTTTTATCATGAATGGTATTATGTTCCCCTGTCAGGGAACAAAAACATATTTTGAGTCAATTTACTAAAATAGTCACTGCTAAGTGTTATATCTGGACAAAGCTGACACCTTTGACATTTTCTAAAATGGCAAAAGTAACTGTATTTAAGGGGTGATTTATGGGTACTGCATGTCAAAGGAATTTCTATGCTATTATGATTTCTGATGCAACAGTCTCAAGTCCTTCAATGAACCATTTGCCGATAGCGCAGCTAATTGATACTTTATTAGCTTTCTGAGGTCAATTATAAAAAGTTATAAAAAAGTAAAATGCAATTTAATAACAAAGAGCTGTGTGATTCTTGTTTCTCTCTCGGAACTGCTTTCTTTTGTACATGGGAAAGAAACAATTTCTACGTGGCTCAGTTTTATAAGACACATTTCCCCCCCTCACTAACTGTGAGCAATCCTATGATTAAAAAGTAGAATGGAGTCTTTAAATGTCTTTCTGATTGCTGGCCTCTATTAAAACTTCTTAAAATAATAGATAGGTTTAATTCCTCAAGCCAAAGAAAAATTATATCATCTTAAGTATTTTCCATATTTATTATATTGATGAGACTTGGCTACAGAGAAAAAAAAAAGAAGCAAAATCTCTTGTATTGCAAGTTTTAAATGTACCAGACTAAGGTTTACTTAATTAGAACCTCCAGGCAATAAAGGAGCCCTTTTTTAAATTCTGTGAATCTTAATATGCTAAATAATGCAAAGCTTCAACTCTTCAAGCATGAGACACACATCTGGCAGCTTAACATTTAAATTACAGGAAAAAACCCACTTCAGTAGTAATTTTCATGAAGAAAAGAATGGGAAATGTATTACAACTAAATTTAATTTCTTTTTAGATTTCTCATCCTGTCTAATTGCAAGCATTTCCCATCTTCTCTTTTATTTATTTATTTTCATACAGATTTTTTCTGTACTTTTTATTGATCTTTAATTTGAGCAGCTTCTTACTGTTACAACCATTGAAGAATTACATTGTGTTTTTACTTAGTAAAAACTGTTCAGAGAAATCTATGAGGAATTAAAGTAATGAGCTCACTGGTATAGAAAGAAAAGAGCATTCAGAGCCTAACAAATAAAATATAAAAAGAGCATGTCATGATTAAATAACAGACTTGAGATCCTTCTCCCTCCCATTTCTTAAATGTACAATATTATTGTTTTCTTTATTCTCTTTATTGTCCCATTTTTTTGGCCAAGATAATTACTGCTTTATTCATTTGACTCCAAAAACATTGTTAAAGTATTCATTATTTCAGCAGGGCTGTTTGGAAAACCATTTCTTTGTGCCAAAGGGAAAAAAAAAATGAACAAAGAAAAGAAAACCCACAATAACCACCTTTACAAAGGTGTATTTATATTTTAATATGTGTTTATGGCTTCATACATGTATCACGTATATGGAATATGGAGAGACAATTTGAGCTGATTATCCTGTATGTGTGCACACATGTGGCATTCCCAGCAGCTGTATTTTATGCTGTTTCAGATTTCAGTAGACCTCTTCTTTCAGCCTGGAGACTGCAAATACCTGTAAATGCTGCATTCACTGTGAATGCTCAAGATATGCAACATGTTAATATATACGTAGAAAGAAATATATCCATTGGTATATATAAAAACACACAAACTCAAAACTCTGACCTTGTATATGCGTATGTTGTGTATCAACAACTGTAACACCTGAGAGCAGATCCTGCCTGTACTGTGATTTTAAGTGCACTCGACTGTCTTTTACTGAGTGGAATTGGAAATAACTTTAAAAAAAAAGGGGCGAGGGAGTAATTATTAAGTATAGTTTTGGCTTATCCTCCATATGCCACATATTAAAAAGCATAATACAGACCCTTATCTCAGCCACACCACTACTTCCCGTGGTGTGGGATTACATTTTTGTTCATTCCACAGGCCTTTCAGGAGCTTGAGAGACACACAACTTGTGTTTTCTTAACAATGTTTATTCCAATACTTTACATCCCTGTGTCTCATCCTTGATCCACAACCATGCCCATACATGAAATTTAATTTCCTTCTCTCTCCTGAAGAAAACTTCCTATGGTGTTTAAAATACCCTTCCAAGTCATTCTTCTTTTGTCTATTATTTCTTTATTTCTACTTTCCCCCCTGTTTTGTATCTATGCAATTGTTATTTCCAGGACCGCAGTATCTGAAGTCTTCTCTGCATTCATCATAATAACATTTCTGGAAGGTAGTACAGAAATAACCACTTGTTTATAACTAGGATGGAGGAGGAAAAATGATCTGCCTGAAGTCAGGCAGAATCTTTTTGGGAGGAGGACCAAAACCCAGCTCCTTTCTTTACAAAGCTTTAACTTATTCATCCATATAAAAATCATTTGTTTATTTTTTTTCTTGCAGAGGATTACCAAGTTTACCATGGCAGTGCAGATGAGCACTGTAGCTCATTTTGGCTGAAGGAAGTCCAGGAAGGACATCACAAGGTACTAGTCTTGATATGAACGTCACTGTCTCCTTTAAAGCACACAGAAAAGCCATTGGAGCTGCCATTTGAGAATGATTTGTGGGCTTGCTTGTTGTTGCTGTTGTGTTTCTTTAATCTATCCCTGTGAATTTTTTTATAGCCACAATAAGGCTTCACGTGGCCAGGTGTATTGCTGTCTCCTGCACAGATCTATAGGGAGCTAATCTCTCCAGCAAGGAAACTTCAAAGGAATAGTAGAAAAGACCATCCTAATGGTAATCAAATAACAGCAGCTTGATCAAGGCTGCGCTGCAGGATGATATTATTTCAGTAATGTTTAAACACGAGATAGGTTTCTTATGCATCTATAACCTTCAAGCTCTTATGTGCTGAAGATCCCTACCATCAGACTTTAGTATGCATATTTATTGTATGTTGGTCAAGGACATAATTAATTTGTGAACAAATACTGCGTCATTAGTACAAGTTACTGTAAAATCATATCTGCATCATGGCAACACTTTCTGGGTGAGATGCTACTGAAACGCTCAGATTTAATGTAAATCCTGAGAACTAAGACACAAAGAAAATTCTGTATTCCTGAGAATTGCTTCTACCTGTATTATAGTATTAAATTAGGCATTTTCCAATGAAAGCTGCAATTTTTCTCTGTAAGTGTTGCTCCACTTTTGTCCTTAAATCAGCATGGCTGCAGTGAACTAGAACTGCAAATATGAATATTCAAATTAATCATTCCCTTAGTTTGTTTCACTCTGTTCTAGATATACTCTGAAACATTTTTAATGCTTTTAGTTGTCCATGGAAAGAAATCACCACAGTATTCAGAGTATTCACAAACTTGTGTACTGTTTGTCTATACCTGTACATGTACTGTGGCACAAACACTCAATGGCTGGGGCTTATTATTGCAAATTTAACTTTAGTAGTGTGATGATCTACCTCTCTGAGCAAAACCAGATTGGCCAAGTAGAAATACCCTCCATTTTAAATGGCTGCATAACTGCAGACTGATGTGTGTGTAGCTTTATATCTATAGGAAGGACAATTTGAGGACTGATGGAGTGGGTGTAATGGGCAAAACAACCCAGCCCATGGGAGTGGCAGGGTTAAATTCATTTCCTACAATCCCATAAAAGCATGATGCCTTTGAACAAAATGCCATGTTCTTATAGGAACCTCAGTTGTGGGTGGCTCTCCAAGCCACATTAAAGTGACCTGGTTTCAGTGAGGTGCATAAACCCATGGGGAATTCAGCACTGTCTAGTCCTTTTGGACTCAGTGAAATGACTCACAAGCTTACAGTTATTGACACGTTTGTATAGATTTCTGAACTGAGCCCCTTACAAGAATGCTTCTGCACAAAAGAAATGTGAGCCTGTGAAATCTCCTTCAAAGGTTGTAAGAGCCCCTCTTTTTCAATGGGATGAGTGACCCCTGATGCTCTGGGAGAGTCCTGTTTTAGCATGTTCAAGATTTAGGCATTTGGCTTGATTTATGTAATTTGGGCCTGCTTGTATCTCTGGATACCAATTTCTAAAATAATTTTACGTAACAGTCATATTTAGGAAACAATGACAAACTAATGCAGACTTAAGGAAGAAGACAGAAATCCATGTTGTGGTTTATTCTCCTTAGTAGTCCCTTTTGTTTTTGCAAACATATTTTTGAAATTTAATTTTTTTAATGACAAAAGGAAACAGAAAGATCTTTCAGTCTGACCTCAACTTTTTTTGGAATATTGGTGTTACTGCTTTGCCCTCCCTGCCCCCAAATGCATCTAAGCTGAGGAATTGCAAGCAGTCTCTCACTGAGTTTCTTCTGAGTGGTGGGCATTAGTACTTAGTGTTTATTGTAATGAGTGTGCACACCATTGCATGTATTCAAGATACCGAGTGGTAGCAATAAAGGAGAGGATGTTCAGTGACTTCTGAGAGAAGTTACCTCTAAACAATACACTTTCCATCTCCCTGTCGAATGGGAACAACAAAAAGCGAATTCTGTTTCCAGTTTGAACATGTGTTTTAACTTCCATCCCTTTGTCCTCTCTGGGCTTGTTCACTAATTGTTAGCAAACCCTTTGCAGAGTTTGGTATTGTGCCTGGGAAGGTATTAATAGATGGTGTCACTGAAGTCACCTGCAGATGTCTGACTAATAAGTTATGATATGATCTCATTGTCTCTCTTGATGGAAATGATGTCTGGCTCTCTGTCCAATGGCAATAACACCAAACATGCAGGGGATCTGATGATCACTTCAGAGAAGCAATGCCAGTGTTGAATCAGACCCTCTGCACACAAAAATGTTATTCCAGAGATGAGCAGAGATCACGATTCTCTACTTTGCAGTTCAAGGAGTTCAAGTTTCAATGAGCATAAACTGGCACCAGCATTGAAAGATGCAGTACTGTTCCTCTCCTCCTTTGTGCTGGCACCAGTGCAGGGTGGCCTGGATCAGAATGGGACCAGCTGAGAGCTAAACCAGTCAAATAAAAGAAAAAGAATGAAGCCAAACAGCATTAATTCCATTCCCAGGTCAGCTCCCTATGCATGGCTTGCTATGTGAATATCCAAATTTTTGTGCTGACAGAGTGTGGTATGCAACACAGGAAAAAGCAAGCAGGGAGAGGAAGACTGGATGACTGCTGGTGTCAGCATGAGCTTACACCTCTTTGAGAGGATTTGTTAAACCACGGCCTTACAGGAACCTAAATCAATTCACAGAGCAATACTCTGTATGCAGCTCTGGCCCCACTAGTTAAGAAGGTTGTGATGGCCCTTGATGTTTCGAGGAGGGTGACAAAGCTGGTGACAGGGCTAAAAGACCTGTCCTGTGAGGAATGGCTGAGGACCTGCCTAGCTTGGAGAAAAGCAGGCTCAGGGACAATCCTGTTACTCTCTACAGCTTCCTGAGGGGGGAAAGTGCAAAGAGAGGTGCTGAGCTCTTCTCCCTGGTATACAGTGATAGGATGTGGAAATGTTTCAAAAATGCACCAAGGGATGTTCAGACTGGACACTAGGAAGCATTTCTTTGCTGCGAGGATGGCCCATCCCTGGAACAGGCTTCCTGGAGAGGTGGTCAATGTCTCAAGCCCTTCAGTGTTTAAGAGGCATTTGGACAGTGCCCTTAACAGCATTCTTTAATTTTTGGTCAGGCCTGAACTGGTCAGACATTTGGACTAAAAATGATCGCTATAGGTCCCTTCCAGCTGAAATAGGCTAGTCTGTTCAAAGTGTTTTAGCCAGCTTTGCCACTGTTGTTTTCCAGGTTTGTTATAGAGTGAGGTGTAAAACAGCTGGAGGTTCAAACCAGAGGGAAACTGGAACCTCTTACTTTGCTAGCTGTGCCCAGCTAATTGTCTTAGTATTCTAACTTGGGTTTTTTTTTCACTAAAGATCAATTGGAATAACCCATCTGACCAACGTTATGAAGAAAAATCAGGTCCTGGGAACAATGCAAGCGAAGAAGAGAAAACTTATGCAGAAAGCAGTTTTTACTTGGAAGAGTTAGAGAAATATACTTTTTCTGTGTGGTAAGTGATCTCAGCATCAAATAGTTTCACAACCCAAAAGTATGATTTGCTATTCTTATATTAAAGAGGTATCTACATTGAGATGAATGTTATTAGCCTGCAATAACAAAGACATGGACTTTCTTTGACTCCTGTATGCTTGACCTTGATTAAAAAAAATATTGTCTGTGATTGCAGTTTTGACATTGCTGCATTGCTTTAAGAAGCTGTGTCAGGGAAATAAACTCAAAAGGATTTCTAGTATAATCTTTTCAGCATTTTAAGAGTAATACACTACCTTTCTTGGATGTTACTTTAAATATTACTTTATGTAAAATACACATGTGGAGAATGACTTAAAACGAGAGGGTAAGTTAGAGTGAAACTAAAAAGACTGCATCAAAATGAAATCTTTTCAGTTACTTATATTTCCTGGGATTTCATTTTCTAGGTAATTGCAAAAATTGGTCAGTTATTTGTAATTAGTAGAAAACAATGAAGATCACTAAATGAAATGATCTGATAATCTTTCACATAGCTCCATATTGTGCTTTGAAAATTCAAAACCACGCTCTGGCACCTATGGTGTTCTGCACATCAGCCCCTAGAATTTCAAATACAGCATCCAGTAAACAAACATTGGATTAGGGTGGATGTCTGTGAAAATTTAGTTTTAAATTACTTGCATATCAACACATGACACATAATTATCTCATAGGCAAGCCAAGCAGCTTTCAGCATCACTAGTCCTGTTGTTCCTTGGTCTCACTTGCCACATTCACTTGGTGCCTTTAAAGTTGGCAGAAAGTTTGGTAAAGACCTTACAGACACAAAGTGTATTTTCACTGCAGAAATCTGAACTCAGCACTAGAGGTGGTTAGCCCTAAGTATGGCAGGAGGCTTCAATCAGGTGAAAAAATAACACACACATATAATTAGGCTGTCATAATTTTACTAAATCAATTGTGGTTATTTTTGACAATTAAGGACTCCCCCATCCAGGCCATAATAGAAGAGTAGGTTTCAGAGTGGCAGTGCTCATCCAAACATCCTTGCCAGCTCCCACTGTTTCATTTTACCTACTACAATTTTCAAATTAAATTCACCAAATTATCATCAATTATCTGTCTCAAGGTACTCGCTCTCTGTACAAGTGAACTTTACTTTCTCTCTTCCTAACATTTAACTGTAACATTTAATTGTATATGTCCCATTCCTGGACAACCTGGTCTGTGGAGACACTGACTCTGCTGGGGTTCCCTGGGGAGGCAGAGGGTCTGAGCACAGTACAGGGCATGGATTGTATATTCCTGTTACCAAACAAAGGCTACAAGTGATGATCAGAGTGACTGTGCTGCCTCTCCTAGCTGAGCCCAGTATTTTGTTGTTTCAATGTCCCACTATTTACTGTGTCCATCATAATATTTGAAATAAGGATCAGTTCTTGCTTTATTTGCTTAAGTATTATGTTAAAGTCCTGCGAGTTTAGAACAAAACAGAACTTAGAGTGAATTTCTTTGTTTTCTGCTTTGCTTGTGGTCATCATCTTCATCGGAAAGAAATAAAAAAAAAATTACTCCAGTCTTGGTCAAGTAATATAGACATTACATACAGCATGCCATGTAAAGAATGTATCATTAATAATATATTCTTTAAACTTAGAGTTAATTCAGTTTCCCTGGCTGATTAAAGGAGAATCTGATACCTTATGAGTTGTTAGTTCCATCTGTTACCATACCAGCATGTTTCAATTGTTACTCACTTCTGTCTGTCTCCTCCTTCTCTCCATCAAAGGGTATCAACTCCTCTTTGTCTCTTTCCAGACCTTCCTCTCTACTACGATTGCTACCTTTTAAAAAATGCAATGCAAGATAATTAGCTACTACAAAAATTTTTAATAGCACTGTAGATCTGGGGGCAGCTTAGATCTCCATAAACTTCAGAGTTTTAGATGCTCCAAGATGCAATCTGAGCAATTTCCTTGATCTTTTATTGCAGCTGGTAAATCATTTATTGGGCTAGGTTATTTTACAAAATCCTCTTTAAAAACAAAATCCCATAAAATGTATTTATCATAAAATACTGCACAACCAACAGTTTCAAAGTTGTACATACCCTGGATTAATTAAAAGCTAGTGTTGGACTGTGACAAGTTAAAAGTATCCACTCTGTCTCAATCTCTCTCTTCTCCCCCACTCTCTCCCTGCCTCTCCTTGTAGTTTTTTTCTTTCTTTTTCTCCTTTCTCTTGCAGTCTCTTTTCTTGTAGGGTTTGCCAAAGGGGAGATTGGTGAGTACGAGCAAGTTATTCTTTTGTGATCACAAATATTTTTTCTGATAATTGTAATAGTTTTTGTTTCCATTGCCATAGCATACTTGTCCTTTTTCATTCATATTAATTTGACAGCGGTGTCTCACATCCGTAGGCCATAGTCAAACCTCCTTATAGTGGGCTTTATACACATACATAATAAAAAGAGCATTTTGGCTGAAGAAGCCCACAGCCTTCAGCTTGCATCTTGCAGCCTGCACGAGTGACTTTCCCGCTGTGCCCACACAGAGCCTTGCTGAATGTAGCAGGCTTTTGCTTAGGTCCAGTGAGCTGGGGATGAGGGGATTGAGTCCAAAAGACTCAGAGAGATCCATGCTGTTGAGGTGGTCAGTGGCAGTCACAGCCTGGGAGATCAGAAATGCTCACCAAGTGCTTTGCAGACCTTCATGGAGAGCTCAGCCTTGCACCTTGCACCTTGCCTTGCTAAAAAGCAATGCTGAACCTCCCTTCCCTGATATTTGTGTTCCTGGAGCTGAAAGCCTGTGTAATTTGCAGCAGAATATGAATGTTTTCAGTGACTGTTGTCTAAATAAGGCAGGTGAGATCTGTAACCCTGAGAGAGAAGGAGGACTTTTTGGAGGAATTTTGATCCTTGTAGCCCAGAACCTGCTGTCAAAAGCTCTCTAGCTCTGTTCTTCTGTTCCCAGAAACAAGAAAAAATTGAGGAAAAAAAATGTTCTCATGGCTATTTGTATATGTGTATAAAGCCAGATTTCCTGAAAATGCACAAAAAATACAGATCTGAGAAATAATTTCAACACTTCATCACTTTAACACTGCTTTTTATGCATAGTATTAGAGATAGGAAAAAGATTCCAGATTTCAAGAACCTTTATCTATCTTACTACAAAAAAAAAGGCGTAAACACTTTCTGTGACTTCAGGAATCTTCAGGCTTGAGTTTAAATATAAATAATGACCTAGCAGTTTTAGTCATCAACTACTTATCATTAAACACAGCTCTTAAGGGTTAATATCACACACTATTATAAAAGTAACGATCATCCTTTGTCTCCACGCAATTAGCTTTTTAACAACGTGCCTGTAGCTCATACCCAGGCTAAATGCTGCTTTGATATATTTTCTCCTGAACTCCAAATGTGTTAAGCTGACTCTGGCCAGCTTCTATAAAACCAATTTATTGTAGGGGCACTGCCTTTTGCGGGGGAATATCCAGTGCCCCACGCAGCAGTGCTGTGTGTTGCAGGCTGGTCAGTGCAGCGTCAGTGCAGCAGGACTAGATGGCACCTTGATACAGGAATTGAGCTGATGTCCCACTGCACACAGGCATCAGTAAGGAATAAATCCTATCTAGATTTATATTCTTGCACTTCTGGAATCCAGGGGATTCGGCCAGACTTTGGTTCTCACTTCTGCACCTGTCAGGAGCAGAAGCAGTCCCTGTCCACCAGGGGTAGCAAGCAGAGGGTGAAGGTGAAATAGGCTTTTGGCAGCCTGGGTAGGGTGGCCAAGGTCGAAGACCTCTTTACAACCCTGTCTCTACACCTGTAGATTTTATGATTTTTACCTGCTGATTTTTTTTCCCCCGAATTCAAGATGACACTGAGGGGCATGAAGAGTTAACTATAAAGTGCACAATATAGTAAACTTGTTTTTTTATATAAAGACAATAAACTTTCCCTTTATAATACACATGTGATTTGACATTGAAATAAATGCAGATGCTTCTTTGCTTGGTGTATTCCCTGTTGTGCTTTCTAAAACACCTTCACATATGGTTTGCCTCATTCCTGTGAAACTGCTTGTTGTTTATGTCATACAAATAGAAGAGATTGAATTTACACTGAGTTAGGAGGGTGATGAATCCTATGTTAGAGGAAAAACCTTGTCTGAGTGTTTAAAATTTATTCGAAATTAGTGTTGCCTATTTGAAAAATTTCCCTGGATTGTCGCTTGAGCTCTTCTAAAGATTTTGTGAAAATAATAATAAAAAAAAAATAATAAAAAAAATCCAGTGGCTGCCTATAAATGCAACCTTTTATTCAAATATGTAACATTTACCTAAAATCAAAGGTCAGATTTTACCAGTTTTTTATAGCTGTCCTGGTAGGATCTGTTTCATTCACTTTATATAAAATGCTGCCATTAAGAGCGGACGTTCCTTTATGAAAAGGAGAATAACCCTTTATTGCTTGCTTTAAAAAGTGCTAATCATTAAAAAAATTCTCAGTAACTTCTGATAGTCTGCCTAAACCCTGTTTCCTTGTTTCTAATTCCATTTTGAAGCAGAATTAAGGGCAGGCCAAGCTTTAACTCTTAGGTGAAATCAGAAGTCACACTGTTTTCTTTGAATGCTTTCAAATCTTTCACACGTCATTCCTAAAAATGCTTAAGCTTTGGTTGTATGAGCACGGAGTGTCACCAGGATTAATCCTGATTCTGGAATCTTTGTGGGTGTTTTCTTTTTTGGGTTTTTTTTTGTAGGCAAGTCTCAGCAGGGCACAAGTAATGAATTTTTTTTTTAAAAAACTTGTTCAAGTATCAGATTGTGTTTACAATGTGCATGTCCTCATATCTTTGAAGACTGAATTTTTACTACAGATCAATACATATTTCTGTGGAGTTTTGGCTTTAGTCTTAGTTTCATGGAAGATCTTTCTGCTGCAGTAAAAGTTTACTTTTTGGAAAATTATTCTATAGGCAAATAATTAAATATTATTATGGCATCATTCCTATTCCTTCTGTTTTTTTTTTCTGAAGCTGTCTATTTCTTCTTTTATTGTAAAATTCAGAAAAGGCAAATTCCAATGAACTGCATAGATTTAGAGATTTTATTTCTTTGCTCTTTTGTGCAATAGAAGAATAATTTCCCTGTCCCGGTACATTCTGGTAAAATTTTGTCAGTGAAAGTTGAATGACAAATAAGGTGTTTGGAAACATCTGAAATCAATAAAAATGTTTATTTCAAAATTTATCTAAACTGCTGGGGCAAAAAATAGCCAACAAACTTTTAAGGACTAGAAATACATGGAAGATGAATATTTACTAAGAATTTTTTTCTACAGGAGTCTTTGGCAAAGCCCTCCAATATGTATGCACACTCTTAATTTTGCTTAGATTTGATATTGTTATGGTGATGGGGCACATGTACTGTTGCCTGTGGACTTCAGTGCAATTATGCTTGATGATAATTTTATTTATATGTTCAGCATGATGGAAAGAGTTGGCAGCCAATGCCCTTCCTCCTGCAGGTTCCAGACCTGCAGAACTCCACCAGCTGAGAGCTGGCCTCAAGCAATGGAGAAGAGAAATTAGTGATGCAAATCACTCAGTTGAGACAGTGAGCTGAGTGTCACCAGTGAATGGTCAGTCAAAGTTGCTAGGGAGATGTTTGTCTGTTTAATTGGGTCTTTTTCTTTTCTTTTCTTTTCTGCTGGTTTTAATGTTCTTAAGTAGAAAGGAGTAGTGAGCTCAGTCATTGAGCAACTTCAGTACAAACCTGAACTTTTCCTGGAGATTTTGTCAAGGGAGTTGCGTGGTTGGTGTCTGATCATAAATAATAGAGCTGAAAGAGCAGGGAAAATGCTACTCAATTCTAGGAACAATTCACAGTTTGACCTAGCCCTCTCCAGGATTGTGTGTTTGTAATTCCCTGCCAAAATGCTTCTTCTGCTCTCTTCCTCCGTCTTAGAGAATTCCTATTTGGTAAAAGGGAAAGAATATTGTTCAAATTTGGCAATCAGGGGAAAGATGGGTGTACTGACAGACTCAAGACTACCATGCAGGTCTTTGACAGAAATCACCGGTTTCCCTTCTTAAATACTGGAAATGCTGACTCTCCAGTTACTGAGCAGTGTGGGCTCACAAAGTTGTTGGAGCCTTTGCCACAAGCTCAATGAAGAGGTCTTCAAGGCATTTCTCCCTCCCAGGCATTTCACACCATTCATCTTGGATTCCTGTGCTGTACAAATGGACTTTTTGACCTAGCTGAATTGTTCTTTGGTTTGTTCAGACTCACAGGAGGGTAGAAGGCTTGGGAAGCTGGCTGTGAAGTGTCGAGTGTAGAGACATGTGGTTGTTTGTCATTTAATAAACATTGTGTTTTCATGAGCTAGAAAAGATGACATTACTGATGACTAGTGGAGAAAAGCAAAGCTATAAGTGTGCCATACACGGTCATCTCTAATGAATAGAATGAATAAAAATAATAAGTGCATTACATAGCTAACTGTCACATCTTCAGGGCACTACAGTAAATAAGTGGGAGTTATACATGTGCATTAGTAGCAAAATGGGTACCACACTTTGGATCCTATTGCGTACAGCGTGGAGAGTAAAATATGATAGATTGCTGCTTTTTATCTGTCACTGCTGTGGCACAGAAGCATAGACCATATGTATGTAAAATGACTTTGTTATTTCAGTAAATTCTCTAACTCTTTCTGTTGTAGCCTGTAGCAAAATGAATAAGTAGCTGAAGATCCTGGTGGGATAGTTCTGATTCTATCAGAATAAAATACCTCTGCAGAGGCATAATTATTATCAAATACACAGTGATGTGTGACAAAACAGCCAGAGAAGTTAGGAAGGTCTCTTCTCTTACAGGTTTCCAGTACAAACTGAGATGCTTCGTAAAGGGTGAGAACAAGAAGCTGTGGTGGTTAAGCTGAAAAGAGAAGCAGAGTTTAGGCAAATGTGAGCCTTGTTAACTGACATTTTTGTTTCCTGTCTCAGAGGTGATGAGAAAAGTGTGGTTTTCTGTCAAAATGCTCCTTCTCAATCACTTAATAGAAACAATGTTTCGTCCTTTCTACTTTATCCTTCTTTAGGTAGAATACAGGATCTCTCTCTGACAAAATTGAATTTGGTCGGGGTAGAGATGAGAAAGGGGACTAGGAAGGGACAGGCAGGATCTGCCATTTGCCTGGCCTTGGATTGAAAATTCAAACCAGCCTGCCAGGTTTGGGAGTCTGGTTACAAAATTCTGAATAAAATGCAGTCTGTCTGCCCTTTGATTTAACAGCATGTCCAGCAAATGAGGAATTTGCAGTTGTCGTGTTTGAATGTTATGAAGGTGTGAATCACTGAATCACTGTCTTGAGCTTGTTTGTTAAACTAGGCAGCTCTCTGGTGTACTTTGTCCTCATAAGATTTTCAGGCTAGTACCTAGATCTATCCCAGTTTTTGGTTTAGGTCTCTGCTGAGGGATGATGACTGCAAACATGCCAGGCAGTTTGTTTTATGGCATTACCAGTGGTGAAACTCCTGGTTCAGCTATTCTTTCTTGCAGCTATACTGAATGCTGTGTCTTTCTCACAAAGTGCAGAGATGCTTCGTCTGACTGTTAATTCTCCCATCTAAACAATTTCAGGAGAAGAGAGTTGGGAATGGAAAAAAAAATCCCATTCCTTCATCAGTCCCATTACTCACAAATAGAGGGCAAAGTATTTTACAGAGCTTTTAACTAACTACTAATGTAATTTGTTCTGCATTGTTTGCCCATTAATCCAAAAATTACTTTTTCCTTTGAAGCTTGCTTTATGTAGAGGAAACAATGCCACCCTTAACCATCATGTGTATCATTTTATGCAGAGTAACTGTCTGTTTGTATTTGCTTTGCATTTCAGTTAAATGTAGTACAGGGGCCTTTGAGCATCTTTGGTTGCTTGGTAAGTTATAGTATTTCAAAGTTAGAATAATTTCCATTTCAAAACATTGTATCATGATCCTCATCTTCTAAAAGACACTTGGATGTATGTCCATACCACAAGTATTCAATTTACCCTTAGATGTGGCAGGAATTTTGAGGAAAGAAAATATTCTTTTGTCTCTGAGAATATGCCTTTCTCGCTCTGGCTTAAAATACGTACATCAGATATAGAGTTTGACCTATAAAATGTCAGAGGGTGAAAAATACATATTCAGTCTGGGTCATCATGCATTGCACTATCCTGCAAACTGCATGTGGAGAAATACTTCCCTGTCTGTATATGTGTTATATACATAAGCATACAAAAACAAGTTTTCCTTGAGATAGTTATAAGAACCAGCATATCCACTGTGGTAGTGTCTCTCTCTTATGCCTCAGTTTTCAGGAAAGATATGATAAATTAAAGTTTTAAAACCACAAGGCCTATATATATATTTTTTTTTTCCTGAAGATCAACATTTCTAAGTTTGAGATCCCAAAAGAAGGTCAATAACTGGTTCTAGAAACCAAATGAACTTTTAGAGGCTTTTGATGGAAATATACTTCCTTGGTATTTTTAATCAGTCCCTAATAAATTAACAGATATTAAGATCATAGCAGTGCTGTCCAAGCGGTGGCCCAAGGAATGACTTCACCCAACATCTTAATGCCTTCCAGCAATTCCTTTTGATTGCCTATACCCAAAAGCTTAATGCCAGCTGTGTTGCAGTCACAGAGCTGTGACTGCAGTGTACTGCCACCGATCTGTGGAGTCATGGGAGATTAAAAACCTACTCTAGTTCATTTGTAAATTGGCTATTATTTTTAGTTAGTTCCCCAGGTGAATGCATCCATGCTATGCTAATCAGCCTGAATTAATTCTGGGAGACAGTTTTCAAAGTGGCGTATAGCAGGCTGGTGTCCCAATGGTAGGTTCTCTCCTGTGTATTAGTGTGGAAATGCGTTACATTAAAAGCTTTGTTTATTAGACTAGCTTGTTTCTCTAAAGCACTCAGCCCATTTAACCCACTGTGCTAGTTATTTTCCTAAAGATTTCCAGACCTGTGTTTTTCTAACAAAAATTGACAGTGTGAGAAAAGATGAGTGGATGGGAAATTCAGTGGACAATGTAAGAAATTCTTAACTATGAGATCAAGTGGCAACAGAAGTCATATTTTAAGCCTGGCTCATATAAAATTGCAGCCATGTGGAATCTTCGCATTTGCCTTCACTGGGCTCTGGATCAGGCCCTGGAGATACCAGCCGTGTTTCAAGGGTTTGTGATCACTGCTAACTTTGGAAACACTGCCAGGCTTCAAGAATAGGGACTGCATTCCACATGCAGCAGGAATAGCCTTTTCCCTACTTTGAGTAATGTTACAGGAACAATAAAATATTCTTGCTACTGGGAACGCCAAGCTCTGTGGGACTTGGATGGGACCTGACATTTATACAGTTCATCACTACTGTAGATCAAGGAGCACTACTTTTAGCAAAGAATGCATATTCATTCCTTTTTGTTAACCTTTGCTTCAGTGCATTCTTGACAAGATTGTATGGGTATGAAGCTGTGTTTTAACAGTTTTTTAATTTCAGTTGTTGCTTGAAGCACTACGCTGGAAATTAGACACTTTTAGTAGTTCAATTATTGTTGATTTATTCATCGCTCTTGTAGATACAGTGAATGTAGTTACTCTAGTAAGGTTATCTAGTTCTGAATGCCAAATGCCAAGTTTCAGAGCTTACATCTTGGCAACTGCAAGACTTATTGGCTTGGAATTTGTCATGCCAGCAGTACTGCCTTTTAGCATTTATTTCACAGATTTTCATTAAGTGGGGGAAGACAAGACAGAATAGTGCTACTAGTGACATCATGCATCAAACTGTTTACTAACATTACAGGGAAATCAGCTCCATAGAACATAATTCGGTGCCTCATTCTGCCATTTTCCTAGACTTCATTGGAAGAATGGCAACAATACACTAACTAGAAAAGATATAGAAATGCTAATTGGTAAAAATGTTTTTTTTAAAGTACCCTTTCAGGAACAATTGGGAAGTGTACAATAGCAAAATAAAGTAAAGGTACTGTATAATGCTTGAATTTTCATTAACTTCATGATCTCTCTTTTGGGGCAATGAGTCAGCAGAAACTTGCTTCAGTTCCACCAGCTTTAGCATCTGCTCGGAGTGTTTTGCTAAAGACAGCAAATGCTGCAGTAACATGAAGGGGCAGATCCTCAGCTGAGGTAAGCTGTTCAAGTGCCATTTCCAGGGAAGGGATAACAATTTACTCTGACTGAAGCATCAACTTTTGTGCTAACCTGGTGTAACTCTTTCTGTCACACTGTGGACCGTCTGCATGTGAAATATAAAGCACCTAATGGCATTTAAATTAGCTATCATTGGAGGCATCTGTCATACTATAATCTTTTCCAGTCATCTGTAAGGTCCTCTGCCACTTAGCCCCTCTCTCCTTTTCAGTAGTGTCTCTTCTGGTGATGCCTCCCCTTGCTACTACTTCTATGTGTAGCTTTAACCTCTGCCTTTTACTCAGAGATAACTCCTCGGGATATCCATGAAGTTTTTCCTCTAATCTCATCCTCCCTAAAAAGGCAGCTACAAATCATTAACATCTAGCTGTGCTTGGAGTCTGCTGAGACTAAGGTGATGTTGAACAAAAACACAGCCCCATACACGGCTTCAAGCTTCTGTTTCTTTGGTCCTCCACTGTGCAGTTCCAATGCCACATTACAATCTATCTGAAGCATGATTTGGCAATGTTACTTTTTCATCCAGCACCTTAGATGCTTCTAGAACAAAAAAAACCAAAGAATGCCAACTAATAATTTGCATTCACTGTTTAGCAACCACAGAACTTCATTGCACAAAGCTGATTCTAATAGTTTAGGCAAAACCTATAGCAGTTGTATGATTATGTTTGATACACTCAGTGGTGTAATCCATAATCAGCTGATAAATAACACTATGTACAGTAATTGCTATTCTCTTTCAATGATTGTCATCAACTGAAGGTTCTGCCTTTGTTTAGGATTAAAATGAAAAGTCACAGATCTTTTCCTTAATTCATAACTCAAAGCTCCTCTTCAAAATAACCAAATCAAAAATTTAAACTAGAAAAAGAAGGAGTGTAAACTCTTTTCCCACGGTGTTTATTTCTTCCTAAAGGTTGAGGACTCTCTTCCACACTCTAAATTGAGAGTCTGCACTGAAGTTTTATTGCTATGGTATTCACCAAAATTTGAAGATATAGGTTTTAGAAGAAAAGACACCTTTTCACTGACACTGTTTTGTTCTCTGGATTTAAAAAAAGCCAGTGATTTTATTTATTTATTTATTTATTAGGAACACCAAACCTAAAAGATATTTTCATTTCTCATTGTCTTTGAATCCCTGACCCACTGATTTAATAACTCTCTCTTCTTTACCTGGCATTGCTGTCCCCTTTCCCTCATTAGTGGTTTTTCTCAGGCAGTGGGAAAGCACATGCTGTTGCAGGATACTTTCTAATCCATGTTTGCCACTAACTGAATTATACATGGGTGGCATGGCACATATTCAGTCTTTCATCCTTATCTGTTGCTTCATCGTTACTTTCAATCTTCAGTGAAAAATGTGACTAACATGTTGTGTGGTATAAATAGACACTGGAGTTTGAGATCATTTATGCATGGTTTGAATTTTGATGGAATTTTATACTGCCCTCTGGGCTAAACACTTAACCTAAGTGATTGTCCCAATAATTTTGTTGAATCAAACCTTTTCAGATGGAAGTTTTACCTTTCATTATCTTCTAAATTGTTTACTATCTAGCTATCCAGGAGTGTTAGGAAGCAAATAAAAAAGGACACAGTTGCTGTGATTCTGTGAATCATTATCTTGTCACTATAAATGACTGGAAATAGGAATATAGAACAGTTCAACTCAAAAATCTATGTTTTTAAGTGATTCTGGGTCATTCTCAATATGTTCTTTCTTTTACACCCACAAGATTGGGAGTTATAGAAAATGTGAAAGTATAAATGTAGATTGATATATTTACAAGTATTTGTATATGAATATATTTGCTTTTGGCACAGCTCAATGTGACAATTTATGTGATTATTTTATTTTGTTTAATTTCTAATTAATATGTTTAATTTCTAATTGCCTCAGTTGTGTGATCTTCCCATATTTATTTATTTGTTATTAAAATGATTCAGCAGTATTTCTGTTATTTTTACAAATACTGCTCCTCGAATATATTTGATAATTTTTATTTCTATGACAAACATTCTCTCCATGTAGCTTTATTGGTTTGGATGTTTAAAAGTCTGGAATGTATTATTATGAGATGAAAGTAATCATTGAACACTGACTAAGTATTACAGTAATGCAAAAAATTGTCATTGACTCAGTTAAGATCTATTTCTTGCAAGAACCAATTACAATAGAGTGCTCTTGTCTTTTAACTAGAAAAGCTTCCTTCAGTTTTCAGTTGAGTATTTCATAGAGATTTTTCACCGTCCATAATCATGGTGAGTTGCTGTTCAACCACTTGCTACTTTCGCTTAGTTGTTCTTAAGTTAACACTCCTAATTTGCTAATGAAATTTAGGGAAAGGATTTTTTTTTCTCCTTTGCTCCAGAAAACAATAGTTTTTTAACAAAGCTGAAACATCTAGTCCAGAAGATGGCTCAGCTCAGAAAAGCTGTCACCTGGTTGCATGCCCACTGTGGCACAGGCGGTCCCCGTGGTCCCTTTCTTCTGATCCCCTTTACCAAGGTGGGACATGAGGTGGTCTCCTTCCCACCCTGTCCTCCTGGGTTTCTTTGGTGGAAAACTGAATACATGGGTTGAGGGTGTACGGGATGGCACTCATCTCCCCATACTCCTCTAAATCCGGGGCTTCTGAGCCAGGCTGCTTGTATGTCCCATGTCTGATGTGGTCTCTCAGCACATTGGTATATCCAGATGAGGTGGTCTGGCAAGACTGCCTCACACAGTGCAAATGAACAGCTGGTTACTGGTTCTGCTGACAGGGACTGCTGAAAAAACCCCCACAGATCTGTTTTTTCAGCACCAAAATCTGAACATTTTATCAGGGAAAATTCCCATGGAAAGACAGTTTTTTTGGCAAGACCTGCTTGTCTCAGTTCCCCCTCACACAGCAGTCTCGGTGGAAAATTTTATAGCTAGTTCTAGTGCAAAGTCTTTCAGAGGTGTTGAGCACCCACTGTGACCATTAATTTAAATAAGCCCATAATGTGGTTTACATTTAATAAAGTTGCAGCCTCTGCATGAACCAGGTTTACTGAGTGTTGCCTTCTTTCCTGCTGGGTCTGAGTCTGCTGGTCTGGATAGTGTAAGAGACTTGAACTCAGAGCATGCCTTCGCCCTGTGTGTCTCTACAGGGAGTGTGTTTTCACCTGGTAGACTTGACTTTTATTCAGAGATAGGAAAAGTGGAAAATAAATAAGTTTGTACTTCAAAGAGCTCTTTTGTTGGTTGCCCTGCTATTGACTTATCAGAATTGATAATTCTGATAAAAGTAATGTATTTCTTTAGTACTTACAGAGCACTAGAAAGAAAACATACTATTAATTTTAAAATCTTCAGAAATGGTGATAGAATAAAAAGCATCAAGTGCGTATTAAGAAAATAAGCAAAATGAAAACAGATATTTTGATGGTGTGAACTAGCTTTCAAGTCTGTTGGCTTCAGTAAGGCAGTTTTGTCATCTGAAAAATTGCAGTTTAGTTGCACTGTTTGTAAGAGAATATATGTGCTGTTTACAGAAAGGAAGTGTGAAATGCAGTGTGTGTCTGATTGTTCATACTTACAGTGAGAGAGCCCAAGTGGCTGTAGCTCACAGCAAGCATTCCCTACCTTTGGCATTCTGCATCTAAATAGACTAGTGGTGGATGCTTTTATAAGCAAGCTGGTCTTTTAGGCTGGCTGCATATGTTTCCAACATTGTGTCATCCAACTCTGCTCCTAATGAATCTAACCAGTTTATTGTTCAAGTCTCTGGACCAAGCCCTTGCCTACAATTGAGTCCCAGCTTATTTGCTAATGAGGAGGAAAAAGATGTGTGGGAAAAATATTTTCAAAGCCCAATGAAGACAGCTGAACAGGGTTTTCAGTACTTCCATGTTAACTCGTTAGACAGATTCACAGTCACCTTTTAGCTGGTTGATTTGTGTGGTGAAACTTGCTTTTGCCTTCCAGGGGCATACCAGGGGATGATTTGCTCAGTGCTCACCCCTTCTCTGTCTTTCCCAGGGACTTGCCAAGCGTTTCTGTGTCCTCCCACACAGGCTCTGGCAGCCCTCTGGCCAAGCTGGAGCACAGTCTCTCAGCATAAGTTCAGTCCCCAGATCATTTGGATTGCACAATGGAAGATGTATTTTCAATTTGCACTCCTCACTGTGGGAGCGGTCTCAGTGCCCTGTATGGTCTGTGACAACGCTCACCAGAACAGTGCCAGGATGGGTGACACACCAGTATTTTGCAGTCTGTCTCAAGCTACCCATTGAAATGAAGGAAGCATATGACCCCCTTTGCACTGGAAAACTGTGACTTTCAAAAAATGAAATTATGAGAAAGTGCTGGTGTTAGCTCTTCTTCCAGTTCATGATGGGATAACTGGAACAAAATCTGGAGACTCTTCAAATATTCCATCTTGGTATTTTGAAAGAACATTTGTTTTGAAATTACTTTTTCCCCCCACATTCTAATGGATACAGATGGGTTAATTTTCTATTGAAAAGGTCAAAATAATTTCAAGGCACTTTAAATTATTAAAACAAGTCCTTTCATTAACCAAAACAGCGGTACACAAACTTTTTTGTTTTCAACTTTTTTCATCCCAATTTGGGATCAGAGCTGTCTTTTGAAAATCTTTACATGAAGGGAAAACTGTTTTTGTAAATTTCTGTTCTGCAGTTAAAAACTTCTGAGAGACCTTCTTTTATTAGCTAAAGTGAGGTCCCATTCAACATGAACCAAGGAAGGTTTTCTTTGCCTGCATTGGTAATTATCTCAGCAAAAAGAATTGCATTCAGAATGAAAGGAGAAGAAATGGACAGTAAGGACAGTTCCCCAATCTGCTACTGGCTTGCTTTATCTCAGAAAACTTTCTTGCTGTCTGTGCCTCAGCATCCTTATTGTATTGTTACTATGATGTGTATAATGGAAAAATGTCACATTTGTTTGGCATCACGTGGATGGTTTTTACGTGCTTTTATTTGTGCTTGCAAATCCTCTCTGCCATTTCTGCCCATTCTCCTATATTTTTGCTATTTTCTTGCTTCAGTTTCTGTCAAAAATCAAAAGAGTCCAGGTAACTATGGTGTTCCCTGAATTTTCAGTCCTGATTGGTTGGATTATTCAAAAATTATCACATGATAGAAAGACATTCAGAGAAATGTTACTGAATTTTATGTTCATTTCTCACCCAGCTTCATAGAACCTGGCTTTTGCCAGATTCTTCCTTTTGGGCCTGGGTGACAACTGAAGACTTTCAACATTTGTTCACAATATCTGGATCTCTGACAGCCCATGTGGCAATTCCAGATGCATCCATTCGACTGTACAGTCTTGCTCTAGAGCACATGAGAAGGGACTCCCCTCTGCCTGAGATATGTTAAATCTATTGTGTGTGGACTAATACCTTCAAATGTACAAGAAATCTGGTACTCTCTAGATGCCCTGGACTTGCTGCACACATGCAGCTCCATGGGACAGTACTCCTGTAGTACTTTCTTGGCTGTTGGATTGAGTGTGTTTATGCTCTGCAGAACATGCAAATCTCTTTCTTATGATAAAGCCCAAAGATATGAATACCCTAAGCAGAATGGCTGAGATTATTTAATATAGAATGAAAAAATGTCTTAATGATTTTTAATTTTTTTTATTAGTTTTTTTTTTTTTAAATTTTACAAAGTCATAGAGATCTGAGACACTCTTATGGAGTGATTTTCATTCTGCACAAAGAGCTGTATTTTCCAGTATGACTTTCAGGAGATTTATTACTATGATCTGCTTGGGGGCGAATTTTCAAATCATATCACTTAATCTACATATGAAAAACCAGCCCCAAACAAATCATATTGAAATCAGGATTTCTTTGGTTTCTGGAATTATGGCTTAAAGAATCTGCCAATGTGAGGTTCTCAAATGCTGTTTAATGTTGGGAATCTCGTGGTCTTTTGTGCCGTGCTGCAAACAGCAGATGCAATATATGCATATATATAATATATAACAGCATATGCCTTCTCTGTGCTTCCTTTTCTTCCTAACTTCATACAGGACAGAAATACCAACTGATGAAATAGCAGAGACAATTATAAAGTTCCATTACATAAACTTAGATGGCCCTAATACACACATTATAACAGTCTTGATCAAAGGATTTGCTGTGAGGCAGAATGTTGACTAACAGGGAAATGATTTAAAACAGCTTTTCTTCCAGCCTGGATTGGGTGATAATAATGTGAGAAGAATAGAAACTCTAAGACCTCTTTCACTGCTCATGTTGGAGCAAGAATGGAAGCCTCTTGTAGGCTGAAAGAGGCTGGCTTTTTCAGAGCATAGACTATTGCGGGGGGAGTAAAGGCAGAGAGGATCCCGGCTTGGTGAAAGAAACCCTAACCTAAGTCAAAGGAGTGGACCAGAGTGGCAAGGATGTGTAGAAAGGCTGATAAATTTAGGCTTTTTGGAGCTGGTTCTTTTTATCATTGTGTGCCCCAGGAAAGATGCATCATTGACACACGCCAGTCACAAAGCTGCAGTTCTGCAGTCTGGGAGGTTAGACCTGATCTGAAGAGAGGTTAAGGCAGTTGGGCTGCATGCATCTCATTTTTCTGGAGGTCTGACACTCTTGCCCAGAAAGTATGCCAAGAGAGGCCAGGGAAAGTAATGTTAATTTTCTCTCCTAGCAATGCGGCACAAGATCACTGAGACAAAGAAAGAACGCCAGGGGTAATTTGACAATTGACACATCAAGGCTTAGAGGCTATATTAAAAGAACTATTAGACATGTCAATTAATTTTCCTTTGCCTCATTAATGAGCATCTGAGCTATGCATCTTCTGTTTGAAGCAGCAAGTAATCATTTTTCCAGGAACCTTCATGCTACGACAAGTCACAGCCCTCTTGAGACATACATGAGACAGGGCATAATATAGTACGATTATTGTTCCTAATTTTATGAGTGACTCTAAACTTTCAAATTGAAGGGAAATTTAATATTTATTTTGAATGTTAAATGATGTCTCTGAAAAAAAGGAAACTTATGCAATTCAACATTTTTCAAAGCACCAGCCTGTTCCATACTTTTAATCTGATTCTTTTGCAGTTAACTGAGTTTATACACTAACTCCAGTCCCAGATTCCAATCAAAGCCCCAAAAGAAGGAAGGGGGGTTAAAAACCCCATCCCATACCCCGAAACCAAAGCAAGAGCACACTCTTTCTTTTGCTATGGGAACTATGAAGTTGCTGACAACCTTCATTATATGCAACAGCCAACTTCTGACATGCTCAGCAGTGAGTCTCATGACCCACAAACAGAAAGCCAATCTAAATCACGGAGTGGTTCTATTTGTCTTTTGTGTCTAGAAACCCGCTGCTGGAATTTGCTGAGTGCTTCTAAAAATGTAGCAGAAGGTTCACTGTCAAAAAGCATTGTCTTTGTAAATTTTACCTTTAAACCTTAAGCCTAGCAAGCAAAAACTATTTAATAAGCAAACAAAACCCCCCCACCAAAAACAACAACTAAACCACCAAAATCTCTTTATCTGGTTTGGGTTTTTTTATTTTTTTATTTTTGGTAGTGATTTGAAGTCTTTAGCTGAAAGAATAACATCAAATATGACCTGTAAACAAATTTGCCTTCAGATTAAAACTGAACAAAATAATAATAATAAAAAAAGCACATTGTGCTAAAAAAAAATTTAAGGCTATGCAACTAAAATATCACCCACAAGATACTAGATGTGAAAACTAGAATTTTAGCCTAAGTTCTGATGCATTGTGGATCAAGTAAGTTTTAGGTTGATGCTTAAGGAAATAAAGATACATAAGAAACAAGAAAACAAGGCTATAAAATGTTGAGAACCTGAGAGAGCATTATTGTCTGAACAGAAGAGTTTTGGCAAGGGTAGGTCTGTCCAGCTGAGGAAGACATGACTATTTGGTAGATGCTTCTATTTGAATGAGTTTTGAATTGCATTGAATCAAAGGAGCGCAGTCTACCACAACCCAATGAAACCTTGTCTGAATTCAGACCAGTAGTGGGAAGCCTTATGGGTCTAAGATAATGGGATTTTGTCCTCTAGGACTGTGATTGTCTTTATTGTAAATAGAAAGGTAGAAAATGAAAAAGTGTTAAGGCTGATTGGCAAACTGACTGACCCCCTTCTCTTCTTCCAATAATCCAGCCTTTCAGCAGAACAAGGGAACTCTAAAGCTTAAATTCAGAATTACCTGTGTGGCGACTCTTGAAGGTTAAGTGTTTTATACCTTTGTTATCTGGATGAACTTGGCTCTTTAAAAAACTGCAGTATGTCTTTCAGGTATTTGGAGTTCTTTGATGAAAAATATGAAGGTTCCAAGAAAAAACAGAACCATATCTCTGTAAAAGCAGTTAAAATAATATTTTCCATGAGTTTAAAAAAATAATCTTTCAACAGCTTCAATAAACTGTATAATTTACAAATACACTTTCAGACAAATTTACACACAAAAAAACCCCCCGAACAAACAGAGAAATTAATTTACATGGTAAGTTCAATACCTGCCAACTGTTGTTTATCAGAGGCAGCAAAATAGCACAGCTTTTGTTCTGCCCAAATGGATCATTCTTCTGTTTGGGAAGCTTTGGTCTAATGGCTCCTGAACATTGGGGTTTATTTGTTAGCCAGGTAATTTAGGAAGGCAAGGTAGATGCAGTAAGGCTGCCTGTCACTGTTCCTCTAGTGACTTCTGAACCTGTTGGCCAAGGGGAGAAGAGTAGAGGGGAAGTATCTCAGTTATTGCCCCCACAGAGAGAAAGACTCAGCAGAAACCTTCTAGAAAGTCAGTTCCCCCGTTCCTGAAAATCCTTATTGTATGAGTGAAGTCTCTCAACTGAGTGTCCTTTAGATGCTTGCTTTTTAAAAATTGTGCATGAAGGGGATAAGTAGCGTGATACTTCTTTATACTGGAACTGAAGGAACAAGTTTATTGACCTTTTTAGTGTGTGCCCCTTCTTTACTCTTGAGCAAAGCTTTCTTTTGGCTAGGGATGTAAAGTCCAAAATATTCTGGTGCCAGTGAAATATTTTATTATTTTCTTTGTAAATGCTTCTCTTGGTTGTTCTCTTTCAGTCCGATGAAATTGCAATTACCTGGGAACCATACCAAAACCTCATTGAAACTGCAAAGGTTCCTATGGATGTTGATTAGCTGTGTGTTTTTACAAGTCAGTTTTTATTCTTAAAGGGATGTGTCTTTTCTACATCTTCACTTTCTGCTCTCTTGGTAGATACAGCTTTTTCTGATGGTGCTGATGTCTTAGGCCAGCACACTATGGAATCTCTCTCTCCTGTCTCTATAGATGTATAAATTAATGTATTTTTGCTGGGATCTTTTTTTTTTTTAGGCATAGTGTCCTTTTTGTACCCCAGCATCCTTTGCCTACCCCTCTGCTTCTCGTTATTCTCTGATCCTGCTGTTTCTCATGGTTGACACTGTTTTGTGTTTTGGCTTATACCGGAGTCACTTGGGTGCATCTGGGATAGAAGTTTTGAACATGTCTGAGAGGAAATGCCCCCAAAGGAAAACATTTTTATCTAGAGCACACAGAAAACTCATAATGAGTTTATTATTATATTACATTTTCAGTATTGAAAAGCAGCATTTCTACCAGGAATAGGATGTCATCTGTCTCATTTGCACTTTTTTCTTTTTTTTTTTTTTTACACCTTTAGAACTGTGCTTTACTATGGTGCTGTGCAGTAATTAGCAGAAAGTTTCATGATTTCTTAGCATCAGGCAGAAAGATTTGCTTCTCATAGCAAATGTCCCCTTTGGGAAGGAAGTTTCAGATGAAGAGCATTTCACTGGATCAATAGATGACACCAATAGAAAAGGAAGCTGACATTTGTCTTGCCATGTCTTACATGCAGCTATGGGCAATAGAGGAAAGTATGTTATCTAGAGATTGCCTCTGATAAGGGGATATCCCTCAAACTCCCAGTGCAGCTAGCAATCACACATTGATTTTTGAGAAACAAGCTGTGGCAATTTTTAAATTTCTGTTTTATACTGTGGAACCAGAGGAATAAAGCCATGTCTTCACATTGAAAGCAAATTTGTGAAATTTCTTTCCAAAGGCAGCCAGGCAGTCTATTAAAACACTACTTGCACACCTTAAACACAGCTAGTATCCATTATGTCATACACTATAACAAATGGCAAGGAGAGCACTGCACAAGGAATTGCACAGTTTCTCTTTCTTTTTCTTTCTTTTCTATGTTTTATTTTAAAAGAGGGAGACCTGATTTCTGTAAACAACCCCCTAAAGGTACTCCCCTACCAATAGCAGCCCACTGTAAAATAGATAAGGTTCTCATTATGTATCCTCCATGTCTTGATCATAATTTCTATCATGGTTGACATTCTGGTCCAGTTATATCAGGTACATTCTGTGTAAGTCCTTTAGAAGACTGGGATAAAACCCTGCTGAATGCAGGATCATTTTGCCTTGGGCAGAGAGTTAGTCAAAGTGCACATAGTTCAAGGTGGATTTCTAGTCAGATTCTGCAGTACTGGGACATTCTGAAAGAAATATTTTTGAATTGAACATAGCTCAGAAGGAATTAAATTAGTTCTTTAATGCTTGGTTTTTCTCCAGAGCCATCAACACAAATTACTTTCTAAAATAGGCAGCAAATATAATAACACAGCATTACACTGAAAAGAAAAAGTTAATACTGTTATTACGTGATGCATTTTGTTTGACTAAATTGTATGGATAATTTCCACCATAATTTCAGTGGTGTTTATAAAGATCTTTTAAAAAGATTTCAGTTTAACATTTCCTATAGCTGTGTTTTTCATAAAGTAATTGAATTTAAGATATCTGTACAGTATCTCAGTTTTCTCATCTTGTTAACTGTTTAATGGTGTTTTAAATATAATAGTATCCTAGAGTATTCTGCATATGCACATAACTCCCTTCTTTTCTAAAGGTCTTAAAGATTTAATTAAGCTGGCCTAACATAGATTTGCTTCTTTGAGAAAACAGGTTGTATCAAAGTAAAAATGTTTTGATTTTTTATTTTTTAGTGGGCAGTGTTATAGCATCCATCACCTGCCTGGTGTTGTTCTCTTTTATCAAAAACCTGAAGAAGAGTTCCTCCAAAATAGTTTGTTATATACATATATACATATATTTGAATAGTGTATGCCTTGTAAACACCCTAGACAATTTTCTGCTTGTGAGATTTCTTTTTTTTTTTTAATGTATTGCATTATTGGTGTAGTTTCACGTATTGCCTTGTCTGCCCATGTTTAAATCCACAGGGATTTATTTTTAACTCTTTTCTAATTGGTGCTACCTGGGTCACGTCATACTTAATTCTCTTCATGGATTGCTATTCCTGAGTCAAACACCTCTGTTCATGGACACGTTGCTGCACAAAGTAATAAAAATAAAAAAAAAAAAGTGATAGAAATAAAGTGAAAAATTAATTTCCAATGTCAAGCTTTCTCTAAATACATGTCTCATTGTTCCCCCAGACTCTAGGCATTTTTTCCTGCTTAGTTCTTCTTTGTAAAATTTGCTGTGAAAAGGGAAAGGACATTTTTTGTCAAGTCAATACAGAAGCTTCTAGAGATCTGACTGGGATAACACGTTATAGAAACATTTTAATGTACAAATATTGAATAGATTTTTCTTTCCTCTTTATGCCCACCTATTCCCATAGTGCATGAATATTACAAATCTGCACGTAAAGTGAGTGGTGCATTTGGTTTAACAACTGACATCCCAACTTCACCACTTTCACACACATACAATGCAATTGTGGCAAGGGAAGCAATGCAAGCAGGCAGGAATTCAATTTCTGTTTCAGCCTGTCGCTGTGAAAACCAAATAGAAGTCAAGGGACTTTGACCTGTGGCTTGTCTGTGTAAGATGGAGTTTCATCACTGTATAGTCAGACAGAATGAGGTCTTTCTGTGTGGCTGCATGGGGGACCATGATGTGCTCTGTGTCTCCTGCCTGCTCTGCCCACAGCAGCCGCAAGTCTGTTGGTTCTCACTGAAGGAAGGTGGCTGTTTGGCTTCAGACCCGTGCTCCTAGCGTGATGCTGCTGCTAATTAAGCACAGGATGGAAAAGATCAAAGCTGTGCCTTTATTATTTTTTTTTCCTAATCCACTCCACAAGACTTCTCTTATTTCGAAGCTTCATCACTCCCTGCTATGATATTCACTGGTGAGCTCACCTGTTTGCTTGGTGGCGTTTCAGCTGGTACTGGATTGCCATTTTAACTTGGCAACTTCCGAGTCTTGTTTCCCTATGGCCTGCCAGCTAAATTGGTGTGTTACAGATGAATGCACAGCTCACAGATGGTGTTTGAGTGTTTAGTGGCTCTCAGAAGTAGATATGTATTTGGTCAGGAGGAAGATTGCATTTTTCCTCCAGACAGAGCAAATGTCCTTGGGGATGTTTTCTGTGTCAAGGTAGAGACCATTCCATGCATCAGGTACAGGGGACTCTCTTAGCTTAAGCAGGACTACCTATGTATATATATGTATTTCTTTTTCTCCTGAGTAGGGTACACTGCTCCCATTAACATAAATGAAAGGCTTTTTATCTTGATTCACCTGAATGTCTATAGATGTTTTAAGTCTAACATTTCTCCTCCTGTAGTTTTCCATTTCTTTTTTTAACTGAGACGAGCTTAAAGTTGTATTTATCACTCTGATAACCCTGTAAACTTCTTCTCCAGGTCCTAAACACTGTTTTATAGTTCATGCACGAGCTTGAGCATTCAGCATTACTTACTGGGTGAGCAGCTTCACAGACAGTGCTGTGTTTTTTTTGAGATCTATGCCTCTGCTGACTCCTTGCATCCTCCCCTGTGTGGGTTGTGTCTTTTTCTCATTCATTCATTGTCATCTTATTTACTTAAAGCAGTCAGAGGGCAAGAAGTAGGGGAGGAGTTACATGCTTTCTTTTGCTTCTTGACTGGCCTTGTCATGAGGATGAATAACAGAGGCTGTCTGCTGCCTTTTGTTCCTTTCTAGAGTGAAATATAAAACAGAGCTTCTTAAAAGTTCTGAAAGCTGCGCTCGAGTTTCCTTGCTTCATGTTTTAACCCATCCAGACTGCAATATTTTAACAAAGTCTGTTCCTGTAAGATTTCCAGACTCTTTTGCCAAGCCAATAGGCTCTTGAAAATGCAGTTAAGCATGAAATAGGCAAAGTTTTAGTTGCCTACCTAAACTGCAGGCCTGACAATAATAATTTGGGTTTTGTCATTTTTGCTTTGTCATTGTCAGATGCTGCTCAAAGCTGAAATATGCAAAGCTTTGCCAACTCTCTACAAGGAACCACACTGTCCTCCAGCACTAGTGCCACTCTGCTTAAATTTTGTGATTCTTTCTTCCTCCAGTGCTTCCTTCCCCAGCTTGGTAAGAAATCTCTTCTTGTGAATGTCTCAGTTAATTCCCTCAGGAAATTCTTAGCTGAAGTTGGGAGATGGGCTCCTCCACCAGCCTAAAACTGTTGGGGAAGGGGATTGCTGAGGACATGAATCTCCCCCTGTTTGCCAATTTTCTGTTGGCACAAACTCTTTTACAGTGAAAGCTGAGTGTCCACCATTTTCAGGCTAGCACAGCTGTATCCAGAGGAATATGTCAGCACTTTCTTCCCTTCCTCTTTAATGAACATGTCTTGGCCCACTGACCCACAGTGTCCATCCCCCAGTATGGAAGAACGCAGTGGTCCCTCCGAGGCAACAGCTGTGCCAGCATATAACCCCACGAGTGGGTTGGGGGAAAAATTCAGCTGATTTTATTTGTTCTGGCTCTTGGCTATGCACATGATGCAAACACACCTAGGCTGTTTCTAATCCAGAGTTTACTGCCTGCTGGCCATCTCCTGTGAGCTGGCACAGCCTGGATCTTGGAAGGAACTGCTTGGTGGGGCAGCGTTGGTGTTTCTGGGTGCATTCACATTCATATGTCATATTCTTTGCAGTAAACTAAGGCAATTATTGCTATTACCCAGTTACCATTTTTCCTGTTTTGCAAGAATGTTTAATTCTTAAAGCCCTCCTTCAGTGTTTTTGGATTTTGCATGCTTCTGGCAGTTTCTTTTTTTCCATCATATGTGCACAGAAAAAAAAAGCCTGTCATTGTTTTCAGTGTTTCTTCTATACCGTGATTTTGGATTTTTCAGTAAGCTGTTGAAAAAATGTGTGTTAAGGAACTGCTTAATGCCCCCTCAAGTCTTTTGCCACTTCTCTTATAGCAGATAGCCCTTAGACTAGGCAACCCTCATAACTCTCTGTGATACCCACTTTCTTGCTGCTTGCAAGCTGAAGAATATGAAGCATAGGTGTGTCCTGGAAAGAGACAAGAAAAAAGTGTGTCTCCCTCGCTGGTGAATGTTCTCCCTGCTTATATTCACTTTGCATACAAATAAACAAAAAAGTAATATTTTATTAGGAATCCAGTGGATAGAATAATGGACTGTAACTCAGCAGAGCTCGGTTCACAGCTCTGCCTTTGGCTTATTGGGCAAGTCATTTGTATCATCACCATACAGCCTGGGATAAAGACAATTTCTTTGTAAGGCAGTATGAGCTTTGAAAAGGAAAAACATTATGCAGAAAGAATAATAATAAAACTCTTCTAATGATAACAAAATTTTATGGTTTATGTATATGTTTATGTTGTGCTCAGTGAAATGAACCATATTCTCTTCTGTGTCATGCTTTATCAGTGGTGCTTCTAACTGGTTTCCATTTGAAGGGCTGCAAGTATTAATTTTGGATATGCCTTCAGATACAGGCGTGGTTTTCCCCTGAAAGTGATAGCATTTCATTGTAGTAGCACGGGCAATATTTCTTGCATCTTTATTTCTGCTGATAAACCATGAAGAACTTAGCACTAAGTTTAAATACCTGCCATTTAGGGGGATAGTGAGGAGTGGCTTTTTTTATTTGTGAACTGAGTAAATACATTGCACTGACTCTTGGGCCATTAGGACTGCGTGTAATTCTCTGAAAGTGATCTGCATAAAGTAGTAATTGGTGTCTGCATTTGCTCTTTAAATCTTCTCTGTCTCTATAGGTGACAAAGAAACATTTATTTTGCCTTATTTTATGCACTGTAAATAATAGATACATCCAGGAGTAGGTCCTGAATACCTCAGCTGGTATATCCCAGCGTAGCTTGGGAGCGAGCAGGGCTGAGGATCTACCCCCACCATTAGTTTTAAGTGGCAGCCTTGCAGTGAATTATACAAATGTTCACCGTAGTTTGTCAGCAGCAAAGCTGTCACCCAACAGTACACACTGCCTTCCATCAGCCATTACTGTTCTGTCATCATCATCAAGTGTAGATTAAGAGAATCTATGCGTCGTTTCTTTCCTTTGGAACAATTTCCATTGAAATAATTGACCTGCTTTTATGGTAATTTGGTCTCTGCTATTTGTTACTGCAGCATTTCTCAAAGAAAAATGCAAAACTAATGCCCTAGAAAAGAGACATTCAGCCGAATTACTTACCAGTAATCCAAGGAATCATGGATAAATCCATTGCTTAAGTGGCTTCTCATTTGGAACTTTATATAGTTTTCACCCAAGGGTTAAGATTTGGGGGTTTTTTTGTGGGGGAAGGGTTGTTTGGTTTTTGAGAGGTAATGCTCATGCTCTCTGGCCTTTATATGTGGCAACTTTATATAAATCTCCTCTGAAAACTGTATTTGCCAGCACCATCACTCCACCCTCAAGCTTTCAGTACCAACACCAGTAAAAAGTATTTAAAGGGGCTGTTTCCACTTGTTTGGTGCATTTCATTTCGTGTTTCTGTCTCTTCCTTTCTTCATTTTTCAAAAAAGTGAATGAGAGAGATGATATAAGCCCCGTGTTCTGAAGTGGCAACCAGTAAACAGCCTTATAACATGATTAATGAGTATTCAGGAATAGTTTGCTGAAACTTACAAGTGAATTGGGGTAAACTGAATTTGTTTTAAAGTAAATGCAGATATTCCAGTTATAGGCTGGGACCTTCCCTGAGTCACTGCATATGTTACATTTCTCACCAATTTCTACCACTGGCAGATGGTGTTACACAATCACAGGGAAGTACAAGCTAGCACAGAAGTGGCACTCAATCTGGACTTCCAACAAATTAAACAATAAAGAGCACTTTAATTTCCATTTAAAAGCAGGAAATTATGATCAAGGTGTTTGATGGAATTCATAAAGTCTTAAAAAAAATAGTTGCTGTGCTAAAAATAAAAGCTAATGTTTGATTCTACCAATGGATTTGATTTCTTTTACCAAGTGAGCTTGGCTTTCTGTGGAGTTTCTGGGCTGCTATTGCTTTTTCAGAGGAAAGATGCAGCTAGGTAGAGACATTATAGATGTTCCTCTGCTGGTTTAAGCAGGGTCATTGCATGGAAGGCTTTTGGGTTTGATGAGTGAGCATATTCTGAATTTCTCTACTTCCATTTAGAAGTTTACTAAGTAGATGGATTCTTGGGGCTGAGAGAGCCAGCATCTCAGCAGGAATGAGATATTAGCTCTCTTTTGACCTCTTGAAAGTGGAAGTAGTCGAAGGAGCAATGAAGCGATGAAAGCACAGGTTGAATATGTTCAGTGCTGCCTAAACCGTAGGGAAGTTCCATAACCACAGTTTTTATGGTGTGCTCACGATGCTTACACAAGCAGCTTCCACACAATGAGTGACAGAGCTGGAGCAAATGCATCCATGGAGCTCCTGTGAAAGTTAGCTCACCTTCCCAACCCCGTATTTTGGTCACTAAAGTTTTTCAGCATTTCTCTGGGACTGCTCCAGGATTGCTGTGAATGAAAGAGGACTCAGTATTTTCAGTGCTTTGAGCTGTGTGCTCGCCTTCTCCTTCTGTGTGTTGAGTTGAAAGGAAGGATTTGTATCTTGAAAGCTTTTACAGGTGTCACATCAAACATTTAACTCTGTTGCTTATTTAGAAGAAGCTTCCTTTAGTAAACTGAGCCTAAATAATCTAGTAGTAAATGATTCCAGCATGAAATGGGGTGTTGATCTAAATCCAGATTTTTGTGAAAAATGCATGGTTACTTGTGCTCTCATCACAGAGGTGAAGATTGGCAATGACCCCTGGAGGATGTGGATTTCTGAAATGGGTGAGGCTGGGTGGGACATCTATGTAATTCTGCTTATTTGATGAAGGATGAGAAGAGCTAAGATAACGTTATTTTTATTTTTGGGTTTTTTGCACAAATAACAAACTGTTTGGTCTGACTAAAATACCAGTGTGGCTAATCCTGCCCTATTAACTCTTCTCAAGGAGTGAATGCGTCAAGAGCAAATTTTGATGGAAGCTGTTAAAGATGACAAAAATAGCTTTATATGAAAGGAAGTGCAGTGCAATCTAGCTGCAGAGTTCAGAGCATTTAGAATTCCGTGGTTATTGTAGTATAATATCACAGTCAATTCTATTTCTTATTTTCCATTTTTCTTTGTCTCTTTCTTACACAAGCCTAGACTATGAATTCATAATGTTAATGAAACAGTGTTGTGATGTTCCTGTAGGGTGCTGTGGGAAAATAACTACAGTATGAGGAAGGTGATTCGTGATGTGGCCCTAAGTCTCTGAGCTAGGACTTTATGACTGATTGGGATATAAGCAAAATGGACAGCAATGTCTGAAAAAACCCCACAAAACCTCTAAGAGATCAACCTCCAGTCACTGCAAGGATCACCTGTCTCAGTCTAATAGATGTTTTTGTGAGAAGTTTTGGTGTTTTGTACTTAAAACCTTTTAATGACTCAAAACCTGTTTGTTTTTTTTTTGTTTGTTTGTTTTGGGTTTTTTTCGTGGGTTTGTGGGTTTTTGTTTTGTTTTTTTGTTTGTTTGTTTGTTTGTTTTTTGGGCTTTTTTTTTTTTGTGTATGTGTGGTGTGTCTTTGACAACTTCTCATCCTTTTCTTCAACCAACCAAGTAACTAAAGCCTGAGCCTTTTCATGAGAAAAAGAACTGGCTGACTGAATGCCCTCTCCTACACATGCATCCTGCTCAGCACTGTGGTTTAGGACTAACATGATGCCAAGGCTGGTCTTAAAATCCAGACCTATGGCTAGCAAGTGTGGGTTTATTTCTCCGTCTCATTCAAACCTAGATCAAATGAAGAAACCTTTTATCTATTGCTATTCACATTTCTCTTTGTGACTGCTGAAGAAAGAAATGTATACAGCTATTTATAGACAGGAAAGTGATTTAAATAAGTATAAAATACAGTGTAAGTATGTCTGTTACTTCTTCTCCAGTCACATGCTACACTTTAAGAAGCCAGTATGTTTTCTTCCACAGAAAGATCTTTATATTTCTGAACTTTCAGAAGCCTTAATCAACATAAATAACAGCCTAGGCATGGTGACATCATATTCAGTCCTAGAGTTGTGCATCTCAGCTGCTTAGTCATTTAAATCGGTGGAAATAAGCGTAGCAGTTAGAAGTTTCCAAAGGTCAAAGAAGCTACTGTCTTTTCAGCTTTGAATCAGCTGAGACACTCCAGTTTCTTGGAAATATAATGCCAAGGCTGCATCTCTGCATCTTTTCTCCTCCCTCTGCCCCCTTTGAAGCACTACGGTAATTAGTCTAAAGGGCAAATCACACCACACTCAGTAGCAGAACCCTTTACAGTGTGTGTTCCTTTTTATTTTCTCTTCCATTTGAAATTAAAGAGGAGTTTTAGCCCACATTGTCTATGGAAATATTTGACTGAAATGTTCTTACACAAATGCCAAAAAGCTGTTCACAAGTTTTCAATAAAATTAATACTTTTCAGTACAAATATGACAAGTTCTTACGCCATTTTGTCTGAAGGAAAATAAGTGATAAAGTGTTCCTCAGAGAGCAATTTGTGAGAAAATTAAAATAAAAATGAAAGCAAAAGACTTTTAAAAACTTAATTTTAAATGTGATTTGTTGACTTCTTTATGAAAGTGGTGGCATGATTTCTGTGACAAAGCCACCTGTCACATAAACTTCCATGGAAAAAACCATTATTTTTATTTATTTTTTTTTACTGTCAGATGCATTCCATCAAAAGTTGTGATTAGAACCTGTACCAAATTACCTGTATAACAGGACTCTACAGTGTTTTAGCAGCTGTGATTCCTTTTATGTCTTTACGAGTGACTCTCTGTTTTGTTTCCATGTATTTCTAGCTGCCGTCCTGCTGCTGGAGCGAAACTGTCCAGGCAGGTTGTGGAGCATTTCCATTTCGTGGCATACACAGCCCTTTTGGAGCTGGAAGCCACGCGCTGGCGCTCCAGGGACTTCTGGCTGCTCACACTGCTGGTGGTTTTGCTTTGGTTTGTGAGACTTTATCTGCATTATTTGAGCCAATGGGTCTTCCTTCAGATCATCTCAGTTCCCGTTACAAAGTAAGTCCTGCTATTACGCTATTTTCTCTCTCAGGGTGTTTCTCCAAATGGCTTGATTTAAAGCAGTTCATTTGCACTATGAGGAGAATCAATGGCTAAGATGCATGCTAAGGGTTCTACATGAAAGACCTGGTAGGAGCCTCTGCAGAGACTGAGGGAACAAGATCTGCATCCAAATTCCAGACGATCTGACATGCAAATGTAACCTGAAGAGGCCACATTTGCATTTCAGATGAAGGTGTTAGTAATGTAAACTTTAAACCCAGAACACAGTGTGTCCATTTGTGTGTCTTGTGTCATGCCTGCCTCTCTCCCCTCTGAGGCACCTAGCAGGTTATGTATCTTCTAGAAGAATCATTTATCATTTTGGATAAAGTATTTCAAAATGCCTAAGAAGTGCACAAAACTGAAGAAGCATTTAAATCATATTTCATGTAACCAAAGTGATCTATGAGTAAAATACTTCTAAGGATTTAACTTTGATATATCAATTTTAGTGTGAGTACTGCAAAGGGTTGACATATTTTAACTATATGATACATTGACTTTAGCTCAGGAATTAGAGCTCTCAAGAGAGTTGCAGGAAAATCATTGCTTGTCATTACCTGACATGAAAAAAACAAAGGATGGAGTCCAAGTCCACTAGGTGATATATACCCAGTTCCCTGTGTGTTGCTGTGGGGTTTAAAATGGGTTTGCACAGTAAAAAAAAAAATCAGTCATGCTTAGGGAAGGGGCAATTTCTCCAAGAGAAACTTTTATTTTTCTTTTATTCCCTTTAAAACATTGCACAAGCCTGAATCCATGAGTAGGAGCCAGTAACACGCAACCTTCCAACCTACACCTGCTGTGATAGTGGGATTGATTATTGTCTAAAACTTGAACTGAGGAGACTCTGGACAGTGCTGGCTGGATATTGTTAAGGTGGTCTTCTAGATCTTAATGCAAAGCCAACCGTTTCTCACTTCTGGCCTTGCACAGCCCATTTGGGCTCAGCCAGCTGGTGTTAAAACTTCTGGGAGGCCAAGCATCAAGAGTCTGTGAAAACAAAGGAAACTCAACAGAAGGAAGCAATGCATGAGAGAGTGGTGGTCATGTTCAAAGCCACTAGTCACAGCTGTCCCAGGCAGTCAGCTAGATAAAGGATAATGTTCTCAAGCCAAGATGCCCTGGATCAGCATCCCAGTCTGGAGCTGTGTGCCTGAACAACGTGAGACTGAGCTGAGCTCTCTCTACTCCTACCAAATATTGTGGTAGCACTCACAAGTCAGAACCAAAGTGAGAACCAAACCACTCCAGTTAGGAGCAGAATTTAAGCCACTTCAACTGTATTGAAGTTTTTGCCCTAAATTTCAGCGTCTGTTTGTTGTTCACAATGCCATGCAGTTCCTGTCTATAACAGTGCCAGCAAACTTGCTCGTTGTATGAGCTTTGCAAATCCCACCATCTCATGGTGGCAGGAGGAACATTTCCAATCCCTTTAGACATGCTAAAAGCTATATCTTCCGTACCAGATCTTCTGCTTTGTGCAGTGTCCAAAGGTGCTGCAGGATGCAGAGACTGATGAACTTCTGGGGCCTCTGCTCATGTTGGTACATCTGGGAGGTAACACCTTCATACAGCTTTTCCTGCACAGTCCCAAGGACCTGTAAACTGAGAGTCAGAGGTGATCAAAGGACACAGAGACAGGAGAGGGAGAAAATTTTATTTTTTTGGAGTAGCCCCACACAGTTTTCAGTCAGAGGATTGTGGCCCAGATAGAGAACCAACTTTACAATGCAACATGCATGAGTCTACCTTTTTTTTTTTAATGTTTGCTTTAGGAGCACAGACACATGTTCTCCTTTTGCTTGTTTACAGATTCCAGCTCTTCCCTCACACTGTGGAACTGTGCTACCAGAACTCCTTGCTGCACACCAGTGAAGAGTTGGTCATGGTTGTGGTGGGACCCCTAACCTTGAATGCAGGGCTGCTTCTTATGGTCCTGATCAGATGGGGCTGTCAGCAGTGGTTTGACTCATTCCCTTCCTTCTTGTCAAAGTTTATCATAGCTATGGGACTATGGACAGTGCTAGACCCCTTGGCAGTGTTCGTAGTGGATTCATTCCTGGGGGTGAGTCACTTAAAATAACTTGGACATGAGAACTTGACGTAGAAGTTTGTTTTATTCAGTGAATCACTGAAAGATATGAAATTCCACCCCTGGCAATGGAACATGAAAGTTAAAAAGAAATTAAATAATAATGTTATACATTACCTTTTTATTAACAAAATTCCCATCTAATGGAGTCACTGTGTTTCTCTATAAAATTAAGAGCACTGTACAAGCCATATATGGAGATAAGAAAGTAAATCCACTGCTGGAGTGATTGCATCTGCTTTGGAAAGGATTGCTGCAATTTTGGATGTTAATGGAGATGGGTTAATGAGCAGTCCTGATTATTAACACTTCAGGTTTTTCTAAGCCCTGAAACAGACAAAATGAAAAAAGCGGAGGTTATCGTGCATTTCTCTGACATGCAATGTAGTTAATATAATTTGCTGGCACTCCTAAAAAGGTTTGTGAGATCTAAAGATAGACATCTCTAAGGAAAGAATTTCATCATATGCAAAATCAGGAGAGCTCTATCTGTGCCTATGTATGTGCTGTGCATCCCAACAGTACTTGGGTGGCTGCCAACTTTTATCACATCCAAGGTAAATGCCCAGTCTCCCTGAAGATGAATTTCAAATTTGGCTCTCACTGTGTATGTATTACAGGGTCCTTTTGATGGGTGCAGGGTGCTGAGAACTTTTCTGGGGGTGTGGTATTGCTCCTCTTCTGCCCTTGTTGGTCTCCCAAAGTTATCTGTGTTTCTTTGCTCACTTCAGATCAAGCAGTAATCCACTGGGGATCAGATTTTCTCAAATCTCTTGGTTCCTCCTCTTCTAACCTGTGGTCTGCAGATGTTTTTTTTATTCTTTACATTCTCTTTCCTACTGCAGTGGTTTTGAAAATTAAAATGCAGCTCTGCAAAAAATTTAGCTGGAGTTCACTTGGGAGGTAATTGCAATAGTTTAAGCATGTGACAACACACTCAAGTTTTCACTTGGACGGTCTGAATTTATTTATTTATTTTTAAATTTCATTATGTGAAACATGCACACAATTGAATTTTAATTGCAATTATTCTGATTGAGATATATTTTTCCTAAGAGAAAAAAAGCGTATTCCTGCAATAACCAGGTTAGAAATATTGAAGTGCTTAAAAGGCTTTTTTTTCTCCCCTCTGGTGTATTCATAAAAACGGGAAGCAAGGCTGAGGTCTGCCTTATCTTTCCCACACTTGCATTGAGAAAATCATTGCCATTGACTTCAGTGGAATTGTGCTCAGTTCTACACAGACTGGATCACTTACCAATTTCAAATAGCACGTGTGCAGGGGGAAATATGAGATACAAATAAAATAACTTAGTTTTTCATTACAATGTTAAAAAACTACACACCTCTCTGAACTTCATACTGAAAACTTGGCAGTCTCGCCCACCAAGATTATCTTTGGTAGAAACTCATTTGTTCAAATATTACACAATATACTGTGTGTATCCTTTCCAAAATGAAACTATATCTCTTACATGTGTTTTCATTATTGCATTTGTATTTTTTTTTTATTCCTGGCATTCTTTCAGCAGCTATTTCAGATTTACTTGCCAATCTATTTTAGATCAAACCGTTTTAAAATATTGCGTTGTGGTAATATGAGTTATTTTAGTGTTGGAATGTATTTTAGTATCCTAAATGGGCTTAGTATTTATGAAAGATGACAGATAGCCCTGGAGAAAAAGTTTCTGTGTTTACTAACTAATGTTTTTTATTGTTGGGGAAAGGCTATAGAGCAGTTGCATATATGGGGGGAGGTGTCAAGTCATAGTCCAAAATGCTGTGTCAAATGTTTGATTTCAGGTTTGATTTACTGGCAGCTTGTAGAAGGATGTTCCAGCAATCAGAAACATTCCTATGCAGTTCAAGTTCCAATTCTGCCAGAGCCTTCCTGGGACCCCCCTCACTTAGTCTGTTTGTAGCTTCCAAAATGCAGACAGTGACACCTCTTTGGCCACATGGATATGTGTCATCATAAAAACCACAGACACTGCAAAAGGCTTGTATGACCATCCCTCAGGGGTATAAATGCTTGACAGAGATGTTGACAAATGTTATTTAAGCAATTTAAAATGAAGACACCTTTGCTGCACCATGTCTTTGAGGACCACAGAAGACATACAGATTGACAGAATATCTTTGTTAGACAAAAAGGATAGAAAAGTACAGTTCTTCCATGCCATTTTTGCCTTGCCAGAAATAACTACTTGGATAAGAGAGAAATTTATTGTTACTTGCCGTTCAGACTTTTGCCTCTATGGAGGAATGCCAGGACATGACTGCTGTGCAGGGGATTTTCCTTGGTAGACAGTTTCTTGGCTTTTTTGCTGTTGGTTTTTGTTTTATTTTGTTTCTTTTTTCAAGAAGAGAAGACATAACAGGGAGACGGAACAGAATCAGAATATTTTAATATTTTTGCAACAAATATGGGCAGTTCTGAATTAGTGACTAGTCTTTATATGTCATTACCAGTCTCCAAGGGCCTTTAATTTCCTTTACAGAAACCTAGCGGTGTTGCAAGTGGTGAAAAGAAAATAGAAACCTACTCAAGAATCTCAGTCCTTCTATAACTCATCACTGGACTTGTAGTCACTGCAGGCATAGTAGGTTGCCAAAAATGGGTAGAAGGTTATGATACTTTCTAAGAATTAGTCCAGGCAAGTTGCTCAGGAAGGTGCAGGTTTCTTGAAGCCTAAAGGTCACAGACTCTGAATGATGAATACTGGATGTTTTGGTGGTACAGTTTTATATCCTTGTGAAATATGTCAATGTGATCCAATATGGGTATGGCTGTCACCGTGTCACTTTAAAAGGGAAAAAAATGAAGAGAGGAATTTATTTTAGTTCTGAGTGGTAGAAGACCCACTAGCTAAATTCTTCTAAATTGATCCAGCAGAGGGCAATAATATGTCAATACAGTAGCTAGGTCTTAAGAACTAGATATGGAAAAAAAAAAGATAAAAAGGAAAATAATAGATGTTTGGAAAAGAAAAGAAATCATTCAATATTATGCCTCCTTGGTCATTGAGATAAGGCAAATTTCAGCCTTCTTCCCCTTCCACTTGTCCTGAAATACATTAGCAGAATTCACTCTGAGTATTTTCACTCGATATGGGTTTTGTTCGAAAAGTCACCTCTATAGGGTAGATTTTAATTGTACTAAAATGAGTCAGAAAACAGTTTCTTTCACATCTTGTGGTTAATTTCAAATTCTGTCTAGCAGACTCCTAAGTTTCAGTCTGTATGCCCCACAAATTTACATTTAAATCCTTTTTATAAACAAATCCATGTTCTTTTGTCTCTATGGTCTAATCAAGTCTGATATTTTCTTACATTGATTTTTTTTCTCCATGACAGCGGTTTGGGAACAGTGTAGAGAAACCCATTGCTGATGCTGCAAAACTCTCCTGGGTCTTTCTAAGAGCAGAGGAATCAGGGGTTCCTGGTGCCTTAATCACTGTGATGCTTTATACAATCCTCTTCATGATCTCATCAACAGTGTTGTACCTGTATCTTTTAAGGTATGTCTCTTTTCTTATTATTCCCTTAGGAGCTTAGGCTCATGCCCCTTCTTCTGTTAGATAAAGTAAGGTGACATCAGAAAAGACATATCAGTGTCATACCTCCAGAGCCCATAATGGCAGATAATCAAGGAGAGGTTACATCCTGCTTAACTTTTAATGCTCTGGGATTTGCTGGGCACAGCAAGTCAGAGATGGAGCCACTTATTGCCTCAACAGGAGCAAAACTGATACCATGATTTTTCATAGACTCTAGGAGCCTCTGCTTCTTTGGCTTCAGGCAGCAGTGTCTGTGACAAGGGCTCAAGCTGTAAAGTGTGTGTACCTTTTATTTAGGAGCTTCAGAAGATGTTGTCTTCACTCTTACAAGCAGGGGTTTTGTGAGAAATAGGAAACATTTCAGAAAGCTACGTATGATACGAAGTGCAAAATCTCTTAGTCTGCAGTGGCTCCCAGAGCCTTTTTATGATACAGGATTTTTGACTGAGTCATCATGACCTGACCTAATCCAAATAATTTTTTCTTTACTTCAGCCCATTTTCAATATTCGGTTCATCATGAAATTTGACCAACTACCTTTCCTGCCACCTTTCTAGGAGACACCATTATCTTTGCAGTCAATAGGGACAGGTGTGGGTTTTTTTTTTCTGAGTGACTCATCTATAATGTATGTAAAAAATATGAATTTTGTACTGGCCCTTGATTAAACCAGTGATAAAAATTGGTAAGCACCAATAAAACACCATATGCAAAGGCAAGATGCAAGCAGATGTAAGAATAGAAAAGCCCAGCATACGCCCTCCATATGATAGAATCATCCCTCCATCTTCCTCCCAAAAACTCTGTTGCAGCAGGCAGAAAAAGATAAATGGCAATCTAAATTTCTGCAAAGTATTTCAAAGCTCCTGCATTCCTGGAAGCTGTGTACAACTCCAATGTACTGGTAGTCTAGTTAATTAGTTTTTGAGACGTTAATGCCTTCTTAATCATTGGCTTAATAGTTTTGAATAGCTTCATAAGTTTTAGCTGCTGTCGTTTATTACTCAGGAAAATTAATTTAAATTAAAACATTTGTAAGGCAGGTTTTTATGAGAATATTATCAACATCTTCATTGTCTGGGGAACAGGTGCAAGATCATCAAAGGTACCTTTCCTTCTGGATCAATTTTCCCATAATGTTTTCCAATAAAGGGGTGGGGGAATAATGTTACTAGGGGAAAAAAAGTTGTCTTAGCACAACACATTTTAAAAATGATTCATAGCAAAATGCAAAAGCAAAAGGAAAATAACAAAATCTGTTACAGTGCATAAGGTCTTTGAAGTTCTTTGCTTGATAACAAAAGGAAACATTTTGAATACTGGAGTCTGTGCAGAGTCAAATTATACTAAGGGACTTCTGCAAATGGATCAACTTTCTCTTCCTTGTATGTCCACAGCCCAACACAGTGGGAACCTTGGACCTAGCTAGGACGCTTGAGCAGCACACTGTCAGTCCAAAAATAATAGCATTAAAACCTTAAAAAAAGTGGTTTTAAGGAAGACATCTCTGCAATGTATAATACTGTTTCCTGAATATTGATATAACAGCATTTGTTCTCCAGAGAAAATAGTATTATAACCAAGGCAGTAGCATCCCTTTGTGTGTTTCTCAGATGTTACATCTAAAATATATTCTAATGTAATGCTGCTCAGCTCAGAAAATATATATTTTTAAACAGATATCCACCTCATTTTTCTCTTGTAAAGTAAAACAGTATAAATATTGAGGGATATCTTCTGTGTCTTAAGACCTCAATCCACAGGGAAGGCTTTGGCTGTTGGATGGAGGAGGTGGTGCCGTTTTTTAGAATTACTCAGCAATTTGCCTTTAAAGTAAAGTTTTTGACAGTGTGTAAAAAAAGGGATAAGAGCATTGAACCCACAGGACCACCAAAGCAAGCAGGGGAAGTGTCTGTTTCTGCCACAGCTAGAAAGCTTCGCGGCAGCACTGACGAGCAAGCAGGAAGCTAATGAAATCAGGGGCAGGGGATAAGCAGCAGTAGACATCTATTTGTGTCTTTAGAAACGAAAATACCTCAATAAGTCTGGCTCCCCTTGGGTGCCTTGGGAGTCTGTAGTGCATCTAGCATGGAGAGATATTCTAATTACTTTTTGGAAAAATGAAGTGGCACTGGTTGCAATTCCTTCATTTTAATTCCACTAGACATTAGAAACAGACAGGAATTTGTTGGTGAAATATTTTCTGCACTGTGAGAAACTGCAGACCCATCTCAACTAAAAGTGTCTGCTGGAAAGCATCTGAATTTCCTGGTATTGAAACATTTTTTTCAGGGAAGAGCTTCAAAAATCTACATTTTTCAGTGTTAACAGCAAAACTGGTTTTGTGTATTTTAACGGTGGTTTTCCAAAAGAGGATGAGAAAGGCTCAAGTGAAGATGTAATAAATTATTTTAAACCACTAAAACTGCCCTTCAGTTTTTGGTTTGTGAAATTCTTTGAGAAGCCTATTTTTGTATTTGACTCTGGATAGCAAATAATTTCACTGTTTTCTGTTCTTTCTGAGAGATAAATAGAAGAACTGGTAGGGTATTATACGTATTCTCTTATGTCTAGAAAACATAATCTGAGTTTTGTTTTGGTTTTTTGTTGTATTAGCAATGGAAATAACTATTTTTATCTTTACAACAACCCATGCTAAGGTACAAGAAGTGTTTTATTATTTTCATGCCAAAGAAAAGAAATTAAAGCAGGTAAGAGGAGCAAGCTGAGTCCTTTTGGACAAAAGGAAATAAGTTGGAAGACAGCCTTCATGATTCTTAATTAATTCAAAGTTAATTATATTGTTTATAACCATGTGCTTAAAATCTTCATATAGAAAATGTTTATGGCAGCAAGTAGACAGTAATTTAACTGCATTAAATTTTACTTAATTTGAAATAAGAATGTTACATTAAGTGAGCTTAAATAAATGGCAAGGTCTTTCTCTTGTTTAGCAAGATAAGTGGCAAGTCATTTAAATTGCTGACCTGGAATTTCAAATACCGACACCATGGAATAACATTGCTTCAACACGAGCAGAAGGTCAGAAAGCCCACCATCCTGACAGATAGTTTTTCAACTAAGCACAAGATAATTGTAAATTACAAGTCAATCCTTGCAAAAATGTATCTATTGTACCAAAAAGAACATGAGATGCAGATCCAGAGATGAAGAGAAAAACTATTCTTCGAAGACACTGAGGAAACATTAGTTATTTATAAAAAATAATCTGTGCTGTAACGTGTTTAAGCTACTTTAGTATTTTACTTTACCTTAGCACTGATTTGCATTTCACACTTTAGAGCATTTTCTATTATTTCTTGGTAGCCAGTTTGTTTATATTCCCAGGACTACCTACCTACCTCTTGATTAGGTTATCTTCCAGCTGTTCTCCCCTTTTGATAAGAGAATCCCAAAATAACATCTTGGAAACTACATCAAATTTAGGGCTGTAGCTTCAAAGAGGAATGTTTCAAAAAAAAAGAAGGGTGGGGGAAAAGTACAGAGAGCACCTTTGCAGTAAAGCATGAGATATAAATTCCTAATCTGATGTTGAGCCAGGCAGCCAGATTTCAGTATCAGAATACCTACTGTATCACAGAAACTCTTGGATATAGACTCTGACCCTAAGGTACACATTCCCCTTTCAAGAGAGAGCTAAAGCTCCTCGAGATTAAGTTGAAAAAACATCTGTTGGTGCATCTCTTTATTTCTGTTCCACACTAAATCTCAGTTGTGGGCAAAAGTGTACTAAGCAGCTTATTGAGTGTGCTTCTCTGCACTTCGTGAGCCCTGTAAAGCATGGTATAGGACTGGTCTAAATGTGAACTTCATTCTGATTTACCTGAGCAACTTCCCTGAGCCTCTCCCGTGGACACACTTTGTTCAGCCCGTACAGACCAATACAAGACCCAAGGATAAGGGCCAGTCACAAGAACTGGCACTGGTGGCCACTATGCATGAGAAGGATGATGGTGCAGAGGGTCAAAGGAGTTGTACCTGTGCTCTGTGTCCAACTTTCCAAGAAATGAAGGACCTGTACAGACCCACAGAGATCCAGGCGTTCTGTTGGTTGCAGAGCCAAACAGCAATCCATGCACTTCCTGACTACTCAGCTGGTCTCTGGGAAGGACAAAAAGGTTGAAATTGGCACGAAACAGTGGCTGAATTGCAATAAAATATTAGCTTGAAAGAGGATACAAAAGGAAAGACCTCACTTAAATGTCTGTAACCAAGATTCCAGATTTTCTCATCTTTATTTTCTGAACCCCTGTTTTTTGAAACAAAAGTAGAATGAAAAAGTGATTAATTGAAGAGGTTTGATTTGACTCAAACAGCAGTGTTTTGAAGTCTTTGAGTTCATCTTAGGCTAAAAATGTGACACCAGGCTTTCCCCAAAGCCTCACAATATTTCTTGGTTTCACCTACATTAAGAAATACCACACAGCAAGTCTTTCTTGTGGTAGAAAGTTTTACTGTGTAGTGCTTAGTCAATTCCTTACCACAGCACAGAAATGCCACGGAAAAACAAAGCCAGCAAATGAAATGAACTTTTCTAACATCAAGAGAAGTTTACATTGTTTAGACTTCAGGCTTGGGTTTGAAAAAAATGGTGAGTAGTTCCTTTCTATATGATGTGGTTTGCCCATTATTGAATGCTGGCGCAGAAGGACTTCCATTCATGCCTAACTGTGGTACTGGAATAGTTACCCAGCCCAATGCTAAGGACAGACATTAGACATTTCTGAAGCAAAGGAAGATCAGTACCTTTTTGGGAAGTCAGTATCTTTAAATGATTAAAATAAATCGCTGCTTGCATTTGTGTGATTTGATTCAGGTACTGTAAATTCTACAGAGGGCTGGGGAGGGCTGTATGGTGGAGAACTTGGATAGAAGCTTCTTACTCAAGGGCAGAGAGCATAGTCGAGAGGGGAAAATCGAGATTTAGAAGTCTATGAAAGGATGACTTTTGTAGGATACCTTTTTTGTACGAAGGGTCCTTTAAAAGATGATCCAAATGTGTAATTTGTATCCTTAGGCTACACAGTGAAGGTTGGCTCTTGGATATATTTCGACGTATTCATGGTGAGGAAGGCACATTCTTTGTTCCACTGGACTTAGAGATTTCCAGTCAGGAGCTGAGCTACATCATGAAGAGGGCTGAGCAGTGGAGAGGAATCAATGGTGAAAGACGGATGGTGAGTGGCAAACAAAGTCTCCAAAAGGAGTTTGTCATCCAAACTAATGTTTTGTATTTCTGGGTGTTATCTAAAAGGGCATAGATATCAGAAAATTATTCTTAGAATGCTTCATTGGAGGGAGAAGCTAAGAAGCGTGTTCAGGACAATTTTGTGACATTGCATGTGCATTGCCTGAACATCATAAGGGGCTACAATCTGCTTAGTAACCAAAGGCTTAGAGGCATCCTTGGTATCAAAAATTATCTGTGCCATCTGGTGGTTCTTGAGCGGGTCAGAGACTTACTACTTGTTTAAATGTCAGATAATTTCTCAGCCAGCTCAGCAAACTGGAATGTTGCATGAACAAGTAGAATTTACTCTTTAAAAAGGCATAGATGGGGCTGCCCTGAGGAAGGTATGTGAGTTTGGTCAGTCAGATATGATAGCTATGCTCTGCTTACCATCCCTTTCCTTCCAGGATTACCCAGAGGAGAGGGGAAAGTTGGAAACGTGCAGGGGAAGGTACTCTGCTTTGGTTAGCAAAAATAATTCCTCCTTCTTTTCCATTATGCCACTAGCATCTAGTCCCAAATACAGACTAAGCTGTGATGTATAGGAGGTTCATCTGTGTTTACAAAGTGTCCGGTGTTGGGGTTCCATCCACTGATGAGGCTTCTGGTCATAATTGCTTTCAGAAGATTGAAAATAGAAGAGCTAACACGGTCAGCAGCCTGTGAGGGACATTATGTTCCTTCTCTGAGGGACTTCTTCTTCCTTGCCTTCTAGCTTTGCATCAGTGTTATTAATTTCCATAGGTCTATTTTACCAACCAGCTCTTGCTCAATTGTTGAAGTGCTCATCATTTGGATTTATGCATCTATGAGTACTTCTGTGTATAATGCCTTTTTTTGGTAACTCTCCTGCTTCAATGTAAAACTGAACAGATTCCAGATAGGAAGGAAATTAGCCCTCTTAAGTATGTATGAGTTGTTCCGTTTTTCTTTCCTAACCCACTGGAACAAGGGACTTCAGATTAAGGTCTGCAGGTTTTTCAAGTCTCTATAGCTGTCTCTGAAAGATCAGCAGTTTATATAAATATATAGCCTCAGTTGTCACTGTTATAAACATCTGCCACAGCTGTAATTATTTTCCACCTTTTTTTTTTCTTCGTGATGACAGTTTGAACCCTGAAAGAAAAAACTGAATGAAAAAGCAGATAGCCAGTAAGCTTAATTTTTTGTGGGAAAGTGCAGAGTAGCACATGGTGTTTCAACAGAAGGGAGGAAAAAAGTTTGAAGGAGTGAATATATTTCCACAGCCATCTGCCTCAGACATTCCCACTTTTTATACAGACAGAACTTATTTTATTTACCCCAGTTTTTTCACTTGAAAACTTTCTACACTAAGTCAAAGCATAACCACGGATGATTGCCTTCTATTACCTTAGTTATAAGCTAAGTAAAGTCAAAGAAAGAATATATATAGCGGACTTCATTTTACGTGTCAGGAGGAGTTTTGGTTTGGATATTAGAAAAAGGTTCTTAGCCCAGAGGTTGGCTGGGCACTCGAACAGGCTTCCCAGAGAAGTGGTCACAGCATCAAGCCTGGCAGAGTTCAAGAAGGGTTTGAACTATCAGTGCCATATGGGAAAAGTGGCAGATAAGGCAACTGCAAACAACTACATTTCTGTTTCAGTTTTATTAGTATAATTTCTTGCAGCAGTATAGAAAGGGCTGAATAAGGGTGGGGGCGGGCAGGGGGAAAGAGAGGAAAAAACAAGGGTGGAAGGAGAGGAGAAAGGGTTGCAGATAAAGACAAATTACTTTTCTGTATACAAATACTCTGTCCCTGAATGAAGGAAATGCAGATTGTGCGCTGCTACAGTAAGACATACTTCAAGGGCCAGAACACTGACAAACACGACCCACAGCCATGTGTAAGTGCCTAGTTTTTGCTTCCAATATTCAGCCTGGCATGCATGAAATGCCACAAGGAGATGTGTTTATCTGACCTTATTCTGAGATCCTTTAAAACAGACCCAGTGTCTAAGTTTCTGATTCCTGTTCTGTCTACATCTGCATAAATTTCATGCCTTTTTCTTTATGTCAGCCCTAATCAAATGCCAGGCTGGGGCAGTGTTAAATACTCCTGCTCTCTGTGGGACATATTGGTGCAGTCTATATGATGAAAGAAGATATGAACAATGTGGAAAGAGCGCAGGAATTGGCATGACTGGCATCAGCAGGATCTCTATCATCTATTTCAGTGGCACAGGGTCTGCCTCTCAAATTTGTGAGTGGAGCCTACTGTCCAAAACTCCTGACTTATCTGTACAAAAAATGAATTCTGTGAGGAAAAGAACCATTGTTCTTTAGAAAGCTGAAATCTTCCCCTTCTGCTCTTTGTTGCTGTTTATATTATTTTGATGGAAACGAGAAGCATCAAATGAAATTTTGGTACCACTCTTGGGCAAATCTAGTTTTGTAACAGAAACTTTCTCCTTTCTAGAAATGTTCTCCACATGGAGCATATCCCAGGAAACCAGGAACTGTATTTGTAGGTCTTTTTTGATACTAGGCATTGCAGATACTGAAAGACCTTTTTTTCTGCCATAGATTTGCATGAAGTATTTGTCTTGTCCCTTTCTTTTTGTATTTCCAATTGTACAAAGTAATCAGTATGGAAGACACATCACTAGGCCTTATTGCGTGCATTATTAATGTGTTAATTTTTAAATAAGATACGAAATTAACTGTGAACAATTTTTATAAAGGGAACCGTGAGACTGCCATATCTTACATCACTCCATATAAAAAATATATTTTAAATGGAGGTCATTCAAGTAAATAGTCAGTCAAACCTTCTGGAAAAAATAGGTCTACGTTTTTGCAATATTTTCTTGCTATTAACCATGTGCTTCTCATTTTTATTCACTGGATTAAAAATTGCCCCATAAATGGGTATTTTATAATATGCTTAATTTCCTTTTATTAAATTGATAAATGCAGCAGCAGAGGACACATTTACAATATGATGAGAATTTAAGGTTATTGCGTTTTATAATTTTTATATTGTTCAGAGAAGTGATTTGTCATTTGTGGAATGACATCTATGCTATCATTTCAAAGTATTTTTAGTCAGTCTTTTGATAGGAAAAAGGTCACTTTCTGTGGACCAGGAAGACATCACTCTATTAAACTAATTTGCCTACATGCAAATTTTGTCATTTTTACCTCATTAACTATTTATCTTAGAGTAAAAAAAAAATATATATTCATGAAGGGGCAGCTAACAGCCTGATGGAGCTGGAACTAATATTTTGCAACTCTAATGATTTTTTGCATCCTTAATTAGATAGCATAAGGTTGATATGATTAGGTCAGGATGTAGTGTTTTTCATTAAAATACATTTTAGAAGCTGTATTCATAATCTGCCCTTGCAATTAAATAATGAGCCTATGAGTTTAATATTATCGACCCAATTATTATCCCATGGAAAAGTATACCGTTAATAAATTTGTGCCGTAGGACCTTCATTAGCAACAAAACGAATTATATTTCCAGGTACACAGATTACATGGCCACAATCACATTTACAGAGTGGTTTGGAAGGCACTGTGGGGAGAGAGCCACCAAAGCCCTGTGCCATACAGAAATGGCCTCGATTATTTTGGAAGGAGTAATTTACAATGCCTTTAAAGAGGAAAGCTGCAAAGGAGAAAAATGTCACCTACAAAGGCAGACAGAAACATTTGTAGAAACAAATATTTTCATAAATGATGTTCTGTGTATTCCCTGCTACGAGGAAAGCTGGACCTCCATCACTCAGCCTGGTACAAATATGGAGCCAGAGCTGAATATTTACTGATCTTTTATTAGAGATGGGCACGAGTTAAATGTGTGTCAGATTCTAGAAGGGGTTAAATCAGGACCAGTGGCAGACAGGAATAGCACACTGATAACACATCAGTGATGAGGTCAGGACTCTGGATTTTAGACAAGCCTTTCTTGTAGGAGTGATAGAAGTGACAGTGCCTTGTTGTCCTCACCAAGTAATACCTTTCCAAAGTTAAATAACAGCTCAGAGCCAAGGTATGAAGTGGGGTTACCTTTTGTCTAAACAAATAGAAGAGTTGTTTTTTATGGTTTGGTGCTTTGTTTTGTTTTTAAATAAAATTCTAGTAAAACAGCTGACCAGGGATTGTCATCTGAGCAGGATCTGTTGTGGCTGGATGGTTTGTTAGGTGTGCAGAGCCTGGGGCACCACTTTGCTCATGTTTAAAACCTCTGAACTATTTATCAGGTGAATTGTTATTAGCAGAAATAGAAAGGAAGAAATCTGGCTCTTCGAGATTTTTACCGAATTTAGCCCTCTAGGTACCTGCAAAAGAACCTTTTACATAATAATACTAATGATGAGTAAAAGTTGTGCAGCTAGTAAGCTAAAACAACACTATTAATATACCAATCATAGGCCCAAAACACTGGCACATGAGGGGTTTTTTTAAAAAAATAAAAGCAAGGTCTGTAGGCAGGAAGATAATGTGAAACTTACACTTGAAATAAAGCCTGATGCACTGCAAAATTATTTTAATGAGACTAGGGCTAATTTTCTAATTTTAAAATGATATTATAGCAAACCATAAAAAATTACCCGGCAGTAGATTTTTGAAAGGAAAATATATTTGTAATTATCTTGAACACACAAAATTACTTCAGGGCCTATTATCGACACAATTTTTGGTACCACTTTACACTAATTTGCATTTATTACTCTCAGGCCAACTATTAATATGTTAATAAATAAGTCATTAATACTTGTTATTTAATTGCTATCTATTTATTCCTGTTCAATAATGCATTAATTACTTGTGAATAGTTGAGGGCAAAGTTCTGCCCTTGCTGGTGGAATCAGCCCCGGCAAGAGAGGAAACCAATGTTGGACGTGTCAGTGTTACAAGAGCCGTCAGAGGGCAAGTCATATAAGCCACTTAGCACAAGGAGGTTAATTTTTGGTCTTGTCCTCGAGGAAGCTTCATGATCCTCCAGTTATTCTCTACAGCAAGGCTGCTGGACCATGGGTGGAGGCTGATGAAGGCACCTGAGATTGTTTATTCTTAAGGTCTTGCTGCCATGCTGGAGTTTGGAGCCTGCTTGCAAAGAGAGGTGGGTGATGGATAGAGAGAAGGGAAAGGCCAAAACTGAAGTTGCCTGAGAGCTGGTGCTAGGCTGAGGAAAGTGCAACACGTCGTGTGTAGTGAGAATTGGAAACAGGTACATTGCTTTCTTGTGGTTGGATATTGGAAACAGAAAAAGGGGGATCCCCTACCATGCCCTAATTCAGAATCCCAGATTAAAGTTCTTTGGATCCCCTTGTATAAGTAGATAGTAGTGTAGATCCAAAAAGGCCAAAGAATATTCTGAGAGCATAATTGGTGTATTTTCTGTTTGAAGGTTTTAGCAGGACTCTGAGTGTGATTTCTTGCCTCTTTTTGTTTAAAGAAATGGATGGTGAGACCAGGCCAAATTCTCAACAAGAGCATCAGCCTGTCTGTGTGGATCTAATAGATCTGATCATCTTAAATTTGATCTCTTTGAAGTTGTATGGTGAATTTCTTCCAATGAAAACAAACAGAAATTTTTGCTGTTGCCTTTCAGAAAGCTTGATTTACAAAAAATAGGTGAAAAGTTCCAGGGGTATTTTGACTTAAAATAAAATTAAAAAAAAATAGATTGAGGAAGTGAGCTGGAAGAATAATACAATGGTAAAGATTGTGGGATCCTGAAGGAAAAGTCAGCAAAGAACAAGGTGGTAATAGGAGAAAAGAAGTGAAAATATTTTGGGAATTTTTGCAGAAGATACAACCATGCCAAGGAAAATGAAAGGAAACTGAAAGAAATGCAAGGTAAGAGAAGCTGATGTGAAAAGATACAATCATGGCTCTATACAGGACTTCTCAAATTTCTGATTTAGATACTGATCTGCAAATGGAGACACGAAAACATGTTGAGAAAGCAAAAGAATAGAAAGTGTAAATTTCCTTTTTATTCATTCAGTCTTCTGTTTGCAAACTCTTTCTGACTATGAGTTATACCATATATATGTAAGCTCTACATCATGTACACTCTATTATATCCTTAAGAAATAAGAAATGACTGAGACCCCTCAAGCTGCTGAAGAGAAGGTCTTATAATTTTGTTTTGCGGTTTCTTTTCCCTAAACTAGTTTCAGTGATCTTTTGAAGCCAAACATCTTTTGATGAGTTCACAATCAGATTTCTTTTTCCTAACCTTAACCCATTTTGTAAAAATTTTTGGACTTGCTCGCTGGAGCTCTCAGTCTCCAACAGTTTAGAGTCTACAAAGAATCAAAACAAAGTTTGCTGTCAGAGTAACATAGGAGACTAGGAAGCAGCAGAAAAACTGTGAGCATACCCAGAAAAAATAGCAGTAATACAGAATTTATTTCCTTAAGCAGCAGTATGAGTAAATCACTATGTTGATCAGGGGTAATACATATTTGTTTTAACCAGTACAAGTAAATCACTCCACTGGTCCAGGACAATTCAGCTCAGCACGTTGAGGTGACAAGTAATCACCTTTCTGCTACAGAAATTGTAGGAGGAAAACCTTGACCCCTTGCAGTCAACAGCAAAACTTGCACTGACTTTATTAGGGCCAGAATTTCTATCTATCTGTGTAAGCAAAGGAGAAGGGAGGAAATAGGGCCATGTCTCACTGAACCTCTACGTGATCTGTGTATATAAGGTCAGATTTTCATCTGGGATAAATTATTGAAGGTAGAGTCTGTTGGGTTTTTTGGTGGGTTTTTTTTTTGTTTATTTGTTTTTTGTTTGAACATTAAATATAGACTGAAAGTCATGAGATGAGCAGAGGGAAGGCTCAGCCCAGTAATGGGATGTTACAGAAAAAAAAAAGAGCAAAATGTAAGGTCAGAAAAGAGCGTAGCACTCTGTCGCCGCTTAGATTTAAAACAAAATGATTTCTGTATGAAACGACAAGGTCTTGAACTGTGTAGGACCAAATTGGTCAGATGGTCCTGAAACAGTTTGCTTGCTGTTCTTTTAGAGTATTTAGTCCAGAGACAGTGGTGGGTGAAAAGCAGAAAGAGGGGAAAATTGCGATGGTCGGAAGCATCTGGAATAGCCAGCTATGCCGACCATATCCAGACATGCCATTAAACATCACAACTGTTGATTAGTAACTGATCAGAAAGTGTGTTTGTGCAAACTGTGGAAAACAAGGTAATGCAGTGTAGGTAAAAGAAAACCTTCTTTTGCCTGTGTGGGTAGGTCTAATGGGTGGAATTGCTAAAACAGATGTGCACACAAAAAGAGGCTTTGTAATAAATTTTAACAGTGGTAGAATGGATATAATCAACAAGTAAACTAATGAAAGCAGCATTAGAAATTTAGCTAGTTGAACAGTATTGCACAAGACTTGATTCCACGTTTTATTCCATCTTAAAGAGAAAAAAACAACAAACCAAAAAAAAAAGGATGAAAAAAAAGGATTAAAAAACCCCACAGCTATGCAAGCTTTTACAAATCTGAAAGTTGCATGACAATAAGTTAATCAAATAAAAAAAAAAAAGATAGAAAGGCAAACTACACAGATGAGATACAGCATTTCTTTTTTCGGTTGGCATGTGATAGTTAATGATAGGACTATAAATTGAAAACCAAATTATTTAGTCAAACTCCATGAAATTTATGTGTAGAGGTTGTAAACATGATCTTGTGTTTAGAAAATATGTATCTTGTTTTCCTTTTCAATATGTATTTTGTTTCCTTTTTCAGTGAGGACTGATTTATTCAAGTCTCCTTTGCTATCCATATTATAGGCACAGAGTGAATGGTAACAAATCATTTTAATCCTGTAATCAATAAATGAATTTTATAAAGGTGTTAGTGTGGATGAACCAAATGAATAGTCTGCTGACATACTTCTGATTACTGTACTGGCAGAAAGGTGATGATTTCTGTATTACTTCAACAGACATCCAAACTGTTTAGTCAGAAAGGTTGGACAATGATGGAGGAGGAGTACACTTATCTGTAATTTTTGTGGTAATTCATGGGAAGCTTCATTGACATGTGCTAATGGCACTTGATTGCCCTCAAGATGTTTTCACAACAGAACTCTGCGAGTACCACATCAAGGTTTGCTCTGTCAAATAGTTTTTTTTCTCCTTGCATCTAGATAATTTGTGACCACAGGCAAACTTTTGAAAATCCAAGGTGGTTTGCAACACTCCGTTGGGGTGGATCTGTCATCAGCTGGCTGGTACAGATTGGTGCGCTAATAAAGAGCAAGCTCTTTGGGTTTTTTGTCATTTCTGTGCAAGCAATCCATTTCGTTTCTCCTCAGTGGCAGGGTATGTTATACATCTCATCCTGTATAATCTGACTTACATTATAATTTGATTCATACACAGCCTTTCCACAGAGATTAATTAGCAGCAGGCTTGAAGTTTGCAAGTGAAAATATGATAATTAGTTTTCTTGGAATGTTAACATTTCAACACTTCAGGTTCTCTCCATCTTTGTCTTCAATGAAGCTGCAGTAAACGAGCACTATTTCTCTTCTAAATCAGACTCTTGTGAGGTTTGAAATACAGACATTTTCATCAAGCTAGATAATTTCCATAGAAAATTTACTAGCTCATGAAATATTGCAGAAGTAATTCATGCAATGGCTCCCTCCTCCCCTTGGTAGGTTGAAGTATGATGTGAGCAGTTCTGAAAACCCCCAGGACAGTCACTTATTTAACAACGATGATTCCTACTCTTTGTAACAAAAATCAGCTGACTCTTCATTTTTTGCACAAAACAGAATTAGCCAATAGGTTTCTCATATAGTGCTGTAAACAAGGTTACCTTTACGCCTTTGACTCCCTGCACTCGTTTGTTCTCTTGCAGTGTATAACACTGGTAAATCATTTGGCACATTTAGCATCTCTAAGACCAGTGACTTTGCAGGATTCTGAAAAGAGTTAGCAATATATCTGAATAATGAGAACATTTAAAGTTAATATAGTAAGTAAATATGTTATATGAAATACCTACCCTAATGATTTAAACACATAACATAATTGCTAACAGATGGAGCCTAAGAAAAAACTCACATTATGGAAAAGTTGTTGTGGTGGTGTCCATTATGGGTGGGTGTAACTGTTTAAAAACTAGTATTTATTTAATTACTTGTGATTTATCCTTCTCGGTGTTGAAACAATTTCCTTTTTTTCCAAGACTATGATCTTAGAAATCTCAATATTCTCTAACTACTGGGCTTATCATCTTCTTATAACTCTGGCAGACATCCTCTGAGCTTGGGCTGGGTACTGTTGATGGCCATTGATCTAGGCAGGTAAGGAAGAAGCAAGACACATAACCAGTACTTAACATATAAATTACCACATGGTTGTGAGTTGCATATGAAAATACATGAAGTTCACGTGTCAATTATGTATGTGTCTGCAAGCATAGTTTTGCAGATGACACTATTTCTTCCTTTAAAGGAAATTACTATCATTGTGTGACTGTCACACAGAAGGCCACTGACAGAGAGTGAATTACTTTAGATAAGGCCTTGAGTAGCTTAGTTTCTAGTAATGACCTTTAAATATTCTGGGAACCAATGATATTTAAATATAAAATTCCACACACTTCCAGCAGAGACTATTGAAGATACTTGCACAGAGCAGAGCAAAATCTCTTTGCCCACGGAATGGGGCTGGTGGGATATGGAAAGTACTGAACAAGGTCTGGCTGTGCATAAGAATAGCTCTAGGAGACTCAGTGGGACTGCTGAGGTTTTGCCACTCTGTGTCTGCCTATGAACTTGCTCTCAAGCCCAAACAAGTCCATCCTCTTTTCTATCTTAACCTGAGCTCAGAAGGCAAAGCAAACCCTGTGTGAGCCAATAGGTGAGCTTTGACTAAGCTAAAACCAAGTGCAAGCAGACTGAACGTAGGTCATAGGACTCAGCGGAGACACTTGTCCTCCCTGATGTAGATATGCTAAAACCTGTGGTCTCACTGGGCTAGAAAGCTCATCTCTGGCACAAGATTTGAAATAGCTACCCTTTGAAGCTGTTTAGAAATAGGGATTGAATGAAACTTCCTCTGCTAAAGCCTAATAGCACTGTCCAGATCTTATATTGGTGGAATTTTCTGAAGGGGTCACGATTTTCACCCTGATTTGTTTTTCAGGGCAGAAATGTGTTCTCACCATGCTTCCTATCTACATAATTTTTCTTCCCTATCTTGGTGATAATCAGGGCATCTGAACCAACAGTAATTTCCTGGGTCTGTCTGAAATCTGCCACGAGGGTATCCGAGGCCAGCGAGACTTTGTTGTTGCACAGAGCCTTGTTTGCTCCTGCTCGACAAAGGGGGAGAGGAAGACATGCCCCAGGGAGGTGAGGTTGTAAGGAATTCCTTCCAACAACAAAAAAGAGAAGGAGGCAAATTGACTGTTTTATTAGGAACATGATCTGTAGTGTTTTTCATCTGGAGAGGGGATTGTTGCATGCTGATGAATATGGGTATCGTATCACAAGAGTGCTAAAATGCCCCTGAGCGAGTATGTTCCTTCAGCTCTCCTTCAGCAGCTCCTGCTATCCCAGCCACTGACCTGTGAAATGTGGTCGCGTGCTCTGGATTTTTCCTGTATTTTGAAAGCTGTTCTTTTCATCTTGCGAAATATTAGCCTAAACAGTTAAGTGGGAGTTGCATTTGCAAGGATTTGTGTATTAATATTAATGGAAAATCTGACAGGTCGGGTGGTCAGAGAGGAATAATCATGCCATAGAGGTGACATGTAAGTACAGGAGGTTTTATGGATTTGTTGTTTTGAAATTTACTCGGTTTTGTTCAAACCAGAAGGGACTTTTAAAAATCAATATTTTTGGAATAAGATCCTACAGTTTTGGAGAGGGTGTTGAGAAATGATCATGACGAAGGGTCAGTAGCATCTAACTTTGGCATGCTCTGATGAAGATGGAGCCAAACTTTAAGCCTCACACCTTGATCATAATGGACACTGTTCAGACAGTCTGCTTTCCACATGAGTCCTAGGGTCTCCTCTCCTGTTGGCTTTGAGTACCTCTCATTGTACCTAACCTAAAACTTCAGGTTCACCTCAGCAGTTCTTCTGAGGTGTTTGCCTCCTGCTCTGATGGAGTTCAGGGACTTATTTACACAGGCTCCCTGACAATGGCCCTAAGGTGCATAATTTACCCAGTGACATTAGCATCATCATCTTGATATAAAATTTTAGTGCAACCATCAGGCATTAGGACTGAATTCCTACATCCTCAAAATGAAAAGGAAAGGAGTGAATCTAAGGAGCACCTTAGGGAGCTGGGCTCTTCCCAAGCCCTTCCTAGGCTGCAGCAGTGGGAGCAGCCCACCTGGTTTTGCAGGGCATTTGTCTGGCTAGAGTAACCATGAAGGGTTATTTAAAAATAGGAAAATTGCACCTGGTCATTTAAAACATTTCAGAAGGGGTTGTTGCTCCTGTCAGCTGAACGGCCATTGAAATTGGCACTTTGGCCATGACATGAGTAATTCTTCAATGAATCAGTCTTTTTGCATAGAAAATTATCCCATCAGAAACACTCTAAGTAGTGCTAGCCTGCAGGCTTGAAGCTTAAGCTCAGTCACGGCATAAAAACCTCCCCAGTCTTGTTTCCTTTGCAGCTGAGATTACCCATTTAGAACTCGTAATTTAGACTTTTCTCAGATAAACCCCCTTTTGCATTAATGGGTCTTGCCTGAGAGAGCAAACCTGCCAACTGCATCCTTACTTCACTAGTTCACAAAAAAAGGATGCTTATTTTAGCCTTATTGAACACACTTGAGCTTTATATTGCCATTTAACAAGTGGGAAATAACATAGGAAAGGTAGAAAGCTGATTTCTGTCTCTTTCAAAGTCAATATAGGTGGAGAAAAAAACATACGTGGTAGTGTCTTGTTAAGCTTTTTAGGATTACTCTACTCTTTCCCTTGATTATTTCCTCTTTGCTGAAGTCTGATGGGCTTCAAATAAACTGAACCTGGGAGCCTAAGCCCTCCTGCTGCTAGGGAAAGGTTTATAGACTAGTTCCTTTCATTATTGCTTTATAAATGACATTGTTTGAAGCAGTGTGTGCTGCAGCTTGAATAACAACTTGGAGGGTGTTAGTTAATTTGCTGTTTGAGAACTAGTGTCTTTTCAAGTGGTTTTTCTGGGGTTCAGATAATTGTTAGTATTTGAGACAGATGGGAATTCTCTTGTTGGCAAAAGTTATCCCAGCTCAGTCTGGGCAGCGTCCACTGCACGTATTCAGACCTTGAGGGCTACAGATAACGCAGTGGGTGCCTTTGGCTCTGTAGGTAGGTATGATACAGAAATGAGCCCTGCAGAATTCATCAGGTCCTTCCACAGGATGAGAGCCAGAATCTCCATCAGCTGCAGCCCAGAGAATGCAGCAGATCTCTGTGGATCACTCTTCCCTTCAAAGAGCAAGTGCCAAGATGGGAGCAATGTATTCACATACTACCTGGTTCAGCCTCAACACCCTCCCCTGTGGGGTGACCTTCTGTTGTCTGGTATTGTCAGCGTCCCCCATTTCAGAATAGCTGAGTGTGAGGGTGCTGTCCACAACACTCAGTTGCTTGTTCCAGTGACAAAGATCTTTGGAAAGGGAAAAGATGCAGGGTGTCTGATTTTAAAAGTGTCTTCTCAAAAGCTCTGCTCTTTCTGTCATAGCCCCTTTCATTTTGGTTTTCTTTCACTGCAAACTTGATGCAGGTTCCTTCAGAATCTGTGCATCCTCTGGGTTTGGGTCTCCTTTCTCAATACCATGGCTTCCTTGTGCTTGCCCTACCTTTTTCATTTGACCATTTCTTGCCCCCCCATCTGTGTGAGAAGCAGCTAGGGAGCAGGATAATCTTTTTCTTCTGTACCTGAACAAATGAGTCCTGTTCCCTGTGGTGGTGCCAGCTCAGCATGGATGTGCAGAGGGTGATTTTGAGATTTGAGAAGCATTCCTCAAAGGAAATAGGTCTGCAATCAAACAGCTGGAGGCTGATGAGCACCCTCTATGGCACAGTTGTACTGCTCATCTTAAAAACATTGTGAGTTTTTGTGATGTCTTTAACCTGACCAGACGTCCTGCCAGTAGCTGAGAGGGTTCTTTAGCCTGCTTGGAGAGAAGAAACCTATTGTAAAGCTTCAAATGACCACTTTTTATCACAGAAGTCCTTAGCTGTGCTGGGTCGGGGACCAAGGTGCCATGGCTCTCTCTATGGCATGACTCATGGCCAGGGAGGCTCTTACAAAGAAGCTTGAGTCATGAAGTTGGATGTTGGACAGACTGACTAAAAGCAAAGGAGACCCAGGAATAGCAAAGTATCCAAAGTATTTTCTTGTTCAGTTTTTGCAAGTAAAAGTATAAACACATGTGCGTTAGAGACAATGATATGACAATGGGTTATGATTGTTTTGCACTCTTTACCCTTCATTTCCTCTTGCCACATTTACACTCTGAAAAGCATGCATGTGGACCACAATTCTTGTCACTCATATGCATCCAGCTTGAGAAGCTATAATCACCTTTCAAAAATTACAAGAACAGTTTTTATATTGATTGCAGTGTCTCATTGGTGTTAATTTATTTCTATGTGATGTTAAATACTTGAAACCAAGCCTTTGGGCAGCTTCCAAATGAGTATTTTGTGACGAGAACTAAAGGCAAATGGAATGGGCTTTTGGGGGGACAGGGAGGGAGGAATAAAAACAACAATGGCAAATAAACAAAAAGCCTCAAAACCAAATCACAATCACTGGCATCTTCGTGTAAATATAACATTCTCCTGCAGTGTTTACACTCCAAACGCTGGGGTACTGGAGAGGGTAAGCAAAACTTCCATCATTATTATTTACTATAAATGCCTGCTAAATTTTTACTTATTTTCCAAGCTGAATGCAAACACCATGAGAACAAGTAAGTAAAATTTACCAAGAAGCAAAAATCCCTTTGCTTTTGCACTGGTGATGGTGCAAGTCATTGTGGGTGCTTTAAATATCTGGGGTCTGACTCTCATTTATGCTGTTCTGGCATCCTGACAAGGTTGTAGCATGGGTATAATGATGTGCCAGAGCTGTGTGGAAAGGCCTGAGTAGTGGACAAAGAGGTAGGGATTTATGATTTTTGAACCCCGACATTAGCTCAGTACCTTGAGATTAATTAGCTCAGTTGGGTAGAGCAGGGTGCTATTGACACCAGGGTTGTGAGTTTGATCCTTGTAGGGGCCATTCACTTAAGAGCTGGACTTGATTCTTGTTAGTCCCTTCCAAATCAGAATATTCTGTGATTCTGTGAACCTGACAGTGCTCTTTATGCTAATCATTGAGAAACTCTGCTTGTTCTTCCATCTCTGGCTCGTAAGGGTTATTATTGTCATTTGTTGAATGTGTAATAGGATTTAGAGATGGATTAAGCTAAATGTTTTGGCTTTAAAAGTTTGTTTTGTTTTGCTTTTTTTAGTTTTATGGAACAAATTTCTCTTCTGCCTGCACAGGGAAGGTTATAGAGTTTAAACAAAACCTAATGGAAATTCTTGAATAAGGCAAAGATGCTGCAGTTCAAATACATTCATTGTGTTTTCATGGTGATGTGGCATCATCATGACTAGAGTTTGTTGTTTCTTTTTCTGGTTGATGTGTAGCCAGGCAAAGACTCTGACTTAAAAGCTTAGGATTTAGACTCTCAGCCCAGGCTTTTTTGAGAATCATTATCACTACAATTGAGCAAGGAGACACTTTACGGAACAAACAAACCAACAAAAATAAACAGAGAGCTCACAGTGTTTTTTCATGTTTTCAACCCCATGACATTTTCATACCTATATTAAGTATGTGAGGTTGAAAGTTACCATAGGTCATAGACTTTTGCTTATTTCCTGAAGGACTCTAATACTGCATTTCCTTTTTTTTTATTTTTTATTTTTTTCCTTAAGGGAGTAAGAGCTGTTTCAGTCAGAGCACAAACAACCATTTCCATAACTTCCCTAAATTCAGAGTAATGATACACTCAGCTAGGATATGTCTTCAGTGGATTACTAAAGCATGTTTACTATGACATTAATCCTGTTCTAATGCATTTTTTTTCAACTGGAAGTTTTCTTCTCTGGTCTGGGCTGAATTTTGCTTCCTCTAAAACTTCAGTGTCTAGGGAAGAGAGAAAAGGGACAAGTCTTTTAAAGATCATGTACATGCACATAATTTGTTTGTGCCAGGAAGCTGACCCCTCTGCTCCAAGAATTCTTGTTGTCTTGCCATCACCCACAGTACCTTTTCTGATCCTTTCAGTGCAAAGTTATCAGAAGAGGCCCTAGCAGATACGTTGTGAGACTGTCTCACAACACAGTGCTGAAGCCTGTCCTTGCCACAGGGCTTGTCAGACCAGACATGATTCCCATATCTGTGCCGCTGTTACCTCTGGAAGGCATTTTCATCTCGCACACAATCCAGGGAGTTCTTGCATTTAGACTGAAACAATCATAGAAAATACAAACCAGAACCATATCACTGCACTGCGTTATTCAAATGAGAGGTCAAATTACCCCCACTGATGTAAGCAGGGTTGCCAAGGTCTAAATGAAGACACAACTTGGCCAAAGGTCTGTTTCTAATGTGAGGTTTGAAGGCTGGTAGGTCTTGCATCTAATATCAAACAGCTGCAAGTCAGTACCAGCTCCATTGAAAAATATGCACGCATTTCTAAAAAAGCCCTCCCCAAACAAAAACATAAAACCCAACAACCCCGAGCCTTAACATATTGTTTAAACCTCTCCAGCATAAAACTGAAAATAGAATTGCTCATTGTTGCCTACTATTTTGAGTTCCCTGTATGAGACTACTTAGGTACATTAAAGCAAGCTGAAATATTTCAGTATAACGCTCATCCTGCTCCTCCTCCCCACTCCCACACACTCCCCCACATCCCTCAAGGGCCTTTACAAGACTGCAAGCTCAGTTCTTGTATCATTTGTACCCCTGTAAATCTGTGGCAACTTCTCTTCATTTGCATTTGCTAGCAGAAAGCGAGCTCTAGATGTGAATTTGGTGTACTGTTAGCACGAGAAAAAGAGAGAGCTCATTTATTAATCCTCAGTTTCATTTTGCAGTGCAGCTTTTGGTGTCCTAAGATTACATGAGAAGACACTGTTATAACTATAATCACTCAGGAACTCAACTACAGACATATATAATAAATGAATACATTGCTTAGAAATTGTTAATGGCCAGCAAAGTATTCTTTTTCTGAATTACTGCCAAGTTTCAAAACTGCATGTGTCATCTTATCACATACTATACATTAAGTGTTGGTCATGTAAGTCAGATCTGCCCTATGGGTATTTTAAATTGCAAACATAACTTTTTGAAACTCTATTTTAATGGTTTTTATTTGGCTTGGTTTCTAAATCAACATAGTTTGTTCATACCACTTTGATTGCTTTTTCCTTATTCTTTGCCACTTCTAAATCCTTTATCTGAACAAGATACAAAGACCAAGTAATTTGTTAGGTAGCTGAGCATCTAATGCTGACTAAACTCTCCATAAAATCTATGGTAAATTTCTGATATGTACCTTTTCTTTTTTTTTTTTTACACGTAACCAGTATAGAAGTGGAACTTAATACAGCCTAGAAGTTAGCCATGAAAGAAACATGGCCTTTTTTTTTTTTCCCATCAGGTCTTGGCAATAATAAACCTAAAACATTTAAGATAATAATGATCTCAAAATATTTGAGTTTAGGCATCTTTCTTCTGCTGTACAGTTGTAGTTTTGTAGTTCAGCTGATACCTTCCTGCTGTATAATATAGCTCTTGGTTTGGTTGTAATCGCTTGTACAACATCTTTGAGGTTGCAACCCATTGCAAGTCTGCTTGAGGCTGATTGTGCTGTGCCCAGTGGCTATTTCAGTTTCTTTTTTCTTCTCACACAATGGCTGACTCCGTAAGCAATCACTCTTGAAATTCACAAATCACCAGTAGGAATGTCAAGATATGAGGCACTGTGGTGCACTACAACCTAATTGGCCTCTCCCTTGGATGTTACAGGAACTTTTGAGACATTTTAGGAAGAAATTCTTTACTGTGAGAGTGGTGAGGCACTTGAACAGGTGGCCAAGAGAAGTTTTGGATGACCCATCACTGTAAATGTTCAAGACCAGGTTGGATAGAGCCCTGAACAACCAGGACTAGTGAAAAATGCCCTGTCCATGACAGGGAGGGTGGAACTAGATAACCTTTAAGGTCCCTTACAACCCAAACCATTCTGTGATTCTATGATTTTTCTTTTGTCACCTGAGTACTAGAAGCAGAAGGTAGTGATGTGCAGATGAGAGCTTTGAATGCAAACAGATACATTTATCTCTGAGAGTTATGGATAGGTAAATGGATCCGTGAAGAGTCATGTATCAGATGCAGAATATATTTGTGAGGCATGAACAAGCTGTGAGGGAAACAAAAATCTAGAAAATAGAACTGCAACATCTCAAGGCACAGAAGATTAAAGTTGTTCTTCCAGCCATTCTGTTTCAATGAGTTATTGTACGTATAAATCCATTTGCACTAGAAGTTGGAGAGGCTATTTTTTTCACAAATACTAGTGTTATCCCAGGAAACAGAAATGGGGCTGTGAAATTAATTATTAAACACTGCACTTTAGGGTTTAAGATAGCTCAAGTTCCAAGGGACCAAACGTGATCTAAATCTGGGAGTCAAATTAGCATTCTTTGCCAGACAGGACACTACAGCACTTGGCTGCTTTAAACTATATCCAGAAAAGACCTTGTTGTCATCAGTCCGTGGCCACAGCATGTCAAATGCAAGATTTCTTTGCAGCACAGGTGAAATGGGATGCTGCTACCTCAGGAACAGGGTGGTGTCTGCTGCTACATCACAATTATGTTGGATACTCCCAAGCTCCCTCTGCTCTTCCTGTCTCTGGAGGAGCAGCCCCGGTACAGGGACCTTCCCTGGCTGCAGTAGCAGCCACCAGCCTGGCTTGCTGGGGCACTGCTGCAGGCAAAGTAGATGGAGAAGCAAAACTCATATCCCAGGCATCTGCCTGCTTTGGTTACGCCTGGAGATGGTCCTGCTTCAAAAAGGCAAATAGTCTGGACAGACAGAACAGTGCTTTTGATGGGTGATTGTGTTCTAACATAGCCTGACCTTTAATTTTTAATGTTAACTGGACATGCAAGGTACAGTCAGCTGGAAACTGCTTAAATAAGAGGAGAGACAAGCAAGACTGCTGATCCTATTGCACTGATGGGAAATGACTCCTTGATATGAAAGAAAAGTGATTCATAAATAGCCCTCCCCAGAATAACACAGAGAAATGATCCCAAAATATTTTTCTCAGTGTGTTTGCTCAAAATATATTTTAACTTGAGAAAAAAAAATGGAGCAACCCCATTTGCTGTGTGCTAAGACTTCAAGAAGTCTACAGCCTTTTGGCAGTATTTCCCTAAAACCAAGCCACGAAAATGTGCTTGAAATAAGAGATGTGCTGCGTGGTTTCTGATTTTCTTTGAGTGGGGTTCAGCCATCCCCATAAGACACGTAATGAGAAAAGGAACCTGCAAAGAGCTGAGAAATAGTACAGGGTGTTCTGATTGGAAATTCACACTTCTACATGAACTAAAAAACTGGGCTGGTCAGTTATATTAATCTTAAGCAATTCAGTATACAGAAACCAGCTCTTTTCTGGGTACTTTCAATCCTTGAAAAGTATCAGCTAAGTATTTAAGTGTGCTGAATTCAGGAGGCATTGCACTGCTCTTGGGTACACTTGCCTCTTTTCATCTTGAATAATACATTAATTTGATTGTTGTTTTCTATGTTGTTTTCTATCATTCTGTTGATTGATACTATTTTCTGTGACAACGGGGAAATGTTCTGGTTACAGTTAAATAACATAAAATGTATGGACATGGTACATTCCTGTGCTGCTATCACTCTCACTTTACTTGATCACAGTAGCTACACCAGCATAAAAGAGGCAAAAATGCAGTGAATCAAGCACACAGACAAAGCAGAAAACATAATAGTTTTTAATGAGATATGAAATTGCTTCCGTGTATTATCTAAAGTATGGTACAGTATATGTTTTCCACTGAAATTAAAGATTTATATAATGTGATGTAAATCCCATGGTAAGAGGCATAAAATTTACTTAGAACAAATGGTGAAAAGACACTAGATCTATAGTTTTAAAGCTCTGCTGTTATTTTGACTAGTGATTTTCTCAGAATTTGCCCTTTTGACAGTAAACATGTCAGTTACAAGTGCTATTTTTTTGTATTCTCCCATGTACCGTAAGCTGAATCACTTGCGTTTACTCAGACCAAAGTGATTTTCAATGTTCACCATTTTTTGTATCTTCATTATGTAACAAAAATCTAGTATTAGGTAGAAACATCTCTCATCAGTTCTGTGAACGAGTAAGAAATTTGTCATATATTAAGCTATCAAAATTGAAGCAAAATCACTGTGGAGTAAACACTCATCTTCCTTTTCGGTATCTGCTGTGTGATGTAATGAGGACGGTGGGCTGGCATGCTTGCTTACATCCCTTATGTGACTTGTGGGAGAGCCTCTATCCAAGCAAAGCAAAAAATAGATACTGATATAAACCTTTGATAAAATTTAGACTTCTAGTTTTGTTTGTTTTGCCAACTCAATATCCTGTGGTTTTGTCTCTTTGCTGTTGTAGTTTCCTACCGAGACTGAGCTGCATTTTAATATATTAATTGAGACTAAGTGAAGTTATTTTATTTGGGTTTCTTTTCCACACTTTGCCATTCATAGCTTGTGATATATTCTTATAGTAATGTGTGAGTGAAATGTTGGGTTAGAGACCCAGCCCGGGCCCTGGGAGGGAAGACAGCATGTAGTCCTCCTCTGCAATGGGGAGAAGTGGTCCTGTCCTACCAGAAAACATGGTCACCAAGTTAAAAGTAGTGGGAGGAAAACGGAGCAGTGACTGCTCCTGAAACTTATTAAGATGCTGTGTTCAGGCAACATACATTTTATTATAACTGGATTTTACTATGAGTAATATTTCCTAATTAACCACAGGGATTCATGAGCTTTGCAGAGTGAAAGACTGAGCATAGGAAATGTCCCAGGTCTGTTTTTAATCAAATTTATGTCGTTATGAATTGCCTGCTCTTGGAAAAAGTTTCAGGAGTAGCTAGTCTAAGGAATTACCCAGGGGGTGTGAAGATACTTCCAGTTACATACTTGTAACGTCTCTGGAGCCATACCTGAGTTAGTTAGAAAAGAATTATTTCTGCAGAATTAGAGCATGCTTCTGAGTGGACATGGGAATTGTGGATGATCTCATTACCTCTGTCCTCCTTAGATCTATTCTAAGGCTTTTCAAACTCAAAACTCATCAGGAATTGTCTTTCCAGTCCATGTAGACCCTGGTGGGTCATGAATCTGGAAACTGAACTTTTGCACACGGATGATGATGGACTTGTAACAGTGGAAACCTTAAGCTCTTGAAAAAGTTTTTTTGGTTTTTGTTTGTTTGGTTTTCCTTTTTATTTTCTTTCTTTTTTTTTTGGTTTTTTTTTCTGTTTGTTTTTCTTTTTTTTTTTTTTTTGGTTTAATATCCCCTGATGGAAAATACCTTTTTTTCTGCTGTGCATCAGGCCAGACTTTGACTGTGCAGACACCCAGTTGTGCACACACAGAGTGAAGGACTGGGGAGCTGTCAGCATATGTTCTGTGTTGCAAATAAGGCAAAAAAAGCTGTGTAGACAAGTACAGAGGGAACCTGTATGCTGGTACAGACGACAGTATTAAGGAGGGAAAAAGAAATTGGGTCGTATCAGGGCTATGTGTCAACCAACCTCACAACCCTACATGGGACAAAAAAGGGCAGCATTGAGCAGAGCTAATGCACAAAGAGGTGTGTCAGTTCTGAGTGGTTCAGCAGCTTTCTTTTTCATGGCTAATCTGTGTAAAGAAACATGTTGTGTCCTAGGAGATATATAATGTTTTTCTGGCTTGTGGCTTTTCTCCAGCGAGGGCTAGACCACTAGTTTATGAAAATTAGGGAGTGGCTACTTTAAGTGCAATTAGAGTAATCAAAAACTCTCAAAATTTGTTCTGGAATTTTTCAGTGTTAAAACATGCTGCTGTCTGTACTAGAATACTTAGTTATTAGTGTTATAATTAATCAGGTTAATTTATTTTATATTAACTGTAAGTTACATGCATGTTCGTGTAGATGGGAATACTACAACCCCACAAAAAAAAAAAATCAGTTCTGAGAGACTGGTGAAATTGGTAACCTTGGTCAAAAATCAACATTTCCAAGACAAATCTGTCACTAAATTCATGGGATATTGAAGTGTTTGGCAGGATCTGGTATTGGTTGTACCCAAACTGTGGGAGAGAGCTGTCTTTCTGTTCTGCATGAGTTCTTAAGAGCACCTCATACAGTACAGGTTTCAGCCCATAGCTATGAGAGGGAAATACTGCCTGCAGTATGCAGAGCAGGAGGTTCATTTCCTTGGCCCATACAACAGCTACCATTGCTGTAGGGAGCTTCATGCTCCCAAAGAACAGTAAAGACATAACAGAAGCCTGATAGAAGACTGGTAGAGACACCTTCCTGCAAGGGCTCATGTCATCTTCTTCCTCTCTAAGAGAAGAAAAAGGAAAAAGCAGCAAGATTTCATCTTGCTGACTTCAGTTTGAGAGTGAATGAGTGATCCAAGCACACTTTTGTGATCCTGTTGTGGAGTCACTGACCGAAGCAGAAGTCAAAGTCTCTATGTTTATGTGGCCGTGTCAGTGCACCAGCATTGTGAGGAGCTCTTTGTAGTGGGTACCTGCTGAGCCAAAGATTTGAGATGAATAGCACCCATATTGATTTTCCTATAATGGAGTGGAAAAGAAAAATGTCCAGGTTTTGTTGCAGGTATTTTCATGGGGTATTAAATTGGTGGATTAGTTGCAAACAGCAGTACTGATAAAGTCTCCTGTCCATCTTGATGGTTGGGCCTTTCTATTAAAATGACACATAAATAACCTATTATGTCCCCCACCCATGGAAATTCAAATGCACCTGTCAACTTGATAAAGCACTTGCCTGGAGGGAAGCATTGTTTACATTTTCACTCCATTCTTCAGAAAAAGTGAGATTCTAATTATTTTTCCCACTGTAAATTAATGCTGACTATGATGGTTAGCATATCTCTGTATTGTTATATCTATGCAAAAGTTAAATAATAGAACTGATCCATCATGTATTATGCAATGTGCATTTTTATGACAGGCTTCCCTCTGATCTTATTATGCCTTTCTTCACAAATACTTACTTTTTTTTTTTTTTCCCCTAGCAGCTGGGGGAATCTTTGTTGACTGCTGGTTCAGAAGTTGAAATCTGTCCTGTGTGAAAAGAAAAATGCAATTTACATGTTTATCGGATGCTGAACTCTGCTATCTTCCGAGAATAAAAAAATAAGGATATAAAAGTATACTCCATTAATAATAAGCTTCATTGTAATACACAATTGGTCACAGTACACTAAACCATTTCTCGACAAACCAAGCACATCAAATTGAGTAATACAGTACAATTGTTTCTGGATCTCTGAGACAGTAACTTTTAATTCAGGAAAAGCAAACTAGTTAAGGTGAAATCAAATGCCAACAGCATCTTTCTCGCGTGCATAAAATCACACCACACCTTTGTCCAAAACTTGAAGCTATACCATAAACCATTCATTAGGGTTCCTGGAAGTCATTTTACTTTGCACTTTATTTTTTTTTTTCTTTTTGGTACATTTCATGGTTTCTGCTTGAACTGAAGACAGAATGGCTGAAATATCACAGAGGTGGCTGTTTTAGCAATACTGTGCTACACGTGGAAAATCTTATTGTGAGAAGAATTCTTGCTATCTGGTTTCTTGACTGAAGCAGGGAAGAAGGCATTGTTGAGAGGCTCTTGGTACCTTTGGAGAGCCCCAGGAGGCAGCCTGATCTTGTGAGTTGCTTTTACAAGTTCTGCAGACCCAACTGGTTTGCATACCCTGTTGAAGGCTTATGCAAACTGCCCTGACCCTTTCACTCTTTATGTGCTTGCTCTAGTGGATTTCCATTTCTAGATTTCTGAGGAGCATCAGTGCTAGGCATGGTTAAAATGTTCTTCCTTCTGGTGCAGGAGAAAGGAGGAGTAAACTGACAACAAGGAAATGCCTTAGCAATTGAGGCACTTTTGGATTAGGTTCTAATGAGCTTGCAATTGGTATGCTGGCCCTATGGAGGAAGAAGAAACATCCTTGGGGTGAAGATGGCTGATGGGACGAGAGGAAAATGGGGAATTCCAATCTTGTTCACAATGAAAGACCCGAACCTCTGACATCTTCATTTTCTTTCTTCCCTTCTTTTCTATAATGAATCCAGCATTTGGTTTAATGCCATAAAACTTCAAATGCTTACACAAAGACGTCAGGCCCTTCCATATGTGCTAATATAGCTCTTGCTCTGATCTTGACACAGATTGCTAACTCTTTGTTCTGCAGGCAGCCCTGTAGAGTCTACCTGTCTCTACAGCTCTTGGAGCAATAGGGCTGCAGTCTGAGTGAGAGATTCTCCATGCTTCTGTGGTAAATGTTTGCTAATAATTAATATCTGTCCTAGAGTAGTCAGTACCCTCGTTAGGACTACTGAAAGATCAGAGAACCACGCTTCACAGTATGTTTTACCAAAAGTGTTGAAGTTTGCTTTTCTCTTTCACCTTCATTTTCATAGCCCCTTTCCATCTGCTTGAAAAGAAAGCTGGGTCTAAGCAGGCAAAATAGGACAATTTTGATTCTTAGGAAAAACTTATCACTATTGTTTGAAGATAACAAAAAAAAAAAAAAGGAAATTAAAATCCAGACTTGGTCAGATACTCAACAAATTATTCCCTCTGCTGTTTACACTGTGCTCTACCCCACTGGCACAAGGATACACTATTCTGCTGCCTTCACGGGAGGAAATTTTCTGAAGCTGAAGACAATGCAAGTAGAAGCCACTAGTCCAATGCATGTGAGTTCTCAACTGATTTGCTGTCCATGTAGTGATGCAGGTTTAAAAATTTAGCTGCCAGGAACAGATCTGTCTATCTGATGTAAGTCACAGGTGAATAAATGCATGTCTCAGACCCAGACATACATCTTGAATGCACATGGTCCTGGACATGTTGACTGACATCTGTGAACACAGACTTATTTCTTTTAACTGTCTTTTTCCTGCATTTAATCAGTCCAAACAGTAAAACTAAAATACAATGCTCATTGCAAATGAATTAATCGACAAACTTAGCTCCTTTGTTTCCTGTTTACATGTTATTCTTTAAATGCATTGTTATTCACAGATATGTCAGGGTTATTTTCTCAAATTTTTGCAGAATGTGGTCTGTGGGCAAATTTTATCCCATAAGCTGAATTGCTCCATGGGTCTATTTACTGTTTGTTGTTTCTGGTGTATGTTTGGTCACCAAAGTCATATAGCATTATTTCTGCTTTCCGACTGCATTACATTTGTAAACAGATGAGTAATGAATAACAAATGTTGATGAGCAGATAATTAATAGCAGACGCTCTTATTTACACAGATATGCCCTTGTATGCATTAAAATCCTGACTTCCATAGGGAAAATAACTTTTCCTAAACACTTTTGTATATAAAATCCTGTCCATCTGAAGTTACTGAAGATGCTTTCTTAAGTAACTGATTCCAGCATCCCTTATAACATTTGGGAAATGAGGCATGGAGAGAGATTTCTCCTGCCCATCTAACCAAACCCATTCTGGGCTTGGAATACAGCAGGATTCCCAGGAATAGGAAGGGAATGTATTTTATCTCCTTTCCTTAGGGCAAAACAACGGACAAAGGCACTGCTATGCACAGGGAAACGCAAGAAAGCTGTGGCCTTTAATTTTCTCTCACTAAGGTTTTTCCTGCATTGAATATCAATTTTCCTTTACTTGATTCTTGAGATGACATTTTTTCCTCTAAATTTATTATTGTTTGGAAGAGTCTATTTCTACATTTGTATATTTTTTATGAATGACTCAAGTGTGGAGACTTAAAACCACAGAAGATTTAGTTCTGAAAAGGTGTGATGGTAAGCAGCAAACTACGCTAGCAGTGGTGTGGCTAAGAAATATGTGGCTGCACTTTGTAATATCTAAAAGCAGGAGGTGAATATCATCTCCTAGAAAGGATCTGCATTGCTGTTCATTGGACATATCCATAAATATGATGGTATTGCAAATCAGAAACCAGAAGACCCTCTGCTGTTTCCTAGTGTTAAAATGCTAAGCAGCTTTCCATAAATCTGTTCTGGGATTTCTCCTTAGTTACAAAGAGGTTATTCTCTGTATATGGTTGTTTTCATCATTTAGTCTGTTCAGTCAGTTTATTAAATAAATCAGGGAAGACCGTACCAACAACGCTTCAGGCATCCATAATTTGACTGAAATAAACAATTCTCGGATACTACTGGTCCATTATGTTCATAAATAGAACAATTTAGAAACAAGTTATCTATCTGCAGAGCTACTATGGGCAGTCATAGGTGGGGATATTGTAGTGGTTTGAAGGCGCTTGCTGCCGATCCAGCTCTGGAGGTCAGAGCATGGCTGGTACATCATGAACTCCTGAAATGGGTCCTGTGCCAACAGCCCACCAAAGGCCTATGCTAAACTGAGACATTTAAGTGCTTCATTTTTGCCCCAGGCATGAGAGCACATGCTATCACTCCATCAAAGTACGCTGTATATGTGTAAATACTTCATATATGTAAGGATTAAATATGAGGAGCATTGGTATAACTAGTCATGAAGTTCTCATCTTGGTATGATTTTTGGCAGTCCTAATAAGCTTTCCTTGTTTGTGCCTTTGCTTGCCATTTCTCCAAATTCATTATTTATTCAAACTGAGTTTGTTTTCACATCTTATGAAGTATCCCATCCTTCCTACAGTGGCTTGGAAACCTCCCCCACTGACACAGCTAATTCTGCGTGAGATTCCGTGACCCTGATATGGATGCCACCAAGGTGCCTTTGACAAGGGTGTTTTTAGACATTTCCATGTAAATTCTTCTTTTCTCAGAGCTGCTGGCAAGGTTTTTAGCAACGGTGTGTCAGAGATGGGGTTTGAAATGCTTAAGAAGTGCTGTGCTTCCCTTAGAGGTTAGCACTAACCAGCTTTTGGGTTTTTTTTAATTGTAGAGCTACACTGGTATAACAAAGATTGCCTCCAGGACATTAACTCCCATATTTACAACTCTCACCACAGAAAATGCACTTAACCATGTTTATGAAAGTTACTTGAAGTAAATACATCACTCTTGACTTTTGATGTCTTTTTTTTCCCCTATAATTTCAACACTTTTGCCCTCTTGCCTAAAGTTAACAGCTTGTAACTTTTGCTAATTATTTGTCATGGCTAGCTTTCTGTTCCACCCATTCTCAACCGGTCAATTTGATCCATACTGCTCATTTTATGCATTTGGTTTGAATGCTGTTTTCTAACAATTCTTTTATATATTTTGAAATGCATGAAGTTACAATTGATTCCAATGACATTGCTAATAATGCTGCAAGCAGTTCAGAATGAGTACTAATCCTAATCAAGTGTTTGGACTCACATATATTTCTCAACCTGTTAAAAAGAACTTTTTTTAATGCTGATGCCTCTTTTTAAGACACTAAAAGTCAGTCTTCTTCTCATTCCCACTTTAGTTCAGAAAATCCAAGGAAATATTTTTTCCTTTCTTCTTTCACAAAAGCTGTTAAACAACAGAAAAAGTCATAGTAACTTTTATGCACTATCATGGCATTTTCTGCACCCTGACCTTGAAAATATTAATATTAATTGGCTGTGCCTCAAGTGTATAATATATTTATAAATATACATTTTTTAATATATTTGTGTTTAAATGTTCTGCTTCAACAACATATTTCTTTACACTTGACATGGCAAGATATTGTTATACAACAAAGTACATTTATGTTTTTACTTACAAATATATTTTTGTCTTTTGTTCTAGGTTATGTACTGTAATTTTCAAAGGGTTGACATAATTTACCTTCTTTGTATGAGAAGCATGTTCCATTCTTTTAAAAAACCTGTGTATTTTTACGTCACAGTGTACGTTAAAGGAGCAGTGATTGAAATCATTGTTGTCAAGGAAGAATGTATTAAAATTATTAATAAGACTTAAAACCACATGAGACTTACTGAATCATCTGATCTGACCTAAATTTATGACCCTTTCTCCCAGTTCTTTCCTTCACATTCTTGCACAAAGATAGGACGATCAAAAGAAGAAAAAAATGCCAACATAATAAAGGCCAGTGAAAACTGTACATTTGCATTAGGTCGATGTAACATTTTGTGATTATAATAATATAAACAAATAAACTATAAGGGCATTCACATCAGACCTCATTTCAAGCTGAACTATTATAAAGCGATTAACAGCCTCACACTCCCGCTTTAATTAAGTTATGTTGTGAAATATTCAGCATTTGAACCTGTTCTGGCCTGCCTCTTTTATCATTGAATTACCATCCTTAATGTGTTTTTCTGCTGAAAGATGAATTTCATTTAAGGATTACTGTACGCTGCTCTGGCATTTTGTGGTTTCTTGTCAGCCCTTGTGAATCTAGATCATCACTAACTTCAGTTTCTCTGACATGTCCTATATGCACAGTCTCTTGACTAGCCTGTCTCAGCGGATTTATTAACTCATATTGTATTCCTGTAGAAATGAATGGACATTTTTGATTAACTTAATGATAGAAATTTCAGATGACAGTGGAGTTTACTTTTGGAGCTTACTTCAGGTTATGTAGGCCACAGCAGCTCTCTAGTGACCGATCACTTCACAGAAATGTGTTTTGAAAGCTTCAAGGCAGTGGACATCTGTCTGCCAAATACTTTCAGATGGTTCTAGCAAGGAGGCGATTGAAGGGTCCTTCTGAGCTGGGGTCTCCAAATCCACAGCCACACCCGATGCTGCTCTTTCTTGTGGTTGGTTTTCAACTGCTATATCCCACCACGTATTTCAGGGTCTGCCTTCAGGCAAACTCACACTACCAGATGATTTTGAGGAAGGGTCAATGAGTGATGCTCCAGACAAGCGTCCTGTTTCCTTCATCTCTAGTTGTGCCTACCCTGGACCAAGGCTATGCAAATCAGCACAGCACCATCAGCTTTGGTGGTGCTTTTTCCCTCTCAGTTGTCTGATGATCAATCCATGCTTTTGGGGAAGGATATGCTCATCAATCATCTTGTTGTCTTGGCTGCTCATTTGAATGTCCTCAGAGGGAATTCACCTGGTCTTGAAATGTGACAACAGGTCTGGTGGGTTTGTGCAATTCCACTACCTTGCAGAACTGTCTGCTTTGGGGGAGGTGGCAAGGCAGAGACTTCTGATCCCATCCCTCGTCCCATATGGATACAGTACCACAGGGATAGCACCCAGAGCCAGGAATTTTGCCAGGAGGTCTTTGCCCTGGCAAGGTGAAGATTTGCTCAGGCACAAAGGTTTGAGTGATGTGGCTTTGGCTTCCTGCACAGTAATAGCGTGCTGTAAATTACTCTCCACTCTGGCGCTGATTGAAAATATAGGTGGCAATTATTTTGTGGGGAAGTGGTCTAAGGTCCATGCTCTCCTTTGTGCTGGACAAGCACAGTATGACTATCTTTGACCCCAGAGCTCATAGCTCAATCAGGCAAAATAGAGATGCAAAGGATGCAGTGTTCACAGGGAATGATCCACAGCTTGCAAAACACATGTCAAATAAGCCCCTTACAACTTGGTAGGGGAAAACACAAGAGAAGAACAAGCAGATTCAATGAAAGTGGGATAAGATGAAAGTGAGAGAAGAGACAGGGGAAGGTGTGGGACTGATTCAGGAGGGACAAAAACACTTAGTAGAAAGGAAGTTAGCAGTGCAGGGGAAAATGTACCTAGCATTAAAGGAGGACCATGACAGACATCATCCTAATTGCTGAGTTTGCTGAAAACTGAGTTTCTGAGCTGGGTCTCCCAGCCATTTTTCCTTCCTGAAGCTGTAGATCAGGGAGGAGACACAAGGCTAGGAAGGGCTTGGTGCTCTTGAGCTGGACAGGTCAGAGCTCTTGGTGTTGAGACACTGGGATGAGAGAGGAGGGTAACCATGGCAGGGTCTTTATTCCCATTTCACAAGCTGTGGTGTGGCATCTCTTGAAGCTGCTTGTCCATGTTTAGCCAACACAGTCCCAATGGGAGCTGCTTTCCTGCTTTCACAACAGCATTGGCCACCTTAATGCTTATGGAGCAGTGTGTATGGCAGGCATGTAAAACATGCTTATATGGTAGACAGCAAAAATGCAGGGCTTGTCCCCTCCATATAGCTGCTGGCTGTTCGTAACCAGTTGTCCTGAACGAAAGCCTTTTAACACCAGAGATGTTGGTGTAGGAAATCCAGACTGTGCTTATTTTACGCTAAATTTCAGATGACCTTTCTTTGTTTTAAAATTTAAAAAATTGATTAGAGCTGATGCAAATGCAAGCAGAAAGTATCCTGAAAGTATCCTGTTGTTCTGTTGTTCCTGGAAAAGAGTTGGAGATAATTTCCTCTATGTGCTCTTGCTTTCTTAATTCACCTAAAACAAATCCTCTCCTAAGGCACTTGCTCAGAATAGCAGCATGCACGTCAGGATTGTGGCATTGACACACTGTGCTAGTTGTGGGATTCTTTGTAATGCGTAAGAACAGCTAAGGAAACATGAACTGGAACACAAGGAAACTGAGCTAAATCTAACTTTTCCCAAGTGAGGGGAAAGAATTTGTATCTGGTGATTTTTGAGATCTCGTGTAAGAATCTGAACTCTTCATTTCAGCAAAAAGTAAAAGCCGAACTATGCAAAAGAAGGTTTTGATGTACCTATCTTAAATTAGAGCTTTTCTTTACTTAGCTGCATGGTGAAATTCCAATGTTTTCAGGCAGTGTAATACATTTTCTTGAAAGAAAAGGCATGTGCTAGGCCAGCCAAAGAGGTATTTCCTCTACATTAAGTAGAAGTGCTTGGGAAGAGCACATCAGTGTACTGTAAGGATGTACCAATATCACCAATCTCTTCCTTTTGTTACCAGGAGTAGCATCTCATGGGAGAAAATGAGTGACACAAAGGTCTTGCAAAAGAGGAGGGTTAAAAAGCTTGCAGTTCAGGGGGGAGTATAAAAATGATGCTTCTCATTGCCAGTTTAATTAAGGATAAAGGGTGCTTGAGCCATGTGCTATATTCCATCTGAACTATTGAATTCTGTTCAGCCTGTGTAAAGACTTAACATGAAAAAGGCTAAATGGAAATTCTGACTGATGCAGGGAGGTAAAAAACCTACCAAAGCAAATATGTTTAGAGCAAACTGGGAAACTAGGTAACTGTGTCAATAAACTAGCTTTACACAGCACACTAAAATACACCTTATTTACTCTGCCTCATCTACAATTCTGTTAGCAGCACAAGGTCATTTTGATATTATACAGAGATCAGAGACTAAAAAGTGCTTGTGGGTACAGGCACAAAGAGAGAGAAATACAAATACTCCTTCACAAAATTCTTGGGAAGCTTTCTTTTTTTAATCAGCATTGCCATTTTATTGTTTAACCTCCCCTGCTTGATCTCCCTACTTTTGGTTAATACGGGAGTCAATTACAGCTTCATCTGTGCAGAATTAACTTTATAGAATATACACTAGGGATTTGTCTATCTCCTCTATTTAGATCTATGTCATAAAAAATATGTAGTAGAGAACTGTGTGCAAGCACTGCATATGGTACAGGCTTTGCAGATTTATTGTAAAATCATTTTAAATCGGTTAAGCTCTTGCCAGAAGTTAATTAAATATGTTCCTTTGGTGGGGGGCTGGGGGGACTCTGTGTGCATGTGTGTGTCTGGGGAGGGGGGGACAGACCCTCTGTCTCACTAGGTGGCAGTGTGTGATTACATCTGGAAGGACCATGCCAGCCAGCCTGGTGTCTCCAGCTGTGACCTCCAGCACCAGGATGAAATCCCTGACTCTGCAGCCAGCTGGAAAGGCAGCACCACAGTTCACATCTCCATCTACACTGTTCACCTCAGCGGCTTCCAAGAGCTCTACAGGCACTTCCTCCGCCTACCTGATGGGGCTATCGTTGAGGTAGGTCCAAGCAGGCTCCTCGCTCTCAGATTTTGAAGGCAAATTGGTGCACCTCAGAAGTAGGTCAGCGACAAAACGGGAAAATAAGCCTGCCCAAAATATACACTGAAATCTTCCGTAGGAAGACCTCATTCCAAAACATAGTGTAAAGTCGATGAGTTAATGTTTTTGCAGTGCAAAGTAGCAATTCAGGATTGTTTATAGAGCCATTTAAAGGCAATTATGTAAGATATACATTGAAACTACACACATAGAGATTATTTATAAATATGTGTCGCTTAGAACCACATAAGGTCATTCTGTACAGGAACTATTATATATACAAATATACAGAGTAAGTATCGTGCACATTTATTAGACAGCTAGTACTACAAGTATGGTCATTCACTTAGTTTGCTCTCAGGTACACAGAGCTAAGTCACACTGAGATTGCTTACTGGCATCTTGCATGTTTTAGATTGAATCCTACACGTTGTCAGATTTTTAGCAGCTTGTGCACTAAAATACAATACAGGATGGTATTAAAGAGAAGTAGCACCCATTACTTGTTTCATAGGCTGCATTTTGTTCATTGTTTTTTCATTTTTATCCTAAGTGCTTTGAAGAATTGCATTTCCTTTTTGCCTTTGGTCTTGTGTTGAGAGACTATTAAAAAAAAGATTGGCATTTAAAAGAAAGAAGAGTCAAAGAATATTACTTTACCTACCCAGATAAGAAGTGGGAACATCATAGTGGAAGCCTGTTTACCAAAACTGGCAGAAATGATGAAGTACAACATTTTCAACTGCACACTTCTAAGGTGAAGGTTCAAGTACATCTTTCCGGCATGAGGCAAACATTGCTTCTGCTCCTTTGGCTAAAGTTTCAAGGCTGTTTTCTTCATTAAAGATTTTATTAATGTCTTTGCCCTACTTGGCTTTTAAAAGAAAATTTAATTTAAAGGAAACTGTCCTCAAGGAATCCAAACATAATTTTCTGCCCGGGGAACTTGTGATTCACCAGAGTGAAGACACCAGTCTTCGAGCTGGCCAAAGAAAACAAGAGAAGGCACGTGGTCTACATGAAGTAGAACTTAATTACTGGAACAGAGAAACCGGCAAATCCAGGTCCATGCCTAAGTGTGTTAAGAAGCTCCCCATACAAATAATTGCCTAGACTGTTTCTGAAACTGTTTCTGGTTGAGGTCGACAATGCAGCCCAATTCCTACTTTCTGCCGGTTGCAAATAAAGCTCTTTGTGGAATGTTTTTTCCCAATTAAGTTCTTAGCTTTTTAGCTGTGAAGTTTAATTCGACTTCCATAGGGCTTGAGGGAAGGAGGGTCTTTGAACACCTGAGGCAACCTTATCCCAGTGCACTGGTTCAGTTCATTGATCCCTTCTGTGTTTCTGACATAGGAAAAATACATTCCCATAAAAATGGAGTTTTGTTTTCCCAGGTGAGCTTTCGAGAAGCTTCCAGCATCTCCAAAGTGAGCACCGCACAATGCACATGGCTCAGACCACTTCTGTACAGTTTCCCACACCAGATGACAACATAAACTATCCCTAGAATTCACAACTGAGTCTTATGTCATTATCTTGGAAGCTGCATGTCTAATTTAGATCAATGCATGCTTTGCAGCATTTTACTTGTAGAACTAAATACATGTAAGAAATGTGCTTAACTGATAACTGCAGTAAAATCTATACACAGATCTTATATATAGCTGTTAACAGATGTAATTATACATTTGTGTATTTTATAGGTCAGAGCTTTCTACCTCAGTTACAAATTAAGACCATTTAATGAACTTAAAACTATACACTGACTAGTGACAAATTTGCTGCCATGGGGTAAAATACACCTGAGCTTCACCACTTGCTGCTGTTGTCACTCCTCAGGAATGAGTCTTTTTGTCTCTGCTGCAGCTAGACAAGCAGTGGTACTTGAGTGGGGTTAGAAAATTGTTTTGGAGCTGAAGGGTTGCATTGCAACCTTGTGTAGAGCTTTTAAGGGTGTAGATGAAAGACTACCTGTTCTTCTTGAGATAATCTTTTCAGTCTGCTGCCTCTGTTGACAACTTGTTGTGTATAAATATTCAGTTTGAATATTTAGAGCTAGTTCTAAAGCCTCAGGTAGTTTAGTTTACCTAGCCCTAGTCTAGTTTAGGTATTTTGATCCCAGGGGTTCAATGGAAATATTTTTCTGGATGCTTACAGTCTATATGGTCAGAAGTTTCCTCTTATCCTAAATTTAATCATCGTCAGCTTCCATGTATTTATTTGTATTATCCTTTGGTACCAGGCAGGATACATGTACCTTCTTCCTGCCAGACAATCATACTTTTTATTACAGTAACATACCAAGGGTGAAAATGTAATTATTTCAGAGTATCTTTTTTTTGTTTGTTTGCTTTTATTAAGAAACTGTGAAGGCAAACTCTGAAGAGAGCAAAATGGAAAGACTGGTTTCTGTGACTTTCAGAAATCATACCTGAAAGAGCCATAACACTTATTCCTAATTATTGCACTGGAACCTCATTAATTCAAACGTTTGGGGACTAAGACCTCTCCATCAGGTGTGTGATCCTTTGTGCCACTGCAGCATGATGATTGCTGATATTGGTAGATGTTCTTCAGAAATAATATGTATAATAGGAGGAGATGAGCAATTTGGCAGAAAAACCCACAGAAATGATAATAACTTTGGAAAAGCATGTGCAAATACAGACATTGTTCAGAGGGCAGCACCAGTATAAGCAGTAACATCTTGGCATTCCACTAACTGGGGTGTGTGTGCAGGTTAGAGAGATCTGGGGCAGTGTATCCCTTGCCAAACACACTAACATGAGAACAGTATTGCAAACACCAGGCCAAATTCTTTTTCAAATTCATGTGTTCAACACTTGGTGACTTCAACCTCAGATATGTTTCTGTGTCTGCAGATATTGTTTGACAGGCATAAGAGGAATTTTGCATAATCTTGCTGTAAAGTCCTTGGATGCTCATAAGGAATTCACTTTATATTTACAACCTCATCCTACTCTTCTGTATTTCAGTGAAAGCAAGATTTTCTCTTAGCCCTAATTCTCTTAGCCCTAATTCAACAAAGCATTTCAGTATGAACTTAATTTTATGCAAGAAGCCAAAACAAAACCCTCATTTTAATAATAATAATTTCCTTTTTTTTTTCCCCCTCCCCAGTTTGTAAGTGCTATGTACAAATACAGTAGCTAGGAATGATGTGTCTATATGCAATAATTTCTTTAAAATACTTACATCTCTAAGTATGGTACTCCCATTAGAGGTCCAGCTTTCCTGGTATAACTAGAAATTTCATGTCGGGTATGAAAAGTAGTTTTATAGGCTTCATAGGGATGAGGCAAAACTGTTTTAAAAGGAACGTTAAGTACAAGGTGACATGTATAAATTGCCCTAGAAATGTTAAATAAAAAGATTTTTTTTTAAGTGTGCAGCATAAAAATTATAGAGGTTAAACTTGTAGGTGCAGTCCTTTTATCATAAGCATTGTAAAACTCAAAGAATTCACATGCAGTAAAAACCGTTTTCCTTTTTACCTATATTTCTTCTTTATAGTAATTCAAGTTAAGTGTTGGCTAACCAAGGAATGACCTTCCCAAAATAAATCATTTTTCATGCTTTTCCATATTCATTAATCTGATGTTATTGTAATATACAGAAAATTATTGGATTTTAGCATTTTAAATATATTTGAAATCTATGCACAGAAAAGTTAATGATGGTGGTACGTGTTTGCTGTCGACATGGTGATAACACCAACTTGGTGATTTTTATCTTGACTTTTGCTGACTGGAGTTGATTTCTTATTAAAAGGACAAAGATAAGTCACTTTAACTCAACAAAAAATCAGTTTCTTATTATAGGCCTAGCAAACCGCAGCATTGTAGAGAAAGTTTTTGTATAGTATGATTTTATCTGTCAAATAAGCCTTCACAAATGTCAAGGATTCATCCAATTTAAACTTCCTGCATAAAAGAGATCTGTTTTCCCTAATTACTTGAAAAGTACCTAGCAGTAATAGGATAAGACAGAGTAGGTGACTAGCCAATTACTTAGTTTAAGCTATTTACATCAATCCATATGCTATAAATTATGTCTAAACCCTCTTGCACTTCTGGAAAAGTGAATAAAATCATATAAGTTTATTTTGAATACAAGATCAGATATGGTATGCTGAGTGACACTTAAAAAGAATGAAACAGTAACCGTAGCTTATTTTCTGAAGCAATCTTGACACTAATGCTAAATTACAGCTTGGAAACATCTAGCATTTTTACCTTTATGAGAAAAGGCTTTTTACATATTTAACATAATTCTAGGGAAAATATACTGGAATTATGTATAAAGATATGTACACTGTAACCAAAGGGCATTTATATTCCCCAGTAGAATACTTACAACAATTTTATTGCCATTTGGTGTCATTTTCTAACAGATATAAAATACAGCCAGTAAACAAACTAGACTTTAGATTTAAGCTGACAGCTGTTCCTTCAGAAGCAATATTCAGATATTTAATCTTAAGAATACTGAATATTTTAGAATTGTTTGAGCAAACTATACTTTTAGCATGTGAGGGACCGCATGCTTTTATATACAGTTCTTGGATCTGATAATGACACTAAAAAACAACCTTAGAATAATCTACACATTTGTCGCTCCCGTATATTCCCTGGGCAAATCAACAAATTGCCTCATGTTTTATTCTTAATTCCACAAGTTCTTTTCTTTATACGCAGTGTTGATATGAATATTAGGCTCTATTTTTTTCCTGTGTGCGCACAAGCCGTGCCATTGACTCCAGTGCAGTTTTTGCATGTTTGTGGGTGCAGCTTTTTCTGGCTCTAATTCTGTTAAGGGAATAAATTGGCCAAGTTTACTGCAAAAGCCCCACATGCTGTTTCCATAAAGAGTCTCACTTCAGTGGGTTACCAAAGGTTTATGGAGACGAAAAAGAGGGAGGATCACTCCAGCCTGGTAACTGAGGTTGGTACACCATCTAATAACTTCACCGTCGTACAACTTCATCGTCTCACCACCCACCATGGAGGGAACAGCACATCTCTGGCCTTTCCGTGAGCTGGGTGAGCCGTGGTGAGAGGGTAAGGACTTCTTGGCTGGGGAGAGGCTGGGCACAGGTAATTATTTGGTGTAAACCGATCCATTTTAGCTGGCTTCAGCATCATCGTGTCAGGTTATCCACAAACAGAGCCAGTTTATGAGTTTGTTTCTTGAAGATCCCTGTAAAAGTAGGGATTAACAGCAAAGATTTGTCCCTTACAAAAGGGGTTCCACCCACATTAAAGCACGCAGGTACATACATACTCCTGGGCTGAATAGGCTTCACCACTTGCCGCCTGACTAATTCTGAGATTTAATCTTGTCCCATGGAAAATGAATAATACTTTGCAACTGCATTCAGTGGGAGAATGATCCCTCTTGACATGCGCGGAGGTTCAGTTTGGAATCATGCAAGGTAAAAGTCAGCTGAGAGATGCTGCCATGGACACAGGCATTAGAATCAGTACAGTCTGAAAACTTAGTGCCCTTTTGTTGAGGGTCATGGCAGTATAGGTAGTTCCACTGCAAATAAGAACCAGACTAAACCAGACTGTTTTAAGTTATTGTTACCAGTATGTATTTCTCCTTTAATGCCATAATTCAATTAAAGATAAGCAATTTCAGAAAGAAATTGGTTGTCCAGGCAGTGCTTTCCATCCCGCTGAAAAGATGAGAACAAGAAAAAGAGTTTTCCTGGAGAAATCTTGTGCTTGTATGCTTTTTCCTTAAATTGATCCAGCTCATCTCACCTGTGACATATGAGCTCTGCCCTGAAATAGACACAGTCTGTTGCCCCTTGCCAATCCATCTGCTGCAGATGAAGTGGATGTGCACGATGTGTCTCAGCAGAGCAGAAGTTATGTCTTCATACCTTCTGCTTTGGGTTCTTTACTCTGTCAAGTATAAGATTAGATCCTTGCTTTTTTTTCCAGTACATTGTGGTATAGATTTAAACTTAAACAGGGTCTATGAATCTATTATCAACTGCAGTCAAGATTATGCTACTATCTGCAACAGGATGGAAATGTAGGAGCAGCCTTGCAGCATGTGGCTGTTCTTCTCCTCCTTAGTTTTCTACAAATCACAGGTTCTATATACTCTGTACCCCAGAAACTCACAGAGTCATGTGCAAAAACATTCATTTTCTTCAAGTTGTCATGTCCTGCTTATCTGTGGTGGGGGCTGTGCTCTAATAGAAGGACTATGAAAGTGGTGAAACAGGTACACCACTGACTTTTGGCAGGACTCACAGGCTTTCAGGTAACCCAAAAATTACCTAAATACCAGAACTACACAATTTTAAATCATGCTGGTTCTTTATTACTGGGGGAGAATACGGGATGAGGAGCAAGGATTACATACCTAACCAACACATACACAAATGTATTATTTTCATGGGTATTTTAATTTCTTTTTCTGTGAGGGGTGAAGACTTAAAGCTGACTCCTTCAGTTGGTCACAGAAGAGATGGAAGCAAGTTCAAGTGCATCCATTCAGTCTGAGCCAATGCTCATGGGAAAAATGCTGTCCTAGCACTGTAGTTGTGCTGTGTAACAAATAGCAGTGCTGCTAATTAAGAGGTACTTTAAAAGTCCTATTTTATATGAAAAAGTCTCTTTCAGCTTCAAAGTTCTTTAAGCACCGAGATTTGCTGTATTTTCAGTGATTTTCAGAATGATTTTATGCTGCAAAGGCAGAGCCACTGATTGTTGCAGAAGGTATTTTGTACTTTTAAATGCTTGTAATCTTTATTCATCTATCACATAGTTTTACATGAATCAGCAGTAAAATCTCTGAAGTCAAAGCATAATTGCCAAAACAGCATTAACTTATTTCATCCGAATAAAAAAATAACCTTTGAAAAAGTACCTTGCAGCTACACAGATTGACAAAATGCATCAATTATATTTTTGCTCACTTTATAATTACACTGCAGTAAGTGCACAGTGAACTTTACTACATGGTTGATTAACCATAAGGTTACCGCTATTAAGTCACTCTCAGAAATAATAATGTGGACTTTCATTTAAGAACATAACTCTGTACAACGTCTGATCAAGTCTAAAAATCTGACATATCCATACAAGCTTCAATTTAAAGTACACAAGTAAATGATAGCACCTTAATTGTAGCAAAGGGTTCCTGTTGCTTCAGTCAGGCATGCTGCGTATGTGAATGATTGGATTTGAAAGAGCCCTTGGGAAGTGTTAACTAACACCAAAGGAAAAGCTTTTCCAGTGGACTCTAAATATCCCATGTCCTCTTTGTTTTTCATAGAAACAAGAACTACGAGGAGCAGCTGAGGTAGCTGGGGTTGTATAGTCTGGAAAAAGGATGCGCGGGGGAGACCTTATCACTGTACGACCACCTGAAGGGAGGTTCTAGAGAGGTGGGGGTCATTCTCTTCTCCTAGGCAACAACTGATAGGACAAGAGGAAATGGCCTCAAGCTGCACCAGGGAAGGTTTAGTTTGGATATTAGGACAAATTTCTTGACATCCTGAAAGGGTTGTCAAGCACTGGAACACATTGCCCAGGGACATGTTTGAGTCACCATTCCTGGAGGCATTTAAAAGACATGTAGATGTGAAAATCAGGGACACGGTCTAGTGGTGGACTTGGCAGAGTCAGGTTTATGGCTGTACTCAATGATCTCAAAGGTCTTTTCCAATCTAAACCATTCTATGAAGTGAAATCAGTGTTCCATCTTCTGGGGAATTAGGATTAGGTCTCCAGGTATACCCTGACAGTACTTTTTTTTCCCAGATTATTGCAACTGGAAAAATACTTCTGTTTCTGTTAGCTCACTGATGCTCTAGCCCCCCTTTTTGTCTTCTATCTTCTTGACTTTGCATAATGCAAAAATGTTGCTTTGAGGCCTTGCCGTGATGTTGTGCTTCTTTTTAACCCGCCCTGAAGATTGTTTATGCCATGAGAGAAACAGCTTTGGACAACCTAAAACTGGAAAAGCTCGTAGTTTAAAGGTCTAAGCCAGGAAATAAAGTAGTAGCTGCTCAGTGTAAGTGATACCTAGCTGAGAAGAAAGAGTAGCAATGCACAAAAAAAACTTGCCTAGGATGTAGGATGCACAAGACCACTCCAACATTTAGTCACAGGTTTCCGTGTAAGGGGGGGAATATCCTCCACATTGCCTGTATGCCTCTGTTCCAGCACTTTCTAGCTTCAAAATGTATCAAAGCCAGAAGTACAACAAAGACTGTAAGATGAGTTGACAGATTTTAACAATGCAGAAACAAATACAACAGAAATTAGATATTATTCTAGTATATATACCAGTGTTTGTATAATTTATTAAAGTTGTGCTAAACCAGGTTGAGAATAGCAAAATTTAAAACATTACTGTATTATTGGAGAAACCTGCTTTTTCATGCTAACATTTGAGTAACAGCAGTAAGACAGAGCTGAGGCTCAGTTTCTTCTCAGTTTCTGAAATTTGATTTCTGCTCACAGTTATCTGAGGAAAATTTCTCTTATTTGGGCACTCCAAAACATGAAAGCAGAGCCAGGGTACTGTTGTGCAAAATGCCACCCATATGACACAACCTGAGGATCTGACGTGTGATGTGTTAACCAGTAATGAACTGAGCTGAATCTGATGCACTCGTGGCTATATAACCAGTTTCCAGTCCTATAACTACATCTCCTCATGGCCATGATTTTCTTCTTTGAGGGTCTGTTCTTTATTCACTCAAATCTTCTCCATGTGTCAAGAACATCATAAGAAGAAGTTATTAAAAGCAACGGGCGTAAAAATCCCCATTCCACTGTTTTACTAAAGCATTTAGAGTGAGAAAAATTAGGCAAATTCACATTTCACATGTGTTTAAATTGTTAATCTCACTGCTCTATCTGTATTAGTGAATACATTTACAGTAAGTTTTACTTTATAATATTTTGGCAGAACTGTTAGAAAAATTGTTATAAGCCTTGGAGTGGAACTGAACCATGAAAGCTAAACTGTAAGCTGCTGCAAAGCTGGGTTATTAGTATGACAGAATAAAATTTCACACACACAGAAGCTTCTAAGCTGTGATATTTTGAAAGCAAGAAGACAGGGGTGGAGAAGGGTAATCAAAATCATCCATATTCCCTCTGATATTTCACTGAATGCTGCCATAATAATACGTTGTTTTTGTCTGTTCTCTTTGTCAGGCATTTGGTGATATTAGTGAAGAAAGTCCTTTGTGTAAGGAAATGAGCACAGCCCAGGAGCAAGTAAGTGAAATGGACAGTGTGCTGTGCACCTCTACGTGTATCAAGCTGAGAGAGAGGAAAAAGACTACAGCAAGGTGGAAAGGTATTATCAGCAGTTTCTGTACCTAGCTGAAAAACAATACTGATACCTAAGCATAAAAGTATGGGATGGCTAGAAGAAAACAAATAATTTGCAAACATAGTTTCTCCTGGGAAGAATAGGGTGCAATCAGAGCTGAGATTTCACAGTTGTGTTTTCCAGTGTGTCTTCATCCTTGGGTAGTTTCACCTGCTGTTGCAAGAGTCCTGAATGCTGAAGAGCTGTCCTTTAACCAAGCACTGTCACACTTTCTATTCAGAAACTCAATACAGTAATGCAATCCACACCAGTCTATCTTGAGCTAGGGCCAGCATTTAAAGTACGCTGGGGGCAGGTTTAAATCAGCTCTGTTATATACAATTAGGTATGCATCCACACATATTGCTCTGAGTGTGAAAGTGCCAGTCTCTCAGACTTGCATTCTGTTTTCCACCGTGTCCTGAAAGCCACTGGAGCCCTCACAGTCCTAGAGAGGTACATGCAGAGTGCAACAGGCCCATGTTTGTTAAGTTGCTCGTCAAAGTTGCTCCTGACCAAAGGCAGTGTCAGGGCATTTGATGACAGCGAATTACAGAATAGATTGATTGTCCTTAGACATCACTGTTACTGTGAGATATGAGCTTCCTCTTGTTCCTTATCCAGGGCCACAGTACCAGATCTGGCTCCACCAGATTCCTGCACTCAGCTGAGTCCTATCGGTGCCAGTTTTCCAATGCCTTTTGAGGAGTAAAGCTCAGTTAAATGCACTTTGCATTACTTTTAAATCCACAGTAATCTTGTCTGCTAACAGAAATACCTTGGAAAGTACACATGAGCACACAAGACACAGATTTTTTTAAGGGAAAAATGATGAATTTAGTGTGTGGGTTCTTGGTCCTATGCTCCTCCTGTTGGGGGAGGGAGGTCATATCTGCCATTGGTGTATTTTCATGATGTCTTTCTCTGTATTCTTGTTTCTAATCTTCAGGAAATCGAGTTGCCTCTGACAAGAACTAGTTCCTGCAGTAATGCATATTCCATGAAGTTGTTTACATCCTGATCCACATCCATGGTATGATTATTGTCTGATAGGATTTGTGTTTCCGATGACCACGTCTCTATGCCTACAGTGTTGTCCTGCACATGCTCCATCCACAGCTCTTGTGTGGCTTCAAAAAGCTTTGCAGTGTGGTGAACTCCTGGGATCAGATCATAGACTGGATCATGCAAACATAACTATTTCATAGGATTTGTTTCCCCTTCCACATTGTGGGACACTCCTAGATTTCTCAGGTTTGCTTGTTCCTGCTTTTTCAGGTTTGCTTGTACCTGCTAGCTGTGGTGGGGAAAATGTTGCTGATTTGTCTTTCAGGTTTCATGAGTAAAACATTGACAGTGTTCTCAGTAATTGTTCAAAGCACAACATAATTGTAATGGCAAGGCTGCAAAAATGCCCAGAAGAGGAACAATGATGGCTTCATCTACCAGTTCTGTAGCCAAGTCCCAACAGGCTGCAAAATTTACAAGATCCCAGAGACCATTTTTTCTGAGTTCTTCATGGTGGCCCTACCTGCTTTCTTGGGAGCTACAGCAGCTTAAAGAAACCTGGAGGTTATCCTCATGCTTAGTAGTATTAAAGTACTGCTCATTTACTTGAACCAGTCAGTGCCTATTCTATTTAGTTTCTTATAAATACATCAGCTATTAAGTCTATGTCCCAAAGGCAAGAAATATGAGAGACTACAGAAGGAAAAGGTGGGATGGGGAACACAGGCAAAAAATGTGAAATCATTTGTGCAAGACCACCAAAATGAGAGACAAATGTAGAAATATAGGGCAGATGGCCAGTTCCCTGAGTTTTAGTCTTCCCTGTGGTAGGTTCCTTTTCATCCTGAAAACACAGTTGGCAAAGGGAAGATTCTCACCTTACTGCTCTTTTGAATCATTTATGTAGAATGCTGTAATCCATAAACATAGTAAACAGTGACATTTTTCTAGCATGTATGATTTTATGGTGTCCCTTTTTTCACATTGGTATGGTAAAAGTTTTTCAGTTGCATTTATCTTTGCAAGAACTTACCCAATATATCAAATGTTATTGATTAATTTTGTTACTTAAATCTATGATTCTCAGGCACCTCAATAATCATTAAATGACATTAGGTAGTAACCTGAATGTTTAAATGTCACTCCTGAGAACAGTTTTTCTTTGGGTTTGCAAGATAACAATGTGGTTTCCAATTTGTTGTTGTTGTTGTTTTCCCAGTTTATTTGTGTGAATGTGCATATGTGTGTGGTTACACCCAGCCAGATATGGCGTTCAAATCTTCTGAATATTTACAAGAAGTGATGTGATTTTTGTGGCTTCTGTTGCATCAGGTATTACTTGGATGATTTCTCTCTGTCATAACAGGAACAAAATTGCCCTTTTAATGTTTGCTTTGCCTATTGACACTTTAAACTGCTGTACGTAACTTTGAAAAAGAAACAAACTGAAGAGAAATCATCCAGTCCCAGAATTTTTCTGTGGAATTTTTTCTAACTGAGCAGAGTTGCTCTTTTCTCCAATTACCCCAGAATCTGGGGTAATGTCAATTACCCTGCCATAATTGATGACACACACAATGTGGTGGAGGCTGCTTGGGATTGTTTGCATACATGACTGTCCTCTGCTGTGAGTAAAGATGTTGAATGGTAACCTGACGCAGTTTCTGGGTGACAGTACCAAGAAGACAGCATGTTGTTGGCAGCATCATATTCCATGCATCTTCTCGGCCTCAGGTTTGTCTTTCAATATGACTGACTATAATGGTAAAAATCCCTTTGGGCAATATTATAGCCTTAGTTTCCTACCACTGATTTATGATATCCCAGTGTGGTACTGTGAGATTTTGACTTCAGTGTTAGTAATACAGTGTTGGTACTTAGCCTGACTTTATGTGTGGAAGCACCATATCTTCAGTTCTGATAGGACTGTGCTGATTTTTTAACAAATGTGGATTGGTCCTGAGACCTTGTTCAGCATGAAGGACTTGTTTAACCACTTTTATTTTCTGCACTGACTTTCATCTGAGCTATAAAGTTCTGTACATTACATATTTGTGAAAGCTGAATTTAAAATATGCTTAAACATTATGTAAGTTTACCTTGCTTTTCTCCCCCCCCCCGAAATGTAAAATCCTACCTATTAATTTTGATTACTTGCATCCTATGAGTTCCCATGTTTGTTGGTCAATATACAGTGGGTGGCATTGGCTTTGAAATTGTTTTCTGAAGTGCTCTTATCAGCAACATCATCCATAATACTCAGTTATAGTTGGATAGTAATTGCCTGTCTATGCAGTGTTCCTTTACAACAATTTTCTCCCGTGTAGCTCTATATATGTAGTCATTACTGAAAAGTGTAAATAAAGAATCCTTTTAGTGGTGTAGTTTCCCTGGGTACCTACTGTGCTCTTATTATCTAAAACATACTCCCCATCTGTAGTTCTGTTCTATTAAAGGATAAAGACATAACTATGAATTAAAAATTAAAATGCTTGTTGTAGATTGGTGAGCAAGGTCTATTAGAATATATCTGGTGCTGGGCTCACAGTACAGTAGATAGATTACACTGAGCACCAGTTAAGCAAGGGGATGAAAAATGAGTGATTTTCATCATTCAGTTAAATATAGTGCTAAGTGGTATGTGCTAGCATTAAAAGCAAATTACTTAGCACTTCACCAATCACAGCATGAGAGCATTCCATTGGAAACAGTATTTCCAGTGATGCTCAGTCCTCAGTTTTATTAAATAAATCAGCTGTTAATGCTTAAGAAAGCAGTAGAAGATGTATTGCTATGATAATAAAAAGATTGAAAATGTAAAAAGAAGTAGTACATTTTAATTAAATGTGCTAAGAAAACCTCCCTCTCTCTTAACAACAAAACTCCAAGGTGCTGGCAAACCTGTAATTTCCTGTACTTTCTTTAGGTCTTCCTTTCTTCCTAATGAATATGACCTTTACATTTTTTTTTTTCCTTCTTTATAATGACATCTTTTTTTCTCATAAATCTGCTGCCATGTCACTGAACATTTTGATGAGCTTTTCTGATTCCCTCTTATATCTCCTTGATAGGATATTATTATCCAGTAATCTAAAGATGGGGAGCCTGATCCTCAGCACAGGTGCTTTTAGGCTGCTCAGTAAAGACAACGGAGATGTGAGAATTTACAGCACAGGAGGTTTTGACATTGAGGGCTACCTTTATATCCCATAGCAACATTATTTCATCCACAGCAATGGTTATTGGGACACAGTCAGATATGCTGTTTGAACACATGAAAGATGTGAGAAGTCATAAACCTTCCTGAGGCTCAGACCAGTCCTAGGCCACTGCCTCCTCCTAAACAGGAGTCACCTGCCAGGAGCTCCAAACAAAAGTCCTGGGAATTACACATATGGGAGATGGTCCAAGGTCTGAGCCACAGCTGCATCTTTACTAGCACCATCAAATGGTAGAAGGAGAGAAAATTAAAGTTCAGGTATAAAAATTACAAGTTCAGGGAACCTATGCATGAAGCTGTCTTGAGTCCTTCATTTTCCCCCAAGTGTCATTCTGTGTGGAATCCTATTTTGAGTTTTCATTTGTGACTATGTTTGAAAGCTGTTTTCTTTGTAAAGCGTATTGTGTTTGGCTGAGATGGAGTTAATCCTCCCACAGCAGCCCTCACAGTACTTTGCACTGGTAGCCAGAAAGGTGTTGGTAACACACCAGTGTTAAGACTATTATTGCTGAGCCACGCTCACACAGCATCAAGGCTGTCTCTCCCACATTCTCCTGCTCACCAGTAGGTTGGGGATGGGCAAGAAGCTGGGAGGGGACACAGCCAGAACAGCTGACCTAAACAGACCACAGGGATATTGTATACAATACGGTGTCTACTCAGCAATAAAAGCTAAGAAAAAGGAAGAGAAGAGGATGGCATTCCTTATTTATGACATTTGTCTTCTGCTTCCTGAGAAGTGGCCAGACACCACCTGCTGATGGGAAGTAGAGAATAAAATCTTTTGTTTTAATTTGCTTCCACTTTATTAAACTGTCTTTATCTTGACCCATGAGGGATTTTTTTCCATTTTATTTTCTTCTCTGCCATTCTGCAGAGGAGGAGGGTGACTGATGTCCAAGAAAGGTCAACCCACCATATAAAGAGAAATGTGTAGGAAGTGAGGGACAAACTGAATAATGGACACCAAGAGTCTCCTATAAGCACATATTTGCAGGAGCTCATGCATGAAACAAAATACCACGTCTTCTTTGTTAAAATAATGATCAATTGTTTTCTGTTGTTGGGGGAGGAAGGAAAAGGGGCAATCAGCTGAAATATCTTGCAAATGTTTCTTTCTCATTTTTGATAACATACCATACCTAAGGGATAAGCTAGATATACTTTATCTATTTTTAGTACCAACGTTGGCTGGAAGTGTTTTGAGTTTTTTTCCATCCCTACATTTCTGGAGTTCTGTGAATATAATAGGACCTGTCCAAAACAAATACCATTTCCACTTGTGTTTAATTTGTGCTTAATACTTTAATGAAATTAGTGTAGTCCTAATACAGCAGAAGCCTTTCTACTAATAGTATATGATAATGATGTTGGACCCAAAATAAGTATTTTGCAAAATCTTGACTTATTTCAGAAAGTTTCCTTGGGAAAAAAAATCATATTTTTGCAGTATATATTCTAAAGCAAGGCATTTAAGCAATGCTTCCTTCTTGTTGTGCAGCAGAATTTCATTCTCATTTCCCTGTTTTCTACTTAAATATGCACTCTAAAGTTGGCTTTTTTTCCCTTTTTTATTATATCTTTATTCAAAGTACTTTCTTAAACCTTAAAACAACAGACATTCTTTTTGTACCAATATAACATTTTCTTCTCAAAACATTTGAGAATATGATATTTAACCTAGTTTTCAAAACATAGAATTCCTTTTTTTTCATTTTCCTGGATGACACGTAATGGTTCTGATGAATCTTTTCTGGGTATGCCAATTCTGTCATATACACTAATATGAAATAATGACACAAAGTTGACTTAACTAGACATAATAGGGCATATTTCTAAAACATTCTGTATTGGAGGTCTATGCACAGATCTTGCTACTTGTTAATGACATTGGGAAAGTTCTTCATCTGCACTACGGTATATATTTATAATAGCTTCCTACTCCAAATGCACGGAGTTCTTGCATAGTAAAATAATAAAAATAAAAGTTTTAAAAAAATTAAAAAGAAAGAAAAAGACTCTGCACAACATTGTCTTGGATAAATTTTAGAACTTCACCATGTGCCAGTGAATTTGGAGCAAAGACAACTAACGTTGCAGGAATGTGTGTGTATGTGTGTGCTCATGTGTATGGAATGATAGCAGGACAGATTTCAGTGGCAGCGCTCTGTATTTCAAACCTTTCCAGAGTTTTGTGTATTACTGAGGCCGTTAAAGTCCTTGTTTCCTGTTTTGGAATTAAAAATCATTGTTTGAAGGCTTTTGTCTTTTTCCACGGATATTATCTGTGAATATATTAGAGAGGCTCTGAATTATCAGAGAGCATACATTACTTTTTCATAATATCTTTCAAATAAGAGATGGAAAAGTCTAAATTTGCTGATGGTGTCATCACATGATTTTTTTTCTTTAACAAGTGTTGGACAGGAATTGGTTGCAGTCTCCTATGACATCCCTCCCACCTCCACACACCCTCCTCTTTTTTAAGCATTGGCAAGCTTGCCGCATTACACTGGTCTCCTAACAACTCTTAAATACTGGCTTTTCCTTATGAATCAATGGCCTTATACACATGTGTAAGCTTGTATGAGGCTGTATGTGTAACTGAGGGCTTGTCTCTGCTCCTCTGACAGCCTGATTGATTATAGAAAGAATGTTTGAAAGAGCCAATACTGGTACAACTTGGCTCAAAAAGAAAATAGTGAGCATAGACTAGGAGCTGTTGCATTCAGGTTGCTAATTTTCAGATTTCTTTTTCTACCCTTGCTGTTGTTGTGGACACACACTCTCCTTTGAGCGCAGCTGTGCCACCTGAAGAGATCATCTACAGCTGCTTTTTCATGCAGGAGAAGCTCCCGTGGGAGCGCTCCCTCACCCAGTTCAGGATGAGTAGCGAATACCTTCTGTTCCATCTGTTCAAGCCTTACAGGGCTACATTTACCCAAAACAGGTGCAAGAGCATTCACACGAGCAGCTCCACCAGCAGTTCTGAGTGCAGTCATCTCTGAGAGAAGGGTGGTGAGGACAGGTGGGAGTGAGGCTGTTGTTCCTTCATCCAGCACAACTGCAGCTGAAGTGGATTTCTGCTCCCTGTGAGTGTATCTCTGTTTGGTTTAAAGCTTTGTTTGGAAGTACTGTGTTTCTTATTTGACTAGGAGTATTGTGAGTGATAAGACAGACCTTTGAGGTAAGAGACAGCCCGGGGAATACGCATAGGCTTTAATGCTCATTTTAGACTAAGATAAAAAAAATAAATGCAAGAAGTGTGCTCTGTGAGAATATGCAAGGAAGCAACACAAAGAGACTACTCTACATTAGCAACAGCGCATGACAGTGCAAACAGATCTGTAAACCTTCATCTGGTGCAGAAGTTTTGGTGTCCATGCCACAGGTTGTGGGAGTTTACTTCACATTTGTTGTGATCTGGTCTTGTGAACTTAATACCCATTAGGCACTGGAGTAAGATGGGTTTATTCCTGGAATAAACTTTCAAGAATAAGTTGGAGTAATTTTCCAGTCTAGTTTCAACTCAGGAACCCCCTGGACGTGCCCCAAAATTGCAGTGTGAAGCAGAAAGCACACTAAGTGGGGTTGTTGGGGAGATTTGGCCTGAAAGCTCATCTAAGACATTTACCTCTAAAGTTACCCATGCTTGGGAGCAAGAAAGGCATAAAATAGCCATCTAATGGATCAAAGTTGATGGCTGTCCACTAGGGGAACCTGCTCAGCTGTGTTGTGGCTTATACTCCCAGCAGTAGTAGGGGTGTCAGCAAGTAATTAAATAGCTGTATGTTTTAAAATACATAAATATTCCTACTAATGTATTACCTTTCTGTCTAATATTGCTGTGTCTCTGGTGATATGAACCCTCTTTCAGCTTCATCAGGATATATGGGGAAGGCAGAGGGAGCATTAACTCTGTTTAGTTCAAGACTTCATCCACCCAGGTATGGGACAACCATATGTTAGATAACAATGCATGAAAAATATGCTTCATTTTTAACCACCTAAACATGTTTACAAAAAGAAAAAATAGTTATTTAACAAATAAAAATGTCATTTAATAAATAAAATTTATTAGGTTTATTACTATTATTAATTCTATTATTGTTATTATTTCAATTATTATTATTTCAATTATAGTCTGCTGCTGTTTTCATAATTCCCTTTGTCTGTTCTGAGGGAAAAACTCAACCCATGTTAATCCACCACTCGTGTACCTTGGGGTAAAAATTAGCACTCAAATGGGAGTTACCAACTAGACTCAGACTTCACAACACTAAAGAAGTAATGAGAGCTTTTGTTATCTTCCCTGAACACAATGGTCATTATTCTCAAGAGGCAAATAAGCTGTTGGTTATGCCCTTGGCTTCCTCTGGTACACGTGCCAGCCTCTGTGTGCTGTGTCTAATCACGTGTGGTGGATGAGGAGTCCCATTCACTCTGCAGGCTGCAGACCTCTGAAGTCTCCTCAGCTGGGCCATACACAGCCCCAGCTGTTATATTGCTGGGTAAGGTGGAACAAAATGGTGCTGAGGATACTGCTTCAAGTGAAGGACCCAACGAGAGGACTTCTCAAGGCTTCTTGAGAACCTGAGCAGGAGAGGAAATGGACCTCACTGAAGGTCAGAGCTTTGTCAGCAAAAGCTACAGTGTTCTTACTGGCTCTACAAGGTTCAAGAAAGGGGAGTGATTTGTCTGGGTAATTAGGTCAGGATTGTAGTAGTTTAGCTTCCTTTTATCCTTGTTATGTGGATAACTCCGATTTATTTTTTCTTCTCCACAGACTCAGCAGGACAATTTCAAAATTGACATGGTGCTTATCAGAAGTTAGTAATTGGATAGTGCAACCCATTTGTTTGATAAAACTGAACTGTTCATTTTTGGTTTCTAAAAGCTAATAGGCATTGTTCCTTCTTTGACATTTGATTTTAATGGCTGTAATGTTGCTCCTGTCTCAACAGCTATATGTCTGCATGCTTTCCTTGACTCCACGCTTCCTCTGCAGGCTGCAGGAGACTGCTTTTAACACTTTAACTTCTGGTACATGTAGTAGTTTCCTCACTCCTCCAAATGCTGTTTATCCCACAGAGCTGTCAATGGCAAAATGCTAGGATTCAGCAGTGAATTAAAGCTGAAGGCAGAGGTCCAGGTTTTCCCAGCCCTGCATTGCTCTAGTTAATTCACAAATATCATAATAATAATAATAATAAATACATTCATTATAGTTTTGCACCAGCATGACCCTATGAAAATTGGTTAGGATGGTGAAACTTTGGTAAAAAAGGGATGTGTAAAATTTCTGTGACTCTATCATTTGCCACTGAACGGAGCTTTCCAAAGTACTGCTTTGGTTACTATAGGACTGGCTTATTGCAGCTCCTTTTTCTTTGGCCTTCAAGCAAAATCAATTCATGAACTATGCAACACTGCTTTAAGGCTTTTTTTTATGAGACTGTCCTAATCTACATATGGCATTGTCCCTACTTTACAGTCTTTTAATTGGCTACAAGCAGCTTACCATATTGATTGAAAAATTCTTCTTACGTTTAGAGCTGTAGCTAATTATGATCTTCTCTCCTTGTCTTCTTGATTTGTAGTTCACATCTCTTTCTTGGGAGCTCACTCCTTCCTCTTTCAGTCTGGAGTCTCCTTTACTGGGTCTCATTCCTGCCCTGGTTTCATAAAATCTCATGTCTAAGCTGCTGATGTTAGCAAGATACTGAATAAGATGGACCTGGGGCTCAATGGAAAATTCAGCTTTCCAAATAAATACTGGGAAGCTCTTAATAGTATCATTACCTTATCTAAGATTGGTTGTTCAGAGAATATTTCAGTAGCAAAGTAGAAAATACAAATTAAAAAAATTGACCCTAAGTGTTTTGTGTAGTTTTATGAAGGCTGAAGAGAGGTTACAAAGAAAAGGCCAGTCAGTAAACAAAATGCATATTTCCTTGCAATTCAATACAGTAGAATCCTTACTGAAGGAGCTATTAAAAAGAATTGCCACTCTTGATAATTGTAAATGCGTAGCAAAGTTAATTAATTAATTTTTATTGTTATAGAAGGAGTACCGGAAGAAAATACTATGATCAAGTATTATTTTCCAGAAATCTGACTGTAGAAATTTCTTCCAGATTATAATCCAGTGATACATGAACTTCTAACTCCTGAAAAAAAAATAAAATTTAAACATTCTGGAATATTGGAATATCCTTCTTAAAACTGTTGCATCAGATTGCTGTACAATCCTCACTGCTGACATAATGAGTGGGAAATGTGTCTAAGCAAGAAAGATGTGAACTGTCATGCCACACTGTCATGAGTAAAACTGATTGAAAAAATTCCATTTGACACTCTGTGCCACAAACTGGGGGCAGAAATTTCAGCATAGTTCAGGAACTCAAAAGAGAGTTATTCCAAGATCTGGGAAATGTTGTCATCAATCTCTTTGGAGTAAAACGTGAACTATTTTTATTGTTCCATTTGTTAATATCCATATTTCCTTCTTTCATGCCTTACTTTACACATTTAATTTAAATGAGAGCAAATGTGTTCTGGCTGAATGTCATATCTATGTTGTATATAATAGAACTATGACTAACTGTATGAATAATTACCAGTTGCAATTTAACAATTCAGATGGATAGTTTCATTAAGAAAACAACATGGGGTCATTATAAGGTTCTGGTCGCTGCCCCCAATCTTAGAAAAAAAATATAGTTCTGTGAACCACCAATCTGAACTGGTGATAAAATATCCCAAGTAGGCTTGCATTAAGCTGGATAATATGCAGGCTGCTTGATTTGTATTGAATATGTGTCTGGTGGCTGGAACCCACTGTAATGAACTAGCCCACAAATCACAGCTTAATGGGAATCTACTTATACATATTGCTTAATTAAAAGTTGTGAGCTTATTAACATGTGTCTTTGGCACTGAGCTTTGGGGATGTAATCTCTGTGCAAATAAGACTAGGTTGTAAAAGTTTTATAGATTGACAGTGATATTAAATTCCATACCTTAATAACTCATAATTTTCTCAAAGCATGGTTCCTATTCTCTATTTATTCAAAACTGTGACAAATTATTTGTTTTTAATCCTTTGCAGTGTTGGAGTTCCTGGGCTTGTTTTATCTCAGAAAGCTGGTGCTGATGATGTTTCACTTGCTTCTGTCCTCTTTTTTTGGGGTGTTGCTAGCTGTTCTGGCTGGCATACAAGCTCAGAGACTCTTTTTTATTGCAGAGACACCCCATGGCACAACACATTAGTTAGGATTGTGCCAGTGTTTCCATTATAAACCTCTGTTTTCATGGGTTTATAACTTTACTGTAAAAATTTGCTTCAGGCTCAAACTTGGACTAGAAGTTGCAAAACTGGGAGAGAACATTTTTTAACAATTAGAACAAAAATCTGCAGTATGTTGCTCTTGGTTACATGACTTTCTTCATTTCTGTATAGCTAATTTCAGAAACACTTCTGTCCAATTTTTTTCTTTTTTTCTCTTAATCTCGGCTAATTGCACTTAATGTTCATATTGATTTCATTTTACTTACGGGAAAAAAAGAAAAGAAATCAATCGCTAGTAATGCTTTAAAAAAATGTCTTCTTTCTTTGTGAAAATATTTATTTCAACCTATTTGGTACCTCCCCTTAGAGGCTTTGCAGTATGATGATGCTATCCCCTCGCCTCAATGTCCCACCAGAGAGCAGACATGGCACAGAACTTCGGTTTTCCCCAAAAAGGGTTAGAAACCATTTCAAACAGCTGTGCCTTCTTCATGCGAGAAAGTTGTCTTTGCTGCCAGCATCAAACGACTCTAAGTGAAACCAGATCTCCTTAAAGGACTTGGAAGTTAGAGGTGAGGACCTGAGTCTCTGTGAAGGACTTGAACACGGGAGGTGAGGTCGGTCTGAGGGGAACTGTGCTTAGCCTCATGTTTACCAGATGTCTACACAGTTCTTCCACCCTTGAGGAGACAGGAGAATGTGTGCTATACCTTTGCCTTTGTACTTTACTATCGTGCTGTTTGCTAAAACCGTATGTGGGGGACGAACAGGGATGGTTGTTCAAACAGAAAGGGAGATGGGCAGGATTTTGGTATGCAAATCTGTCATCTCTGACATGGACAGTCTGAGACCTGTGCATCTGGGTCTAGCCTGAAGTTTCTCTGCAGCGGCACTATTACTGAGCAGTGTTGAGTGATCTCTTCCACAATGTGCTGTGATCACACCTGGGTTGTAACCAGTCTTTGGAGGCTGAGTGTCTCACATTTGAGGTGCCCTGCAAGAAGGAATCTCCTCCACACCAGAGTTCAGCTTGTGTTCATTGACTGTTTATCCTGAGGCCTAAATGCTGTTGTGCCTTCTAAAGCTTTGGGCTGAAAGCTTTGGGGTACATAATTACCAGGAGTCTACTGCTAAGAGAAGTTTTTGTTGAGGAAACAAATGCTGTTCCATCACAACAAAATGAGATCCAGCAGTGCTATGCCCAGCAGTCAGCAGGTCTGGACCAGGCTGTGATATTTCCCAATCCTGGTTTGTACAGAGCCTGATGCAACAGGTGGCCCCATATGAGCTTTTACAAATGAGCTTTATACAATAATGAAGGATTACTCACAAGTGATTAACAACTAGATATTTCTTTCTAGGAGAGGATGCAGATGAATATGTCCTAGTTGAGCTAATAAGTATTGTTTTCAATATACATGCTAAAATAAGCTGTACAGCTACTCTGTATTCACAGCAGTTAACATAACTGCTTATGACAACTGAATAAGCTAAATTATAATAGAATATCCTTGAAGGATTTTCTTTTTGTAGCCCACAGGTTTTGAGTTCTGTACACAAACTGCTTTTACTCCAATTCCTTCATATTTGCATTCATCAGCAGTTCTGATAGCTGAAAAAATAGTTATTTCATTTTGGCTCAATACTTAGTTATTTTGAACAATTGATTAGAAAAAGATCAAGTCAGATGTGGTTTTGATTTCAGACTTCACAACTGTATAGCAAAAAGGAATTTTGAAACAAATGGTTGGTGCAACCTGAATTGTCAAAACATTTAATTGCAAAATGACTACACTGACAGAGCTGAGTTTCTTGAAGAAAATTATTTTGGCAAAAAGTTCAGCAACACGTCTGTATTTTCATAAATCCATTTGACGGCACCTTTTTGTCTAGCAAAACTTTTCCCTGCTTTAATCCCAAAGCCACACTATTAGGACCTGACTCAAGAAAACAATTAAATACCACTGAAGCCTGGAAGTTGAGAAAGCATTTGAAGTGTTGATTCTGGCCTGATTCCTTCTGAAACTCATTCTTTAGAAATCTACTCCCTCTTAATTAATTTGATTAAGTAGCGTTTTGTCTGAGACACCCTCCACTGTGAAGAAAAGGAAAGTAAGAGAAGCTCGTTGGCAGTTAGACTAATGAGAAAATTATAATTTCTCTAATACCCTGCCAGGGTCCAGTAAAATACTACTCGCATTGAGATAAAAGTTATATTTCCCTAATCTTTTAGAGATGTGTGATTCTTTCAAAATGATATTAAAATCAAAGACTTATTACTGTCCCAGGCCTCAGCCCATTTGTTCTGAGAGGTACGTTTGAATTCCAGGGAAGAAAAAGGAGAATTAATTGCGAATCTGTCTTGCACACTTTTGTAGCGTATGCTTTCCAGAGTTTTATATTATTCTTTTTTTTTATGTGTATGTCTTTTGAATATCCTCATTCATTAGGCAGCCAAGGATTGCTCTGGAAGCAATGTTTGTGTGTTATTTGACCTGGGTAAGAAACCCAGAGACAATAACCTCAGCAATTAACCTCTGAGTATCCTCACTTAGTTGCACTTCTCATGCACGTGTTGGTTGTGAGAAAGCCTCAGAAAGGGCATCCAGAGGCGCAGCCAAATCGATGCCAGGGTGCTAGGGGAGCAAGGGGCAATCAGCAAGGGCAGTGCCATGTGGGATGTGTCCAGGGAGCCTGGGGAATGGTCATGCACCACAGACTGCCCAGCTGCTGTCACGGGGGGTGATGGCAGTGGCTGAGTGTTAACAGCAGTGGGGGAAGCTCCAATGCCTCTCCCAATCTAAAGGGAACTGACCGTGGAGCTGTGCACGTGCCTTCCCACTTTTGGAGCCAGCCAAACCTCATTCCCCCACTGCCACACTCACTGACTCCCTGAGGCTTTGGAGGAATTCTGCAGCATCTGGGGTACGAGTAACCACAAAATGGGAAAAACCTGAGAAAAAATGAAGCTATTGGTGCAGTGACCAATGGCTTGTGGTCTTGGCAGTGACCTGCCAAGACCAGATGGACAGACCTAAACAGACAGCACAGACACTCCTGAGTTTTTACAGAGGTCACACCCACAAAAAGACAAGCTGAAGCTATTGACTTCGTGCTTTTTGGGTCCTCTGCATATGTGACTCAGTCTTTCTCTAACACAGCATATGAGTGTACTTTCTCAAAGCTCTAATTGATATTCAGACAGAACTTTCTTCATATTAATGGAATTCACAGGTAATCTTCAGGGGGAAAAATCAGCATTTTAATGTGAAATTGCGTGTATATTGCTTAATCAAGGCTTTTCCAAATTAATTCACTAACAATAAGTATTCATGCTAGTTCTCTTTCAAAAGTCTCTTTGTTTCAATGCAGCCAATAATTTTTGAACAGTTTCAGCTAATTATCAAAGAAAAACTAATGAGGCTGTTCATGACACGGAGCAAGAAAAATTTCTGCTAAAATATTCTACATTTTTGTTGTTGAAATTCTCATGTTTTTAAAGACTTTTCCTCCGTACTGTAGGTACCCCAGGAAAAAAAAAAATTATGTTTTATCTGCCACCCCAGAACACCATTGAACAGAATTTCATTTTCCACTGAAAAAGCCTCATGACAGCTTTACAGAAAGATGAATCAAATCCTTCTTTCACCTGCACCACACCAGCTTTCTACCCAGACACAGGACTTGACAGAAAAGATGCTATGCAATCCAGACTACAGCACCAAGAGCCCAAGCAGAGGAGAAATGAGGCCAAGAGGTGAGACCTAAAGCGACATGAGTAAGTGGGCATAGGACTGTAAGCCCAAAGTTGCCTTCGACCAGGCTGAAGCTTAGAGAGTGCAAAGCAGAGAGTAATAAATGCCCACAGCACCTGACAGCTGGATGCAAGATTCACTCCCTTGGATGAAACCTTGCTGCCTCCGAAATCAGCTGGAACTTTGTCCACCTGTATGAGGGATCTGGCATAAAATCCACACAGGGACCAAAGAAAAGGAGTATGACAATATTGCAGGATGTGATCCCCTTCACCTCACTCAGGAAAATAATCAGTAATTACTCAAGCAACTGAGGCAGAGCTAAACTTCTTAGGTCATTAAGACAAGCAAGATAGAGCTGCTGGTGTAATATTCTGAGAAAAGCTGCTTGTGCTAATAACTCCCATGGAAATAAAAATAGAAAAGAAAAGAAATAGAAAGAGACAGAGAGAACAATTCTCTGGCTGTGTCAGTTCCTAGATGAAAAATGGGGTCCTGACTGTGTTGTCTAAACTTCTTGAGCTTACTGAGCAGGAACTGGAGTAGTAAGAGGTACATTTTTTCATTTATTCAGTTATGGTCTCAGAGGAAGTCAGCACAGTGAAGAGATAAAGGAAAATGTTCTTCAATTGTTTAAAAACAAAAAAAATGAATTTATTCCGACCTTAAACAGAATCATGAAAAGATTAGTGTATCTAGTTTTAAAGTAAATCCACATACCCATCTATCTAGGGCATATCTAGAACATTTACTGAAGGATTTACATTATGATGCCAATGATTTAATTGTTTTTTTCTGGCCTCTCTTAAACATACCTAAAAATGAAAGCACTCTATCCACCATGCATATAGCGCTGAAGTGTTGCCAAGGCAGGCTTTTCTGTCTTGTCCTACTAATCTATGCCTCCCTAAAGGTGGGATGATAATGTATTCTTTTTTCCAAGACCACTCTGGACCATGATACGAAATGGGTGAAGGACTGTGTGTCCTAATTCGGAGGACTGAGACCAAAATATTTTTGAGACTAAAGTCTCTGAGACCAAAGTACTTTGACCAGTATCATTAACCGCTAGGTAATCATCCAACAGTAAAAGCGGCTAGAGCTTGACACACTGTCCATAGACGACAAAGGGAATCTTTCCATTAGCTTCAGTTGAGTCCTTTGTGCTCTTGGGCTAGGTTTTATTGACTGAAAACCACAAAAGATATATTTGTTCTTCAATAGTTGTGTCCTTTCTAAAGCAACTACCTAAAATCAACTGTTCCACAGGCATTTGAGTGGTAACACTGTAACTGAATCCTTGTGTTAGAGGGATTTGTTGTGTTCAAAGCCAATCTAAAATATACAATATGCAAAACATTAGTCCATATTTGCAAACACAACAAGTGTCTTCTGAGGCTCAAAGTCTACTTAAAATGGTGAAAAACTTCTTGCAAGCCTGTTAGATAAGGATTGCAAGCAAAACCTTAAGAACACCTACAATTAAACTCCCTGAATGAACCTTTCTATAAGTAAATATATATGCTTGAGTCAGTACTTTGTTCTTTCCAAACTTGGGTGTGCCAGCGTATAGGGGAAGAGTTGTTTAGATTTGTGGCTGGTATGTTTTTTAATGTGAGCTCAGTTGAGAAACACAGATCTTGGCATTCTCACACCTGATTTTCACTGTATTTCCTGTGTAATAGTCTAGTATCAGAAGGCTTGAATAAACATCCTAACACCTGAGATTTGCTAATTGCTGGCTATAACGAGCACCTGATGCCCTAGGATAATAGGAATTTTCTTCACCTTTCCCTTGTGAGGGCTTTTTATGTTGTGTTTCTCCGTGCTGAATAGAAGAGTGACCTGGTGCCAGGTAAAATAAAATCAAGATATCTCCCAATAATTTGAGAGACAATATATGTCACTGCTCTAGCTCCCTCCCCTCTTGACATCATTGTGTGTGACTTGTGTGTGATCCCACTTGGGAATGACAGAAACAGACAGCAATCAAGGCAGTCCTTCTCGAAGAAACAACTGTAAATCTGACAGAGAATGAGTTTATTTACTCCTTTATTTCTTAAGACCTTCACAAAGCCATTTGGGAATTATACTGGCATGGATATGTGATTATGGCCACTGTGAACTGTTTACTGGAAGAAATTTCTTACGTTTCTTACTGCACATAATCAGTAAATGAAACTTCCTTCGGAACACACACCCACAGTATCAGGAATTTTACTTTCAGTGATCTCAAAATGTAATAAAACCAACACTTTATGATAAGGAGGGACTTATAATTAGGCACTGTGTTCACTTAGTGCTGCTGACTCTGCATTTCTAACTCACAGGATCTGAAAGCAGCTGCTTTACGAGGAAGCGAAGCCTGTACTGGATAAAGATTGCAGTCTTCCCCAGGCTGCTCTCTACCCCTCCTTAACTTGTGAGATCAGCTGTGCTTTAGAAGAGAGAATCCCTCCTGCCTTTCCTAAGTCTGCATGCATATCTGCTAACAGAGGTCCTGATTTAAGAATTACTACCACCGGAATGAATCTTTCTGCTGCCCATGAATGCTGGCAAGACTAAACATATGTCTTTCACCTGTTAACCTTTTCACATGTGATTGCATTCAGCAGTGCTGAACGTCCTTGGATGTAACCCATCAAGTCAGTAGCTTGTTATATTGGGCTGTGACCAGCTGCAGATTCTGAGGCTTCAGGCAACAGACTTGGGTTTATACAGGGGGTTGCAGGCAGAGTGCTTGCTTTGCCTCCACCCCAACCTGCAGCAGCAATCCAGCTCCACTCTGGAAGCAGCAGAGTACAGCACTATTGCTGTGTTAAGGTGTCCTGTTTGGCAGAAATAAATAAATTGTGGCATTGACTGCTATCCTTCCCCTGTTCAGAGCTACATCTGCATGAAGACTGGTCTTAAAGTAAGTCACCGCTCAGTCTAAGAAAGGGTGGGATCACATACTTGCACATGTTTAGCTCCAGGGGCATGGCTTATTTATGCTTTTGCCTACAGAGATTTTGTTAACTTTTTTCTTGTATATGTGTGAATTTATTCTAACTCTTAGGCTTTGTGTTGCTCAGCATGCTGATATTTACTGTCTCTTATTGAATTGGTGGGAGAACATTTTGCTACTGTTTTTAACCATTTTTGAATTGTATTTATACCAACATTTTAGTTTACAACACTGGGATAAAAAGCACTTAAAACTGTGGTGTGGATATTGCTGTGTGGCTTTGGTTTCTACATAGTTGAGCCTCAGTTAAGACTGTACATATGAACTGCTGAAACAGTTTCCAATTATTCCTATGGGTTTGGCCATTGACTTCTGTATGTCAAGCTTTTAACCCATGTGAAAAATGACGTTCATTACAAATTTATCTATATTGTCACAATTTTGAAATTTCATCAGAATTTCTTTTAGCAAAAATAGTGTGTTCAAGTAGCAGCAATGTGAATTTATAGGAGAGAAGAAAGAAAAAGCTCATACATTCAGTGCAATAACTGGTACAGATCTTAGAAACTCCATACTGGTAAAAATCAAAACTTTTCTAATAAAATAAAAAGATCTGTTTTGATCGTAAAAAAGCACACAAATACCACGTTAAATATTTTTTTTTCTCCCATGTTACTGCTGCTTCCTTTCTCTGGTTCTTCTCTTACCTCTCTTTTCTTTCTCTCAGTATCTGCCTATCTTTATGCAGACTCTGTTGCTTGATTCTCTCTATGTTTATTTCTAAGTGCTATCAGTACAAATACAAATTCACCTCCTTTTGCTCTGCTACTGGTTCTCATTGCTTCCTTGCCTCTTTAGACCCACTTCCACCCTAAAAAAACAGCTCCTCTCCCTCTCTTCCATCTCTGAAGTGTCTCAGGTATGCTCATATTTTGCAGGTGCAATGTGTCCCTCCTCTGCCTCTCACCACTGCTGCCCACCCTCAAGGGTAGTGTGTCCCTCCCTCCTGAGCCTTGCAGGTTGTACAACTCTGCATTCCTCTGAGAGGGTGCTGGTCTCTCAGAGCCCATTCAGAGCAGTCTGACCACCTTGGTAAAAAGCTGGAAGGCCACCCCAAAAGAAGTCTATTGGTTAGTTGCTATTGGTCAGAGTTGATCCACTCTCCAAGGATCTCTTCCACACTCCTCTCAGTCTTCTGCACCAAGTGGTTATTTTGGCTTCCACACCCCCAATCCTCGCCCCTTTTTGTTTTTTTTTTGGTTTTCTTCAATGATCAAAAGCACTCTTGCTTTTTTCACAATATCTTCACAGCTCTGCTTCATGACTTGCCTTTAAATTCCTTCTTCAAGCTTCTATTTTATTGTGCTGCAAAAAAACCCTGTGTTTTATAAAATACTTGACAAGAGTCTGATATTAATTTACTGTTATTCTGCAAAACAAAATAATTTCATTTTTGCTCTGAGCTCCCTCATCTGACTATATCTCGTGTCTGTCTGTTACATTCAGAGCCCACCTACAAGTTTTCTGTGTCAGAGTCTGTACCATTTTTCTGTGGATTCATGTCCTTCAGCAGAAAACCTGGCACTGGTAAGTGCTGAGCCAGCAGAAGATGGTGTTTGGCTACAGATCTTTGGTGTTCTTTTCCCTCTTATTTCTGGAGAGTTTTAGGGGTTTGTTTCTTTCCTTTGTATTATTTTCTTTTAAATTTGATTTTATTTATTTGTGTGGCTAAGAATGGCTTTGAAGAACAGTGACGGATACTCTCCTAGCTCTTGATACTCAGCTATCTCTAGATATTTTATTGAAACAGAGGAAAGTAAGAGTGCTACAGAGCAGAGATAATCCTAATGTTTACATCACTGGGTGCCTCTTAGTTGGCATAATAAACCCTAACAAAATAACCAATACTGTCATGCAATATTTACATTTAAATCTAAATCAGGACATACATATGGAAAAACTATACATGATGACATTGCAGATTGCCTTTTTTTCAAATAGGTCCTTCAGGGTAGCAGCTGGATTGGTTTTCTGATAGGAGCTTCTTAATCCAGGCAGATGTAGCTCTCATCAGAAGTTAATTTGCAGGGATATTCACATATGCAAATCATGTCACAATGCTGAAATGCAACCACGTAATGACTGGAAAATGTTATACCCATAAATCATGCTACCACGATCATCAAAATTTCCACTCAGCCAGGACAAATTCAACAGCATTTATGTCTTTCCAGCTTTTAGCCCATAAAAAATCTGTGTTTTTGGAGACTGTGTTACACTGGTGATCTTAAAACTCCCAAGTCTGGTATAATGAGTCCTCAAGTGCATTATAACTTACCAGTAATTACATTTCAACATTTCTGCTTTCAGCAGTTAGTGTTTTATTCATAAACATTTAAACACTGAATTAGGCATAAAATAAGAATGTTGGCAACAACCCGGCTTAATTTCATTAACTATTAGGTAAACGTACTATTGCTTCTTCAAATAATCCTTGGTTTGAATGCTAAAGATGTAATGAACTTCATGGTTCATAGCATCTGACATTGCTTAATTAATGGGTGCATTTATAGTACATAGGCCTCGGTAATTGATTTATATGCATGATTTGCACATACAGCTGTTAGTTCCTGTAGGAAAGTCATAATTCAAATGTGTGCATATATTCAAGATACGGGGAAAGGGGGGAAAAAACCCACCTCACAAACTTGTCGAGTTCCCAACAAAACATAATAACAATAAATAGCACAGGAAAAATAAACAGCACTAGAAAAAAAAACAAACCAGAAGAAACATTATTGTGATCTCTTTGAATTTCCATAGCTCACACATTTTCAATGGAAAACATGACAAAATTCTTCTCAGCAATTTTTTTCCTCTTTACAGTAGATGTGGTTAAGTCTATATATGCCCACACACCTCTGTGAGTCTGTTCATATTACAGTGTATGCACGGTGAATGGAGTCCACATTTGCCATGCCCATTTCAGTTTCTCCCCCTTACTCTAATACACATAAACACACACAAGGTATACATAATTTAGATTTAAGAGCAAGCGCAATAAAGCTAAGAAAAGGTTACACTTAATATTACACGTGTTTAGTCTTGGGGCAAATCTTCTCCTAACTGAAGCCAAGCATTGGAGACGAGGGAATTCAGCACAGGTTTCCTAGCCTGTCCAACAGATTACTTGTGAAAGCCAAAGTGGTGTGTTGAGAAGTCGATGCTGAAGAATAACTGAGCTCTGAGTGGAAAGAGGTCTCCTGTGGCAGTTTAAGAAAGGTTGAGGAAGAGAAACAGCTATTTCTGGATTATCCATTACCTTGGAGCTAAGACTGCATCCTTCCTAGTACTTTTCTTGCTGTTCGGTGTATCCCAAGCAACAGTCCCACATGCTGAAGCAAATGCCCCTGTTCCAGCACACAGAGTTCCAGTTCTCCCATCTTTCTCCCTTACACTGACAGCTATCCCACATTAGCAGCAAACCTTATTTCAAGGGTTCTTGCAGGAAGCGCTTGCCATTTTAGGGTTTTTGGTTTCGGTTATCAAAGCATTTCATTGTGCATTAAGGAATGCAGAGCACAGGCAGCTTGATGGCTTTCACAACCCTGGCTCCATTTCCTGGTGCTCTAAGGCAACACTTAGCTTTTCACTCTCCAGCCCCTTATGCGCTCTACATCTGCTATTCTAATGCCTGCATTCATCAGTAGACTGGCAATAATAAATTTTCTTCTTTCCTTTCTCTTTGCTTTCCAAAGGCTTTCCCTTGTACACACGTTTGTCATTTCTTCACTATTGACTGCTGACTGGCCAAACCTCCATGAACAATAATTCCATTATAATCTAAGCCAGGGGCATGGCTGGCTTTATGGTTTGACTGAAGGCAGGTGAAAGGGTGGAAAGGAGATTATTTTAAACTCTTAATCATCACTCATATTTTTTCAATATTCATTGACAAGCTGTAGTGGAAACTATATTTTTTTCTGTGAACCCAGGCACTCTTCCAAACTCTTATTCCTTGGTATTAGCCCAATTCTTTCCTTCTGAGGGTATTATGGCAGTCTTCTGAAATCAGATCTTTCTCACAGTTAGTTACTATGTCCATGCAGTCTGGAAAGACCTAGCACTCAAACTGGTGGGTTAATGTGCTTTGTATCAAAATGTCATTTACATCACCAAGTCCAAGAAAAATCAAGAACAACAGCTGAGAGCCTGAACCACAAACCCAGTTCCCACACAGTGCAGGTGTGTTTGTGCTATGTGGACTGAAAGTATCATGCTTCAACTATCGCCTGAGAAAAGCTGAGTGATTCCATTTGATTCAGAATGTAGATAGGTTCGTTAAAAATAGAGATGGTTCCAGAAGTTAACACCTGCATTTCTCCTTGTTGTAGCCATACCTGTAGTGAAGTAGAGGCAGTTCATGAAACTGTGGAGCGGTAAGGACCAGCTCAGATCTTAACACCTCCAACATAGCATCGATGGGCACAGTACAGGTATCACAGAGTAATTTAGCTGCAGGGATGGTGCATGTCACGAATGAGCTCAGAGCCAAACTGTGTGACTATATGAATATACCAGTATTCACTTCAATGGTATGTCTGTTTTATGGTATCTACATGAAATGCACACACTGCTTCAGCTTCCCTGGAAATGGGCAGTAGTCAGGATTTAGTCCGTGGAGAGAATTGCTGTAGTTGCTGCTATCTTTTATATGACAGGCAGAGAATTACGCTGTGTTTAGGAGACATTCTATTAACATTGATTAATTTATATCATATATATATATATTAAAAAAAAAGTAATTTGAAATCCTAAATGTAAAGAAGACTAAAATTGGGAGAAGAAAACAGAAAAAATATATTGCAGTTTTTGAAGTCAGATGATTCTCCTCTTCTTCTCTTCAGCCTCATTTTACTGATCTGCAACACCGTTTGTAAGTATTTTGTTAATGGGTTTAGATTTTCAGGGGGCTTGACCTCTGAAATTATCCTCAAATCATTACATATTTTTCAGAGCAACAGAATGAGTTTCTTGGAAGACGTAGGCAGAAATGGTGATTATCTAAGATAACAAATACTATGTAATATAAACATTTTCTGCTAAAGTTTCCTTCTCTCCAACACATAATCTAGTTCTCATTGATTTCAAAAGCAGTTGGGTTTCATCTGATCACTAGTTATTAAACAGCTTCTAAAGCTATAAAAAGCCCCAAAGCTTTGTTAGAAATAATCTTTGTTTTCTTGCCAGACTGTAACAATAATAACAATTATATATAAACATGCATATACACACATTTCCTTTCCATTTTTATATCTTCAGTCATCTGGAGTTCTTCAAGCATTTTATGCAGGTGAGTAAAAAATAATTATCTTTGTTTTGCAGGCACAAAGGAGAGGTACGGTTGAAGTTGGCAGAAAAAGGAATAATGTTGTGAATTTTCCACCAAGATTAAAAGAGATCACATTTATATGAAAAGCGCTCTGGGTTTCTTCAACCAACCAGGCTGCGTTCAGGGTTTTTTACCCTTTCCTTTACTTTTCCCAGCCTCCCAAGTTTCCTTGAGATAAGGTTTGAACTCTCACAGCCGCCTTGGCAACATTCTCGATGTTAAATTGGGCAGTTGGTAGAGCCTATCTACCAACCTGTGTTCCTTCTGCTCAGGTAGGTCTGCCACTTTTAAGAGTTTGATTCTGGTCCCCTGGCTCTCACATGGTGTGCTTTTCATGCTGCGTCAGGTGTGGGCTGGCACCACCAGCAGGGACCAGTCCCTGCTGCCCGTGCCGGTGCCCAGACTGTGTGAACAGGCAGCATTCCTAGGCAAGGGCAGGCAGAAGTGGAACACTGGGGCATGCCATGTCCAGGAGCTCTTTTTTTGTGGCTCCTTCTCATCATGCTGCTGAGCAGAGACCACTTTTCTACTGCAAGGTGGCCACAGTCCTTCCCCTCCCAAAATCTGTCCTTGTCCATGCAGAACTAGCAATATCTGCAGGAATAATGGTCGATGAAGAAACAGACAGGACTGAAGGCATTAGCTGGTTTATTAATGTGGCAGGATGCTGGTTAGTATACATCAGATAGCACTGGCAACACCTGATTTTTCAATCAATATTAATGTTTTAATTTCTTGCTGGAGTGGTGAATCTTGCTGTGTGCCATGTCCTCCTGACTGGTTTTAAAACATGTTCTTTCCCATGCAATGGTTTCCAAGTTTGTGGATGTTTGCACAGGAGGGAAACATGTTCAAAGCTGCTGTACTCTCATTTGAACTACATAAAAGCACATGGATATGATCTTGTGATTAAAAATAAAGTTTCCTGTAAACAGGTTCCTGGGGAAGTATTCTGCTGCTCTGCAAAGGAATTGCAGTTAATTCTAACTGAGGAACACTTAAAAACTATTAAGAGAGAGTAATTCTAGCAGTTCTACAGATGATTAAAAAGTCATTTTCTAAAATATTCTCACTGGAGGTTTTTTTTTCCTTTTCTTAAAGAAAACATTTAATTGCTCCAATCAACCATAGCTACTTTCTGTTCATGATGTAATTTGTATACCCTGATCACAAGGTATATGGTAATTTTTCATATTTGATCATGAATATATTCCCCATAGTTCACCTTCAATTGACTGTAACTCGCTCTTCATTAAAGAAAGAAGGAATAAAATAAGATGAGAAGGGGAGCATTCTGACCTGACATACTTGGTAATGCCCCTCTGATAGACACAGATTATATTATATTTCTGCTCCTACAACACCAGCAGCAAAAGTCCCACCTCACAGGTAGGTGAAGACAACTTTGATTGTAGTTCTAGAATTTGCACTGGCATCACCCACCGATGTGCTGCAAAACCAGTCTCCCTAAGAAGCAGAAGGAAAACCTTGCCAGCAAATGCCGTCAACACTTGCCAACACTTATAATATTAAAGAACCCAAGTGATCAGAGTGGGACTCCTCTTCCTGTCCTGGATGTTGAAGTTGGACATCTCTGCAATGCAGCAAAGAAGGCTGTTCCCCAAACACTGCTCCTTGAAGATGTAGCATGGTAAGTAACAGAAGAGTTCATGTATTGCTAACATCCTGTCCAAGTGCTCAGTTTTTTCCTGATAAATTATCTTCAGTTCTTGAATGAATAGTGACACAAGCAAATCAGGTATCCAGCCAATGTGCAGCATGTTGGCAGTCTTGCCTGTCTTTAGATTCTGTTTGTGTAATAAATCCAGCACAATTTATGATTTTTTAAGATCCCAGCATTGCATAGCTAAATAGTATTCATATTGCCATGTGATTTTAAGCAGCTATTGCAAACTTTTCACTCTGCGGCACTCAGGCAAATTCAATAATTTCACCTGGCAACTTGGATTTGGCAAGGGACTTGACAGTAGTGTTTGACAGTGCACACAGAAGGGCAGCTGAGCTTGTACCTCACTATAGCTTCCTCTTGAGATAAACAGCTTCATCTAATTATGAAAAACAAACACAGTAAGCAAGTGCCACTACCGATATTTGAAGTTCATTCAGTGTCAAGTGTCTGCATTACCTCGTATGTCATCAGTGGGAGCCACCATTCAATAGTGCCAGCCAGCCATCACTTTATACCTTTTTTTTTTTTGCAGATTTGCTTCTTCACTAGAATAGATGCAGACACATTTTCTGTGATATAACTCTGATTCTTTCTTTTTTTTTCTTATTGAGGGAATGATTTTGTCCGAAGGGCCACAGTAGCAACACTGAGCTGTTCATGGTGAAGCAGTTCCATAAATGAGCTTTTGGTATGGTACCGAGCATGTCCAATAGCTGTCAGTGATTTAATCACTAGGACCAGTCTGAAATTACTTGTTTTCATGGACTCAAATCTAACTTTCTCTCAGCATTTTGAATTTTCATACCTTGTGCAAGAGCCCACTGAAACCCAGAACTTCATTATCTTTTCCCCAAGAGTTTTTATGGAAGTTTTGGAAGCTGGAACAATTTTATTTGCTTTATAATAGTTCCCAGGAGCACATGTCAAAGACTGAGTACTCTGGTGTCATAAAAACTTGAAACAACAGAGCACCTGTAAGCAAAAAGCGGCCATGGTTCAGACCAGCAGAGTGCCAGCAGCAACTTGTTGGGCTCTCCCTGTTCACACTGATGGTGCCCAGAATGCCTTTGAAGTACGAAAAAAAAAAGGACCTGATGCTGCCCAGGTTATTCCACAACATGCCTGGCCTCGCCAAGTGCGGACTGCAGCTTCCCTTTCCCTTGTAACCTTGGGCTGGAAGCAGTCACAGTGTTCATGCTGATGCTCCACACTCCATCCACCTTCCCAGATTCCTACATGCAGCAACCTGTCCAGTCTCCAGGTGGTTCACTAGGAGAAGCAGTGTCTACACCTGTGGCTGTGACCATAGCCAAGCTTCTGCTGACAAAAGCAACATCATTTTTTTGAGTCACCACGAAGATCTGACCTCACCCAGGATGACTTGTACCTTTAACAGCTAGAGGACTCATTGCTAATGTGAGATTTGGCCTTTTTTTTCCACCTTCTGGCTTAGCATGCCAATCTGATGTTCTACAGGAGAGAGTGGGGAGAGTTAATGAGGGCACCCTATTTGCCCCCTAATTGTCCCTAATTGTTCTTTGCCCCCACTCTCTGTATCTCTATGCCCCTGAGCCACCTGTGTCCCATGGCACAGTAGCTTTCAGCATGTTATAACAGAATGTTACATTCAAACAAGATACCAAGGCTGAGGGAACCATTACATTGCTGTATAGTCCTTCTTTGTTGTGTAACAATAAAACCTGATAATTTGTTGTGATTAACAAATAGTTCATTTTTATAACTGCCTTGGTAGCTCCACTTTTCTCCCTAAAAACCAAATATTAAATTTTGTCACCCTCTAATCCCTGTGTTTGGCTTGAACTGCTGAAATGTGCATCATTCTCAAGCTTTCATCAATTCATGCTCCCTTGCTATAATCCCTTCCATCTGACCTCAGCAAACAGCCATGTCCAGCCCTTTGCCCCTGGACATCTGTCTTTCCTCACAGGAGATAATTTTGGCTTCACACCAGTTGTGGACACGTACCTGATTAGTAGAATAAGATACACCTATGGAAAATAAAGAGCAGAATTTAACAGGTTGATAGATAGTTGCCTCTAACACAGGTAGCTCTGTGCCATCTACGACCAAGGCTCTGCACAGTCATCATCAGACAGCGACTTTTCTGCCTCTGTTTTCTCATCTCTGAAACCTCCTTTGCAGAGATTCCTTGAGTCCTTTAGCTGATCCTGAGAGCTCAACATTATAGCAATTAAAAACAAAACCTTTGTGTCTTTTTTAAGGTATGGAAGGCTGCCTGACCCACGTGAAGTGAGTCCTATGGAGGGGTGAGGTGAAAGGGAGGGTGCCCCAGACACCTGTGCTGTGTTGAAACCCACCTGCCAGATGGCCTTTGATAGATGCAACACAGAACCTCTGCTGACAACTGTGAGTACTTTCTAGACGGCACTCTAAGTCAAGAAGCAAGGTCATATATATGGATACGAGTAACTATTGTATCCCCTTTTTGTTTTTTTCACACGTGTATATAGTTGCTGCTGTGATTACTGCCAAAAGATGGGTAAGGGTGAGAGTGGGAAAAAACCTCTGCAAATTATACTATAATTCATGTAGTCATTTATGAACAGGCCTCCAAATACTGTTATAAATGCACCAATTACTTTGCTGTGCAGGATTTTACAGTTGCTGAAATGTTTAGAGTAACTCTTGCAGCGAGGACACACAGACTTTTGCTTTATCAGGAACATTAATAAATGCTTCAAGTACGTTTACAGCTATCTGTTTTCTACACTCATGAATCCAAACGGCTCTTAAACTAATCTTGTAAAATCCATCCTGGGGAAATGTGCTAAACCAAGCTTGCATTAAAAAAAAAAAAACAAAACAAAACAAAACCAAACCAACCAAAAAAACCCAAAAACAAAAAACCAAAAACCAAGAAACATTTGATCTCAAAAGGTTACATGTTATTTATTAACTCAATCTGTCCCAACACTGGAAACAGGGTTTTGTTTGCTTAGTTCTAAAAATCCAAATTTTGCAGAGCGATATTTGTGCCAACCTGTAAACTTTTAATTTCTCTGATATTCAGCATCGTGTCCAGNTTGCAGAGCGATATTTGTGCCAAGCTATAACCTTTTAATTTCTCTAATTCTGATATTCAGCATCGTGTCCAGCGAAAGGCTGTGTGTAGCCATAGACTGCTTTGACTTTGCAGGTGTTGGCTTTGGTTGTCTTTACAGTTGTTTAGGTAAATGCAGGCCTAGGGGCAATGGCATTATGCCAGCTGGACCCTCTATCTTTTCCAGACTGGCTGAGGGTTGATATGGGTTCTGATATTAAACTATCTCAGATGATGCCATCACTGGGAAATCCCAGAAGGTAGCAGTGCCCTGGCAATGCCTCCCATGCCATGCCCTAAACCACTGCTGGGGTTCTATCTCAGCTGAGGAAATGAGTTGGAGTGGAAAGCTTTTGGCTATCTGCCTTTTCACACTAAATCTCCCTGGGAATTGAGGTGTGTCCCTCTGTGAGTTATTATTGCACGTTACAGAAAACATCAGGTTCAACCGAAAAACAAGTTGTGTTGTAGCGAGCGGAGGGGGGGGAAAGGAGAACCAGGTAATGAAACAGCATTGAAATTGAAAACAATGTCAGTTAAAAAAGTTTAAATGCTTCCACGCATCTCAGCCTCACTCTGGAAAGTTGACAGTCAAATATTTAAACAGTACACCATCTCACTGAATTTTATGTCATTACAGTGACAATGTCATTAAACTTGATATGGTTTTCTTTTTAATTTCAATGAAACATATTTCCTGATCTTTTCATAAAAATGACCTTTGGGAACCATAGCAATCTAGGCATTTCTTTATTTATCCTGCTGCATCAGCTAATTCTGCTAGTCAGAAGCTATATTGGAAACCATATGAAAGCCCTTGCTGGGTACAATAATGTTGTGAGCTAAATGTTGTATTAGAACATTTTAAACTGACAAGCTGAAATTACTTGATATGTTTCTGTGAACAAGATAGTATCAGTGGATCTGCAATTTGCTTTTTCAAATATTTCTCTGTACCCTTTTCATTATTCTCTGGAATTTTATACTTCTTTTTTTCTGTCTTGCAAACTTTCTTTTATAGTACATCCTTTTCACAAAGTAATAAAAGGTCAAATATATAATCTAAGCAAGCTGTTATTCATCTTTAAGAAAAAGCAAACAAACAAAACATTTTAAATGGCTTTTCATTATCTGGATGTAATATTGCTAATAATTTACTCTGTTGGTTGAATTTTATAGATCGCCATGGTTTCTGAGAACTGTCCAAGAAGTTCTGCATGAATCAGGAAAACTTGGAATCTGGGTTTAATCTGGCTTCCCATCAACTTCCTTCACAGAAATGTGGAATTCATGGAAGGCAAGTGCTTTAAAAAAACAAGAGTTGTCTAAAATACATGAGTTTGGAGTTTATGATGAGAATAACCCTAAAGACCAAAGAACACCAAAAGCCTTGTTTGTTCTTCAAAAGGCTTTGTGAATAATCTGAATATTTAAAAAACAAGTAGTATTTGGAAATCTAAACTGGATTCCCAAACTGCCAACTCTCCAAAAATCACAGGCAACTTCTGAGAATGTGGGCTTCTCAATGCAGGTCCTTAAATCCTTTCCAAATCACATCTCAAGAAAACCCCACCCCAGTATTCAGAAAGTGGGGAAAACAGGAAACAATCCGAAAAAAAATCATCTTACTTTTAAGCACTCATAAAGTGATAAGAAAAACACTAGAAAATAGAAATTACCCCACCCATACAGCTTTCAAAGCAGGTCAGGAATAAAAAGGGGGTTGCATTCCTTATGAAACATTGCAGTATGGATTGAAAATAGGAATAAATAAATAATACCATAAATACATTAAAAAGATTTTTTTTCCAGAATAGATCTATTAATTTGGAATAAATATGCACTACAGAAGTTGTTTTCTAACTTTCCAAGTGACAGAACAACTAGGAACAGTACTGACTAAAATTCATGTATGACTCTTCTATTTTTTTACTGCATTTTAGAATTTAGTGGAATTCAGTATCAGGCTAAAATCTCTGATAGTATCAAGGAAATAATTGACTTGTTGCTAGAATTTTTCTCTACAGTTGTCTCTAATTGTATGGCTGACCACAAAAGCAATTTGCTCTATTGGAGTTCTGACCAGAAAACTGAATTTCTTGGAAGATAGAAAAAGACATTTTTTTCCCCCTTCACTCATATTCTAACATTTCCCAGAAACCTGTTTCTGTGTTTACAAACTCAGTGATGTCAGTATAATAACAGGAATAGTTAGATATATAGTATTTTCCACAATATATTATGACATTACATAATTTTTGGCCAGGATCCTTGTTAGCACAGAAAAGCTAATTCATTTCATTGACCACAGCATCATACTTTGTTTATATCTTATTTAAAAGCAAGTCATTATCATATTGCTGACCTAAGATCACCGTGACAGTCAAGTCAAATGAGGAATTTGGAGATCTGGGGCACATAAACAGTTGTAAATTCTGTCCTGCAGAAATACACATGAATATGTAAACCAAAATGCAATTTTCAGATAACACTAAGCACATATCACTGTATGTCACACCCATCCAAGACTGAATCAATGGATCAAATAGATTTGCACCTCTTACCTTGGAATAAGGTTTAGCTCAGGACATCAATTAGAGTAGACAGAGCTCTGATGTTCAGCTCTGCCGGTGATGAAATGCTGAGAATCACCCCATTTTTTAACAGAATGGGCCAAATGCTGCCCTTGGTTACATTCCCAGGCCTCAGATAACATGAGTATAATTGAAAGCAGTTTTGGTTCAATATTTCTTGTATTTTAGAAGCTGTGGAGCAATCAAGCAATATGACCTTTTAGTGGTCCACCAAAGAATCAAGTTCTGCTCTGTATGGGATCCAGACTAATCAATATCCTATTACAACCAGTGCCTGTTTTGTTGTTTGGTTTTTTTTACAACTGAGACACAATGGGAATAGCTTGGGCAAAACATTTCTCCCTGCAACAGCTGATACTTGGCAGATTCACAAACTATTAGCTTGTTAAATCTATGCTTTTCAATAAAATGACATGGATGTTTAAGCTCTGTTGTTCAATATGGTACAAACATACCCAAGTTTAACTCATTCAAGCGCTCCTCATTATGTCAAATCTCCAAACAACATCCACAAAAACTTTCCAAGAGTTTAGAATGCTACATCATTCCATATACATAAATAAATATATAAAAATAACAAGCTCGGATTAACTTGTCAGGTGTAGTAGGGGTGTAACAATCAGAAGCATGGGATAAAGTCAATATTGACACAAAGCCTAATTTTTCTCTTAAATAACAGAAGACAGAATTGACTGAAGGAAATTTGAAGCCCACAGGGAGCCAATGACTTTCCATGATCCAGGGTATCATCTATTGGTTTCAAGAACAGGGATGACTGATTAAATCCTTGACTTGCAGAAAATATGGAGTGAAATCCTACTGTTGAAGTCAATGGCATCACTCCAGCTTTCTTCAGCATGGTCAGACTGCCACTGGTGAGATCAGTGCAAAAAAAGGACAGCACTACAGGTGTGTCTGAGCATACATGTTGACAAATAGAAGGGAAAAAGAACCCTGGGCCTGTTCCTCCTTTGACAGGACTATGTTGAAGGAAGCAAAGCCAGCCTGACTCCATGTACCCTCAACTGTATTTTAAATGAGAAATAAGGAAGAAAAAAGCACAAACCCTACACAAGGTACGTTTTTCCTTCGTAGCAGGTTTGTTTTCTTAAAGCGGACAAAGCCCTGTATATTAAAATCCATAATGAACTAAAATCAGGTCATAGCTGTCTTTTTAAGGTGAACATTTCTGAAGAATAAATTTAGGGACATGCAGGTCAGAATAACACAGCAGGTCCACTTTGAATTATTATTACCGCTTAGAATTATTACACTGGCCATCAGGGCAATGGTGGGAGGAAGTATTAAAACGCTGTGACCCTCAAGTGCAGATGTTTTGCAGTGTCATGGGGTCTGGGCAGGAGTCCTTCAGGGCCATATCCTTGTTAGAGGATGGTGCCAGAGTGCATTGGCCAGTGGGAAGCTCCAGCCTGTGGAAGCTGCAGCAAAGCCACTGTGGTTGTGGGTAAGCAGCATCTCCTCATGGCGAGCATGTTTCGTGTTGCCCTTGTTACTTATGCTCAGGGTGAGGAAAGAGATGAAAAAATTTGCTGCTCTGTCCACAGAGTTTGAACTGCCTCCAGAGCCCAGGTTTTGGGAAGGCAATTCAGTATAACTAGAATAATCTTGGATGATACAGCTCTTCAATGAGTCCATCCCTCTTGGACTTGAGTTTCTCTGCAGTGGCTGTAGCAGACCAGAAGAAAAAAGTGGTAGATGTAAAGACTTTTTATTTAAACTTCATACAGAATCATATTTAATATATCTTTCCCTGGATACTTTGGAGGAAAGAAAGAACCTCTGGAGTCTCTCAAACTAGTATTTGAACTTGGCAACATGCTAAAGTATCTGTATGAAATGGTGTTTTTCTTATTTATTCATTTTTACACATACACACAAGCAGGCTAGGAAATCTGTAGTACATCACTCTGTATTCTACATCTACTTGATCACTTTTTGCTGTGTTAATGAAAAACTAATGATATTTGACTTTCCTGTTTGAGGGAGGCAAAGAGTACTTTTATAAGAGTGAACTGAATTTTTCAAGCATGTTTTAACTCCTCTAGCAGTCAAAACCGTGTGTCCCTGAGGCCACGGCTTGAGACCTTTTCAGCCATGAGCTAATACTGTATACGTCCTTAAAACTGAAATAATGGGAGGTCTGTAACTGTTGTGGCATGGACATATTGTCTCTGAGTATCTAAATGAAGCTGACCTTTTACATACTAATGTTCCAATGCTGCTAATAAAAAAAAAGAGCATTTTTTTTCAGAGATGGGAGTAGAAAGAAATATTACTAATACTTTAGTAAGATCTATGTATTCTAGCTGCAATGAAATGAGAAAGGTCAAATTTTCTCTCTCATCTTTTTTTTTTCTTTTTGTATTCTCTAACTTCTCACCCATCTTTGTTGTACTAATGAAATTAAGATATCCTTCATGATATAACTGTGAGCTAGGAGGATCTAAATTACCTTCATCTGGCATCATTCCAGTATACTATAAATGAAGTAATTGTCCTTGACTATAAAATTTGCATTTTCAAGACTTAATTGCTATCATTACATCTTTTTGTAATTCTATTAATTTAACTGAATGGAGCATTTGGTTTTATGGTAAAAATTTGCATTAAAACATTGTACATCTAAATAGAATTTTAATATTTGCGTCAAAAGCTCAGTACAGTTGTCCCACAGGACCTAAATAATTTTGCAAGAAGAGAATAGGAAGCAGTTGCACTTTAGGTCAACAAACAGGTTTTCCTTTGGTGAGTATTAATGGAACTTGCTGTAACAGGCTTCATGTGCTGAAAATCACTCCTGCCTGAGCTCTGCAAAGGTGTTATTAATCTATGAATTCCATACCATCATTCTTAACAGGAAGTGCATTTGCCCAGATACAGAGTAGGTGTGATGTGTTTTATTCTGTCAGGGAAGGATGCATGACAATGAGCTCTGTTTTTCTAAGGAATCACTCCTTCCCCCTTGGAGCCCTTTTACCCTTGTTAGGCTTTACTACTGCTTGAGGAAGCACTCAATATAAAAGCAGCATTTTCTCTGCAGTCTTACACGTGCATGTAGTCATCTAGCCAAGGCCCACCCTGCCATGAAATTAATTAACTGGCCGGTATTATGAGCATCAGTTGGGAAAATGTTTGCCTTTGCAGTGGACCTTCTTCAGCCATGACACAGTCAATGCTGCGTAACCACTTAGACCTCCTCTTTTTTGTTTTTCTTCCTTTCTTCCCTCTTTTCTGACAACACAAGGTACTTTGGCCATACAAAAACTGCGGGCAAATGGTTAAAGCAGTGTGAGGAGTCTGAACTGGCTGAACTTGCTGCAATTGCGACGATGCCACGTGCACTTATTTGTACATGGGGCTCAATGGTAAGGTAAGGCTGTGTGACCGAGTAGACACAATTTGAAACTGAGTCCACCTTTTTGCAGTAGATTTATGTGGTGCTTGGTGGACTGCAACCTCACGTTAGGTGTTTGGGGGTATTTAAGGCAGTAGATCCTTTGGGAAGTAGGTACCTTGTGGGTCTGGGGTCCCATTCAGGTAACACTAGAGGCACTACAGGTAACAGCTGACACATGGATGAGTGGACAGTGTTTCATGCTGGTCAGAAAAGTCTGTGCTATTTTCCATTTCATGTTAATAGATATCATCAAGTTGTATAACACATTAATTATGGAAGTAATTAAGCTGGCTTCGCTTTATATTGAATGTGCATGTTTTTTCTTTTAAAAACAATTTTTATTTTTTTTGCAACACGTAAGTAATATTTCACAACAGATAGAGTCTGCTAGTGACAGAAATCTCATTAGCTACTCTTAATATATGTTGTATTTACTGGACTCCATAATCATTGTGTAATTAAGCTTCGCAACTGGCTTGTGAAGCAGAAAAGATGAAGGATGTCTCCATTAAAGAGATTTATGGGATGCTGAAATTAAAGACAGATTTCTGAAAGTATATAGGTACCCCTTCTTATTGATTTCAGTGCCTAAATACCTCTGAGGGCACAAAATTCTTGCAAAGCTGCACAGTGAGACACTGGTGCCAGGCCAGACCCAAATCTGTGAGCACAGGGCAAAGCCTCTGTGTGAAATCACAACTTTTGGGCAAGTGTCACAGTCATTTTGCCTTCTGCCCTTGTCTCTTGAATGGCGATAACACTCACTGTGGGGACCGTGTGATGATTCAGGGTTGGCTGGAAATGCAGTACAAAAGCCATAAGAGCAGGTAACCTGTTTCTCCTGTAGCCATCTACATCTGCAATGATTCTGGAGAGGTCTTGGCCTTTACTAGAAGAACTTCAGTGTCACAGATAGTGGGCAAAGGCCTCACAAGAGTTATAGCTCAGTGCTGAGTCTCCCAGACTTACAAGCAGCAGCTGTACTATGCCATTGAGCCTGCTGTATTGTTCTAGGCATGTGCACAGGGTAAGAAAACTCACAGGGGATCTGCTCTACACAAAGACTGCATTTTTTCCACTTGAGGGAGGACTCTGTGTATGTTCTTCCTTAACGGGTGAATTTCACTTGATGTGAACATTATGCTAAGGCTGAATTTCTAGGCAGATTATGTGATAGTGCATTAGAAGAAAGAAAAAAATCCCACCCCACCACCAACAAAAAAAAGCCCAAATCCAAAACAAAACACATATTCTTTTGAAAAATCCAGGTCTAGCTGTTAGCGTCAATTATTTCAAACACCTACTGACTGTTCTGGCACATCTATCTCATTGAATCTTGCAAGTGATTTTATGTGCTTTAAGCATTTGATCACATAATCAGCTTGTGCATAGCAATGCAAAGGATCCTGAGCATTGCCCTGGCAGATAGTCAAGCCAAACCTGACACAGAAACAAACATAAGGGAACAATTGTTGTCAAAACACATTGCATCACTTTGCATGCTAAAGCATTTGCTCTGGTAATCCACCATGCTGACGTGTCCCTCTGCTGATGCCATCTGAGCAGGGACTGTATCCTTAAAGTTGACATGTGCATCACATTACAGCAGTGATTTTGTTATATATCATCGGCATAATGGATATTCAGAAGAGATTCATAATCTTGAAAGGTGGCTTGAATCCACAGTTCTCTTCCATGTTCTGGTGACGCAGAGCATTTTGGAAACTCATTTTATAACATCTCATGCTGGCTTGGGCAAAGGCAAAGTAAACAGTCGCCTAGGGCAGCAGACTTGGGAGAGAGGCAGTCCAGGTCTCGTTTCCTACTCAGTCTCTGCTGGCGATGACAGGAATACAATCCTTGAACCTGCATCTCCACTGTCCCTACCACTCCCCTTTCCAGTCTAATTCTTATGGAAATCTAAAGACATCTTTTTGCCTCTTCCCTGTCTCTATTCTTGTTCAGCCTGCCTCTAAAACTCCTGCTGGTTTCTGCTAGCTTTTCTCCTCCAGGGAGATTCCACTGCTTCCTACTTCAGCTGTTCCAGGACTGCAAGAGAATTCCCTGTCCCCTCCAACCTCTCATTTCTTTCTGCAAACAGCTATTTATTACTCATTATTTGCAGCCTTTGCTGAATAGCCTCAGCCATCCTTGGGTTTATGGTAGCATGAGCTCTGTGAGTAATACAATCCTGTGATAAGTATAGCAGATCACTCGCCTGTTGATAGACACTTATTTAAAAGAACTTTTTTATATTGGGGAAAAATCCAGACAGATGTAGAAAACTTTGTTGTATTGCTTATGACTCATGAGATTAAATGAGACAAAAGTAAGATGGTGTCAGCATGTCACTGAATCCTTGGAAAGGTGTGGCTTGCTCTGCTGGTAACGCTATTCATGCAACATAAAATTAGATTGCAGAATTCATTGCCATGGGATGTTATAGAAGCCAAAAGGCAGGATCAGCTTCAAAAGGGAATTAGGCAAATTGTTCCATCAACGACTGTCAAGTGCAGTTATCTAGATGCAGCATCATGCTCAGAAAACCCCTAAAACATTGGTTGCTGGAAGCTATTTGGTTATAGCAGTGCTAGGATCACCCTCTCCATGGACCAAGAGTTCCTGTTCTGTGTTAAGGATGAACTTTCAGTCTCTTTTTGTAATCCATGTCTTATGGTTAAGGTGAACTACTGGGGTTTAGTCATCTGAAAGTTAATGTCATTTAAAATTGAAGTTAAAGGAGCCTATTCCAAGTGACAGTAACTCCTGTCTGTGTTGAAAACACTTTAGGATGAGATAAATTACCTAGATTAGGTGTCCTGTACTTATGACTTGTACCTTTTTCCAGTGAGCTTGATGGCTTTGTCTGTAAAAATGAGCAGAGTTCAGAAAGGAGTTTGTTTTTCCAAGAGAGAAAGCAAGACCTCAGCTAGTCTGTGTGGGTGTTGTTTAAATCTGAACTGTATCCTTCCATACAGATTTATTTTTCCCCTGTGCCAAAGCTTTGGATTGCCTTAACTTGCTCGACTTGGCCAGTTCCACCTCCTTCTGGCATACATAATATGCACTCATTCCCTCAACCTACACTGAAAGAAGCCACAAAGTTGTGCCACCTTTCTACAGTGACAAAACAGCAACCTTTCCTTGAGAGCAGTGGAAGTTTCTGAAATCAGTAGACTGGCAATTTGACAAGCTATGACAGAAGTCTCTGGAAGGCTTCTTGCACACTGGTGTATGCACAGCTACCATACATAAGAGAGCAGCAGATCCTTCACTCATTTGACTCATTATTTTTGCCTAAGGAAGTGGAGCTCATATATGCAGGCATGCATTTGTTTGGGTTTTTGCTGCACTCATTGTCCCAGATCCCTACTGGCAATGGTTGTTATCGAGACAATTTTGTGAAGGGAAGCAAGGAACTGTGAGTAATTTGCTAAGTGTGAGACCAAAAATGATGTTTTTGCTTACTGGTCTCAAAATCCTGATCAGTACGATAGTTCCACTAAGTGTTGGGGTCTCTTCAGGAGTCAAAAAGGTCGTGCTGGTGGTGCCTTGACAGAGGTTTTAGAAAGGATGGGGGAAAGGTTGCAAGGTGACAAATAATACACCGGCAGTTGACAATGGCCATGCTCTGTGTCCTTTTAATGCTCCTCATGTAGATTTCAAGAAGGCTCAGTAAGCAAGACTAAGGATAAAATTGTGGCCTGGTGTCACTGGACTTAATAACATCTTGATAGTGCCTTCTGGGTACCAGGAGGATTTGGGGCCACACATACCACTGGGGTTCTAGCAGAACCTTTGCTGGGGGCTCAGGGAGGTTCAGCTGGGGTTCCAGCAGGGAACATACGTGGTACAAGGAAGCATTACCTATTTTTGACATACAGAACCTAACCATGCTTGCTGTTTCTGGGAAGGGTGCATTACTCTTTCTGTTCAGTCTGAGACTTCAGTGGGATTGGTATCTCAGATTCTTCTTTCTTAGCCTTGTTCTCTAGTCAATCTAGTAGAAATTGGACTTCATATCCCTTCTTCCTTTAAGAAAGAAGTATCTGTAGATACACATCTTCAAAATAAACCTTCAAATATTTGGAGGCATATCTTTCATTAATCATATATATATATATGACTATCTTTTCTCTGTTACTTTCTAATCTCTTAAAAAATTTCTTATAGTGATAGGGCTGATAATTCTGCAGGTGATGAACTGGACTTTGACAGACATTCAGCACAGAGCCTCTAGATGTGAAAATGAGACTGCTGGTGTGAAAAAATTATCTGCACTAACCACTGGAAGCAGGCTGCAAAAATCCAAGTTGCTGAGCAATGTTTATTTTGCAAAGCAAGAACAGAGTCAAGTAAAACAAAGCCTGGTCCATGTGCCTCCTGTCCCTACTGGAGTCTGTCAACTGCTGTAGCTGAGACTTAGATCAATTACACTGCATATTGCTGAGACCCTGTGTTTTGGTGACAGACGGGCTTGTATCCTACTCACTCTCATCCATCTCAGCCATGTTAGCAGCTTCAAAGGTATTAAGGAGTGAGGAAACGTGACCTTCTTCTCAGCCTCAAATGACCTTGGGGAAATTTAAGTTTTTTTTACTGTTTGTATGTGGACTACACAGATGGCAGGTGAGTCTATTTAGGCACTTTTAGTTTCGGGTGCTGTGCAAGGGTTGATAGTAGTTGACACCACAGCTGGCTCCACAAGACGTTCTGAGTGAGAAAGTAGAAGTTTTGGAAAGGTGTTTATAGATGCAGACTTTTCAGTCCTTGATGTTGATCTATAGAGTTAGGCTTCTCATGAGTCAATTTAAGATTTATGGAATTGGTTAGGCTCAAACAACATGAACGCATCCATGATTTATTTTATTTTTAGCTGCTTGATCTGAAACTGTTTCTAAACAAAAATTTTTATATTGAATGTAATTTTCTCATTATTTTCTTCTCACATCATTCTGGTTTAACAGCTAAGGCAGAAAATTTACACCCTTTTAAAAATATTTGATGCTGCTGCTTTAGGAAAAAAAAATGTCTTGGAAAGTCTGTAAGTTCATTTTAAGTTGTAGAAACACCCAACAATTGTCTATCTATTTATGGCTTAGTCCCATTTTCTCAAGTTTTCCTCCCATATATGTTGGGGTGTTTTTCCATCTTTCAGTAGAACAGTGCTCTGTTTTATTATTCTTACAGCTTAAAGCTCTCTTCTTTCTTAGCCATGGGTTTGTCAGTTATGATCAAGTGTCAGCACGAAAGCAAACATAAGCATCGATTATAAAAAATTACATAGTCTGTTTACATATCCATTAGCAGAAAGGATTTTTCTCTCAATGCATACCGGATTGTAACTAGACATGTGAGCTCTCTACATACCTATTCTCACTTTTGAAATCTATCTAGTAGGTTGGATAAGCCAGTTTTCACCTGCCAGGCATGGAGTTTTTGTAGTATATGAGCAATATTTATAAGGCTTTTAATACTGGAGGTTGTTCAAATATGTGTCAAGTACCATCTTTTCCATAGAAACAGTTATTTAGTTTCCTCCATGGGAAGACTGCTGCATTACCTTCTACTGTAAATTCTTTTGCATTTTTTTCTCTTACTTTCTTTTTTCCTGAACAAAATGATAGGCATTCTGCAAAATTAAGGTTAAAAAAAATAAAGGTAGAAGCATCACACTGAAGAAGGTAAGTTTTAACTTTGCTGCCATTAAACAAAATCTTTATTATGAGGAAAAAATAATCAAACCTTTGATATTTTAGAATTTCCTTTTCACTTAACAGTTACAGGAAATTTATTTTTGCAATTCATTGTTTTTCACTGTAAAAATCACATTTTACTTTTCAGTGCAATTGTAATGAATTACAGACAAGCATATTCTCTCCATTAGAACAAGTAACAGTAAGTTGGATAAACAGACAGTGTTTAAGGTTTTTTAAGTCACTATAAATTTCTATTTCTCTGCCCCACTAATTTGTAGGGCATAGGCTGCAGATGTCTTTGTTGCATTCTTGACCCTCTCTAGAAATACAGTTTTATTCATGTTGAAGTGTACTGGCCCATTTGATGCCCACGGGGTCTGCCCAATATAGATTGATCTGCCCAGAGAAGAGAAAAATCATACAAAAGCCCATCTACCTGTACCCATGGGTTGTCCATTCCCACCTTGGCCTCTGTGACAGCCTTAACTGCTTAAGTATATCCCTGAGTTCACAACAAGACCTTGGAAAATTCCTAGTGGCTTTTTCATGTGGATCTCATGGTAGGAATGTGGACTTAGACTGTTTGGGCGATGAAGCTGTTACTCTTTCACTCAATGAACAGTGGTTGAAATCATAAATGAATACTTTCCACAGAGATGGTAGGGAAAACAGCTGCTGCCTTGAGGAAACAATCAAAACATTTCACTTCTAAAATATCTTTATAAAGCCACATAAATGTATTTTTCCTTTTGCGTCCCTGGGAATAGTTAAGCCCAAGCAGAGCTAGGAGTAGAGTTGCTGAAATATTGCAGTGAGAGCTGTCATCAAGCCCTTCCTGGGGTTTGGGTCACTTTGGCACCTGCAGTCTTGAATTTTGAAGCTTGCAAACGCAACTCAACCTTAGTCTGAATGCAGTCTGAGCTACTCCTTCAGAGATTTGCACCTCTGACAGGCAGTTCTGTTGAGACTGGCAGTAAGCCTGCTAATTTTTACCAGTTGTGGCAGATTATTTCAATGTTTTTTTACCCTTAATATAAAGATGGTCTGCTCAAATGCCTGGATTTTCATGGTCAAAGCCATTGAACCTTTCCTCACTGGTAAAATCATGTATTCACTCTGTTTTTGCTTAAATGCTTCCAGGTTATCTGGACACACAGTTGCACTGCAACTCTGTTTAGGTCCCTAATTTCTTTCTGTCTGAAATCTCTTGAGATGTCCCTCGGTGCTTTTCCCTGCCTCTGAAGTATCCAGAGCAATTCTTGATGTCATCAGTGAGCTGAATATGGAGCTGAGCTCCATTTCTTATTTCTCTGTTGGTGTAAAAGGCTTGCAGAAATGCCTGGGTGTGAATGAGCATGACAGAGTTATGGCAATCCCAGGCTGGCCAGTGGCCCCTCAGGGTACCACTGCCATCCAGCATAATGCAGAGTAGCCTGCAAGAACTCCTGTCTGTTTTGGGTATGAAAGCAGAAGAAAGGGAACACATGACTTTCTTCTAAGACTTACAGCCCTGTAAAAAGATTTTAAAGAATCTTTGGGGAAAAATTTTGGCCTCAGATGCACACATGTGGATCTCATTGATTTCACATGAGGCCATGCAAGTGTGTACATTAACAGACAAAATATGGCTTTTGATCTTTAACAGCAATTAATATAAAACATGGAATTACACTAACATGCAATAGGATATTTTGTTACTACTTTGTTAAAAGTACTCCCCAAACTCAAATACAAAACCACGTAGCATCCCAGGCCATGGTCTATTAATGGCATATCTTCACCAATGCTTCTCATCTTTGATGCTGTTTGTAAATGTGTTTGGCTGTTATCCTTTGAACTTCAGTAAAACATTTATACTTAATAAGATAATAAAACCAAACACCTTCCTGTCCTCACGTCCGTCCATGCTTGAGAATGGTATTATAATTGGAAGAGAGAGGAGAAATAGTTGTCCTGACTATCTGCAGGGACTTCCCCATGATCAAGTCTTTTCTGCTACCACACAAGAAACAACTGTGGTGCCTAAACACTCATTCCATAAACCTGAAAGCACAGAGCATTTCAGCATGTGCTTACACTTACAAGACTGTGGGTTACCAGGGACCCCTTGTAGCTAATACCTGAAGGAGTGCAATGGATTAAAAACCTCTGCTGGCATAGACCTTGCAGGGGCACACAAGACTGACAGCTCGAAGGTGTCTCCCCAGGGTCTATCTACACCTTGAAACTGCTGCAGCTGCATCTACCTGTGAGTGGCTGGTAATGAAATGCAATGAACCTCTATCTAAGGCTCTTTGCTTTCTTTTTACCTACTTGGAACTCTGAGTGTGTTGGACTGACAGATGTATTCACTGTGAAATCTGAAGCAGCTTCTGCCTGGAAAGGTTCCCACAAATAGAAGAACAAGTCCAGGAGTGAGCAAGTGGCATTGAACAGAATCTGCCTGTGACAGGTTCTTAGGGGAGAACAGCAAACTCTTATCAAAGTGTTTCTTCACCAGGGAAATGGCACAAAATGTCTTTTGAAGAAGAAATCAACGTAAGGTCTTTTCAGGTCTGTTAAATTGCAAATAAAAGGGAGATGAACTGTAGGAGTCACTTAGTCAAGGAAACAGTCTCGGGTGAATACAAGGATCATTGTGTCATCTCAGAACAAGAATTTACATGTTTCCCTTTGAAGTGAGCTGTGGTCTTGTTCCCTGCTCCCCAGTCTGTCAGTTACACAAGAGACCTTTCTCCTGGAAGGTTTCTGTAAGTCTTCCCAGCCATAAGACTGCTTTTGTTCCTGCTTTTGGGCTTGAGCGTCTCTGTCTTTCTGACTGAAGCGTTCTGTACATATTCACCTTCAGGCAGAAACTGAATCTAGAACCTTTCCATCTGTTGCTCTAGCTGAGATTTTATGAACTTGTGAACAACGGAAGGGAGGGTAATAGCATGCATGCAGCCCTGGCCATAAATGGAACTTGTATTTTAGCAATAATAAATTAGTATCTGTTACAGTATTTCTATTGTGCTGATTCTCTAAGTCCAATGGACTGAGTATTTTTTCCTATTAAGCTTTGTGGATTATAGCTGGAGTCATAATATTCTATGAAAAGCCATCTAGCTCAATGACTTCTGATTGGAGTTTTATTGTTTAGTTGATTGCATCAGATCCTATTTATTCCATCCAGATACACATCTATAAAACATTTAGTATTTTTTTTGGTGACTCTAATTTAGTGGATAAAATTACTCTTTTGTCCCCCTCCCCATCTCTTCAAACAGTACTGCCTGTAAAATTTTACTGTAGAGAGCTTAGGAAAAAACAAAACCAAAACAAACAAAAAACCAAACCAAACCAAAAAAAACAAACACAAAAAGCACTCCAACACCCAAAACTCTGTCTTTTCATGCCTTGCTAGAGTATTAGAAAATCTTTATTTTGCAGAAGACTGCTACTAATGTAGAAGTGAGGAGCAGAATACTATTGGTAATAGGAAAGTATTGCCATAGCTGGAGGTGAGGTAGTGCCTAGCACCCCATCCACTGTCCTCTCTGTGGTAGGAAGATATTCCTGCAGTGCTTTGGAGAGGAGAGCAGCTGAAACTAAGAGACTCTCTCTATAATGTTGTATTACAATGAACCTTTTCAGTGTCTTAATACAGTAAAATCCCTGTTATCTGAATTCCATATTCTTCAATTACCGTAACTTGTGATTCAGATAAATGGGAATCACCAAGATATAAACTTGCAGGGTTTATTAACTCACTGGATATTAATCTCTTCCTAGTATTATTTATATAATCTGCAGCATGATCTGGCACATAAGCACAGCAGGTTTAGTTTAGTTTATTTTACAAATTCAGTGCAAATTATCTCTTGCACCAAAAAATGCATTCAAGTTAGACCTCAGGGTATAAATCTGAATTTATGTTAACCAGGCTTCCTATGTTCAAGTCTGTAAGTATATCCTAACAGATTCATCAGAAAGAAGGATAGTCAGTAGAGAAATGAAAAATAAGAAATTATTATCTGTGTTGCAGCACACATAGAAGTGGAGATAGGATCTACTTTCATTCTTTTCCAGCTGCACGAAGATTCTAGATAGTATTTTGGTTTGCTTCTTTCTTCTGTTTATATTAGCAGAACGGAATAGAGAAAGTCTTGGGGCAACTGATGCCCTATGGTGAAATGATTGAAGTGGATACAGATAGATTATTTGTGAATTTTGTTCTTGTCACTACAAGCAAGAGAGGATGCTGAAGGTAGCTTTTCTGAACATCAAAAGTGCAGATAAAGCTTATTGTTCTGTGGGATGGCCTAGTTGGATATAGAACTGCTCCTTAAAGATTAGGCCAGCCTAATTAAATCTGGGTGTACATTAAACACTTCGATCTACAGCTTCTGCCTGTCTCCATGTTAGGCATTTGGTTGGTGCTGAATGCTTGTTTAATTTTTTGGGTTTAACTTGTTCATGCAGCTGAAGTTTATCTATGCTTATTTTCTCTGAAGGAAAATGTACATACTGGAGTCCAGAATGCCTCACCCTCTTTTTGGTGATGTGCTATCTCCTTGCTGACTGTCAGGGGTGGGAAGGGATGTAGATATTGCCCCCTGTAGAACAGGCGAATCAGGTATGTTTGTTTTTGAGGTGGGAGAAGAGTGTCATGCAATCCTGGCATTCATTTTTGATGCTCAAAGATGACATAAAAGCTACATGCCAGGGACCAATGCCCACTGAGGGGAAGAAAGCAGCCCTGCACTCGTCTGTGATTGGGACTGACTGTGTTGTTGCTGGGTGGAACAGCATAATGCTTTTGCTGCTCCTGCTCCAGCACCGTGATGTTTCTGTTCCAGATTGTGCTGACTCATATTCAAGAAAACATGATACACAGACACAATGCACTGTAAGTCTTTTCCTTTCCCCCAGTAACCTCGGTAAGTGTTTGGTTTCTTTTTCCTCTCTTTGGCTAGCGTGGTGCTAATACAGCTATACAGTTAGAATTAATAGGAGGGGGATAGGCAACCTTGTAAACAAACTGGTAGCAGACAGATTAATCTTGGAGAGGGCATTTAAATTCAACCTGCTGTTTGTGGTACATCCACCTCTCTTTAAAACTGATCAATCCTGATAACTCGCCCGTCTCTACAAACTACACTTGTTAGAGCTGTGTTCTTAAATGGGAGAAGTGCTTACAATGCCCATTTACAACTGTATTCTGTTTAATTAGTCAGCACAGCCAGTGCTGCAGGGATAGATCACTTGCCTTTAAAGATTTGAGAATGTTAATAGTACAGTATATCATTTTAATTATTATTGGATTAATGTTGTGTCTCGAAGAACATCTAATGCAAATCACAAGAAATGGCCTGAAGTGACCCAAGGGTTGTGCTTTATTAGAAAAGTAATAGGTCCAATGCTTAAATATAAAGAGAAGTTCTTTCTTCAAATGTCACTGCACTGGGCTTCTCTGTGTGTGTGTATGTAGAACTGAAATCCTTTTGCTTTCACCTTTGTCCACAGAAAGTTTCTGTAGCTCATGCATTAAATGGCTGAGACAGTGGCTGTAATACCAGGAGATGAAGAGGAGATCCATAATGATAGTGATGAAGGAGATCGATATCTGAATCGTGATACTGTAACGGCGTCCCCTGGCTGCTCTGCTAGCCCTTCGTTAGCCAGCCTTTATGAAGACAGGGGAAGCTCAACGGTGCCAGAAAGACTGTCCATCCTCTCCAGCAAGGCTGTGGCCCAGGTGAAAGCCCTGACTGGCCCAGAGATGGTTAATGGTTGCCAGGCCCAGAGGATGGCCTCTGGTTTGTCAGAGCATCATCTGACAGCTGTAGATGCATCATTAGGTGGCTCATCGTACCCCGTCGCAGTCAGCAACCTGCAGCCTGTGGAAATTGCCTCCCTGTGCTCCAGAAGCCCCTGCTGTAATGGTGAACTGAGTTTGGACATGCTGCAGGTGCCAGGGGTGCCCTGTGAGCCCAGTGAGCCCCACCAGGCTGAGACTGACCAAGGGCACTCCCACATGCATCAGGCAGGGAGCGGCGTCCAGGGCTATATGGCCTCTTGTGGTTTGGGCCACGTGACGTGGATGAAGACCACAAAAGTAATGGAGACCTTAGAAAACAAGAAACAGGAGGAAAAGGAGAAGTACCGGCTCCAGCTAGCGATGTACCGACGGCTCCTGCTGTTGCGCTCCATCAGGAGTTTGCACAGGCAGCTGGAGCAGCAGCAGGCCAGGTTGCAGGAATGCTATGGCACGGTAATAAACACCAAGAAAGAAGTGTTGAAACGCATTTGCTCAACCTCACCCTCACCTTCGCCGTAATCATGTTGCTGCATGCAATAATGAGCTTTGTAATGCCACTGGAGCCGCCAGTAAGCTTGCATGGTGCAGGGGTGGTGTCCTCATACCCAAGGGTACGTGCCCACGTGTGCAGAGAGGGGAGAGGAAACAGCAACAGCAGCAGCAGCAGAGCAAGAAGAGAGCAAGGGAAGGTGAAGTGTGGGCTCTCAAATTTATCTGGAAGAAACCAGAGCAAGATTGAGCCTGTGCGAGGAGCTGACTCGTGATGCACACTCAAAGCCTCAAGCTGAAACGGGATTTTTTTGGCATATAGGTTTGTAAAAAGAAAAAGACCACCGCAAACTGGGAACCTAGTCTGCCACCTCACCCATGAAGGGGATCAGACGCAAGGCTGCTGCTTGCTGAATATGTGGTATGGCACATCTCCCTTCTACTTTCAGCACTAACAAAATTTGAACACAATTAGGGTTTGTTCTCCTGCAAGAATACGTGCATCTAAAAAGCCAGGGTATTTGAAACACTTAAGCTCAGGCTCGATTATATCTACCTAGCTGGCTGTTTTTCACAAGACTACTAAGGGGCCATTGTATATTTGCAACCTCTAGTTTCCTTGAAATTTTATTCAAACTGACCAGAAATTATTTTGGGAAGGTAGGACACATACACAGGGAAAGAGTGTAACTGCCTAAGCCAGATTTCCTCAGGAAAGCAAGCTAAAAACAAAGGCCTTGTAATCTGACGTTGCATTGGAAACCCAGGCTGGCAATGCCAGGGGAATGTTTGAGGTCTGCACAATTTTTAATCTGCTGCTAACTCCCAGTAGCACTAACATCTGCAAATCAAGCATATTTTGTGCCTTACTGCTGTCATTTTATGGAAGTTGGTGACAATTAGCACCTTTTATCCAGGTGTATTAGACATGTGGAAAACCCTGGAGCACTGTTTCTCCAATTGCAAAGTTAGGATGCCTGCAGGGAATTTGATGTCAGTATGCAACAAACACACAGGGAAAATGAAAGCAAAGAGACGCAACTTTTTTGTATCCATTTAAAAGGCACTGTGAGTCCCTATTATTGAACAGCAAATTGAATAGTTGAATGTGCTGTTTTAGGATCTGAAGGAAAATATGGTTCAAGAAGAAAAGATAAAAAAGGTTAAAAAGAAGTTTCCTTTTCTAGGATTTAAAGTGATATGGAAAAATCTCATTTTCTTCAGATATTTATTTCTGATCATGCCACCTTTCCTCTTCCCTGGTTGTTTTTGTTTCGCTTTTTGTTTTGTTTTGGTTGGGTTGGGGTTTTTTGTTTGTTTCTTGGGTTTTTTTAGTTGTTTAAGTAGATGAACAATCAAACAGGTTTTTGGTGCAGGGTTTTTTTTCCTGAATAAAAAGGCAAGTCCGTCATTTCTGGAATAATATGCTATATATAAGATACCTTTTATTCTCAACTTTTTTTTTTTTTAGTGCATCTTGGAGGAAGATGTTGGTCTATGCATGCACATGTACACACACCTCTGTGTATTCAAGAGGTTATGAAAGGCTGGTGCTTCTTTTTTTTTTCCCTAGCAGAAGCAGGAACAATCTCTCAAAATAATCTCTGCTGTCTACGAGGAGTTTGGTTGATTATATTCACATGCACACATCTGTGAGCAAGGTATTGAAGTAATTCAACAAATGAAGTGCAGCACAACATTGTCATTATTCCGTCTTTGTATTTTCTGCGCACCCAAAATTATGGAAGCCCCCTGGGTATGTACAACCTTAGACAGGTTCATTCATCTCCTTGGGCCCTTGTGTAGCCTCTCACGCAGCATAAACTAGTAACTTTGAATGCAGAATTGCCATAGAAACACCCTTGGCATCAAGGAGATATTTGAAGGAGCATCCTCTCTGCCTCATTTGGGGAATTCAGGTTGCCAGAGGCCTTTAGTGGGCTACAGAATAGAGCTGAGGGTCGCATGTGACTGGGAAACATTACTCCTGGGCTCTGATCCCATCTAGCTCTCTGCTCAGCCTTGGGAAAGCTGTTCTCTCGCAGCAATGCAGGTTTCCGAAAGAATGCTTACATACCAAACACACCTTAAAGGTAATCTCTTCTTTCTTAATGTACCTCTCAAGAAAGAATGTTGATCATGGCCAACAGGGCTGACTAAAAATTCTTTTATTTCCACCCCTTCCACCCTACTTCATGAACTAGAAAAGTCTTTTGGTTATTGGTTAAGTGTTATGTGAACCAAACGCAAGCAAACCACTAGTATGTCATCTCTCCTGGGGAAGGAAGTGTTGGAGAAGGGTCACATCTCAAAAATACTACTGCACTTTGAAACCCAACGTCAAATTGTTTCCATTAAGAAGATAGTCAAGATTAATATTGTTGTTAATGTCGGTCAACTTTTTTTTTTTTGACTGAAAAAGAATTATTTTCTAAATTACATTCTGATTGACTCATACTCTCATGTAACTTTCCACTGAAATAAAACAGATGAACCAAAATATAAAAACAAAAAACAAAAAAACACCAAACAAAATCGCAAAAAACCCTGGTAAGACAAAGTAACTGCTTTGCCTCAGTAGCTGCTGAAGGACAGTATTGTCCTGCATTTATTGCAAGAATGCCCTACATTAGTGCATAGAGCTTCCTATAATGTCGTATTTGCATTCAAGAGTGACTATAATAATATTAAAAAATACTTGTCACGTAACACCCAGTGCAGGAAAAGTTAGTCTGTCAGCCTGTCCAATTGTAAATTCTTTGTGGCAGAACTGTGACAATCTTTATTTTGTACATTTCTTAAAATTTCTTGATCCTAACTGAGATCAGTAGATTCTTCTGCATTATGAATATTAAATAGCAAAAGACTGGTGCATGAGCAATGCTGTTTGATAGCTGGCAGGAAAATGAAGCCAAGACTTATTCTCTGTGTGTGCATTCTTTCCATGTAGTACTTTTATGGATCCATGCAAAATAAATATTAACAGAGGAAATAACATCAGTCTTTGCAGCAATGTGATGTTCAGCTGGTGCTTCTAGTGTGGCTATTGATAAGTGGAGTTGGACAAATCAATTAAAAGCAATATGATTTTTTAAACGAGTTTATTTTAGAAGTTTGGGAAATGTGGCTTAACAGCGATGGTTGGGGTTTTTTCCTTGTATGTTTTTGTATGTTTTGGGAGTTGAAGGCCAGTGAGAAAGTGCCAGAATGCCATAGCTGACCCATGAAGGTGTTTTCAGGAATGCCAGACAGACCAACAGTCTTAGGTTTAATAAAATTCTGTCTCCTCAAAATGTTTGACCTCCTCATGTGCTTAAGAGCTTTGGTAGTTTGGATGAGGTTCAGCTAAATTTCTTAAAAGTTTTTTTTTTGTCTGAACTTAACTCACTTGGGTCTCACAGGTCTTGGGTACTGGTGACAAAACAAATAGTTTTGGTAGGGCCTTTCTCCCCATTATCTTTACCATCTTCCAGAGCCTGTCAAAATAATGGTCTCTGTGAGAAATCCTCTCTGCAACCTGACAATTTATGTTACCTACTTTTATAGCAAAGTTTGAAGTTAAATGATGCTGCCTGAGCCTTAAGGTCCTGCTGCTCAACTAATTCTGAAATGGCACAAAATCATCGTGGGTTTGCTGTGAAAAAGTGGGATATTTAAAAGGTGTCAGCTCTCTTGGAATACGTGCTACCACTAAAAAAATTGCAGCTTGTGCAACAGAATGGAGTTATAGACAATTAACTGATAAAATGCATTACCAAGCTGTTCTTTAACACAAGTGCTTTTCTTCTGGATCTCCAACATTGCTAAATTTCT